>CP099851.1:13030500-13083002 GCA_030062745.1 Capitulum mitella | reverse complement strand
GATTAGTGATCGTGATAGATGCAACAAATCTGCTATCTCAGATTTTTCAGAGTTTTTCGGGTCATTGACCTAAGGTCAAGCCCATTTTTAAGACATATCGCAATTTTTTCGGAAATTCACGGAACATTCCATAACATTTTTGCTGTGAAATGAAGCAGACATCTGGTTACCGTCATTGGGCAAAGTATCAGTGACTTCCAGCCATTGACCTGAGGTCAGGTCACGAATAACTGTAGTGGGCCAAAATGTACCACCGTCAAAATCGACGATGAATTACTCAGAATGGGTAGAAAATGGCAGAACTAGCGTGCGCAGACGTAAGTAATACCAGGAACCTCAAAAAGTTTGAAAAAGTAGCATATTTTGAAAATAAGCAGGCTCTCGCGAATAAAGCTCCGCCAACTTTGCACAATGGCAACTAACCAATTTTTCCAAAATTTAAGCACGAGAAACCATCACAAGAACCACAAAGATCAATAAAATTTACATAGATCGTCTTTTTTCGCGAAAATAAAGGAACGCCAAAATTAGTTCCCGTCAATTTGGTACCGCATACGGCCGCGGCGCACACTTGACGGCTGACGGGAGAATTACGGTGTCTTTAACGTTTCAATGTTTCAACGTTTCGGCGTATATATTGAACAAATCTGGGGGAATTAGACGTGTATCGGCATCCGCGGACATTTACTTGTGCGCTGGTGCCTTTACCTATGCGTTATTAGTCACAGTCCTTGAGATTCAGGCCATTTCTCGGTCTCATGCAGTCGGCTATGAGAAAACATATATAGGGCGTAACTTGGCTTAAATATTATCTAAAACTAAAAATGAGACCAGTTTCGAGCTCTACTCGTCACAGGCTTTCCAACGGTATGCTTATTTTTATGGTGCGACCAACCGTTCGCGAGTTAGAGGGGGGGCAGTCAACTGCCCCCCCCCAGTCGCCGGTGTTCGGGACGGACCGACGGTCGTGCGCGGGTTAAGTCTCTCTTTCTGCCGTGACAGAGGCGCCTCCGGTAATGCTACTCTGGCCGTTTCAGGAGCTGTCTGGATATCTCAAAGTTAAGTAGTTTCAAGAGCCCCTCTGGTCGTCTCAATTAGCCCCTTGTTTTTTTAGATGCCCTTCTTATCTCTCGGAAACATTTTCCCGTGTCATGGGCCCTCTGACAGTTACAAAAGGCCTTTTGGCGATTTCAGGGCCCCTGTGCAGTATCATGGGCCCTCCGAACGGCTCCGGTGGTCTTCATAACTTTATCAGGTGTCTTTCTCTGTTATATTGTGTATAGCTGGCAGTCTTAAGGCCCCTCTAGCCGTATCGGGAGTCTTTGTTGGCGATTCCTGGGCCTCACTGGCAGTCTCAGAGAAACCTTTTCCGTGCCAGGAGCCAGCCTCGCACACTTGCAGACCCTCGGGCCGTCCAAGGAACCCATACCGTGTAAGATTTCGTCTTGTCGTCTTTGCCTCGCAGGGGTCCTCCGACCTTTTTAGCGGTTTCAGGGCCATCTGCCGTGTAGAGGCCCACCTTGCAGTCTCAGGACCCACCTGACCTCCCAGAGGTAACTAACTGTATCAAGAATCCCTCATGTTTTCTAAAAGACCAGTGTAGCCCCTGTAGGGCCCCTCATAACGTTAAGAAGATCATTCATGAATCCCTGTCCAGGTTCTCCTCTGGCTGGGCAGGGTCTCCTTACCCCGTGCTTGGCACCCTACTAACCCTATTCCCGGCAGGGATGAGGGGCTGAATTCGCCCCTCCCTCGGGTTTTTTGCTTCTCAATTCTAGGCTTTTTGACGCAGCTTTACGAAACTTATTGGCTTTTCCTAGCTATTCTTTCTACGTGACGTAACAAAATTTCAAAATTCTATTTTGTTCAGGGGCGGAGCCAGGCAACGTTTTTGGGAGGCACGTCAGGCCTTTTTGGCCATGTTTAGGGGAAAAGGAAAATGTTTGCTAAAAACAGGGTTTTTAAGATAAAAATTAAAACTTTATATGGATGAATATCTCAATAGCTGGGCAATATGCAGATATAATTTTGTTTGTCTGAGATTACTTTACAAGGTCAGGTCAAGGTCAAAAGTCAAAATTTGTTTTTTTGCAATACTTTTTGCGCTGTTTTTTCAAATGCCAAACTCGGAATATATATGACGTAAAAAGGTGCGTTGCTTTCGGTGCGTTCGGCAGACACTGAGAAAGTGATGAGTTCTATTTGTTCGAACATAGGCTTCGTTTGACCTAATCAACTTGACCAATGTCATTCAGTTTTGGGGGGCTGTAACATCATTGCGCAGGGTTATGTACCCACAGAATGGCGTTGATATTGGTTGAAAAGAGCCCCACAGCGTTGGGTGTATTTCTCAGACTGACACCAGCCCAGATTTTAAAAAAATCAAGTGCCAGTGTTTGTCTTCTGACTTCCGAAAGTCAAAAAGCGCTTTTGATATTGGATCTGAACGCTTACGATGTCAATACACGCATAACAAAACGCTGTATTGTATCAGTCGTTTGGCAACTACCTCAGATTTGCCCATGAATACGCGAAGAATCGTTAACAAGACGACTACTGTGAGAAATCCAGTGTGCTCATGGGTGGCTTGAAAATATGTAACAACCAAGAAGAGTATGCAAGGTCACAATGGTATGTGCGTTTTGAGAACGCCTAGACAGGGTTCCTTCACCGATCTGAGTTTCTTTCCGCATGTGCACACTTAAAATATTCTGTATCTTTTAAATCGCAGCACGCAGTCAATCAGTACTCAATATACATTAACGCATTCCGGCCCTAGAATAAAATGTTTTATGCTAACCATGAGTCGGTAATAATTCGATTTATTTTTGCGAAATAGGTGATAGACAATACGAAATCGTTGTGCACGGCTCCTAGGGTGAAGTCTTTGCTATGCACATATATTCCTGGCTTCATTGAAAATATAGCAAATTATAATCGCCTTGATGTCGTTGAACTGTGAAACGAATGTATGCCGTCCACAATGAGCTGATTTCATGAATGTGGAGTTTCGCCGCCTCGCCGCGAATACTGAAGTCACATCGCATGTACATTTTATCATTTATTGCGTTCAGCTCTACACAGGTGCTGGACAGTGCATCAATGTTGGGTCATCTAAATCGTAAAAAATCATTCACGCTTGGAAAACAGCACACAGACTAACACTACACCGAATAGACATTACTGAAATAAGCGAGCCAACACCTGCCCGCAACGGGGAGAGTGATGGTGGTGTCGTGCAGCCAGCCGCAAGGTTCGCGCAGAAAGATACGAGCGAAGATGGCTGTGAACACCGGCACGCTGAGAAGAATGACGCTAGCGTCGGCCAGAGACTTGTTCCTCAGCGTTTAAAACTTACAGATCAAGCTGGTTGTGCCAAGCAACGCTCGCAGCACCATAAGGGGACGGTGGCCGACGGGAAATAGGTGATGTCTTTCACGGAGAGCTGCCGTTATGCTAGGTATGAGGATGCCAACGAAACGAGTCGTGGCCAAAGCAGAGGGGTCATATCGATCCAGCCGTTTGACAAGCAGAGAGCAAACTGAATAAAACGTCGCCGATGTAAATGCGAATAAGATGCCTGGGTGAGGAAAACGCAATTTCAAGTTGGCCAATCGCGAAGATCGCACGTTAGAATTGTCGCACACAGCTTCATCAGCTGTGTCGTTTTTGAAGACTACTCTCGTAGTTTCTTCGTTAGCAGATGAATCTGAAGGAGGCGGAGGCGTCGTTTCATTCTCCAGAGTAGCCGTCATTCTCGGATCTGAAAGGCAAAATGCTTGAGATAAAAAATCATAATGCTAGTTCGGAATTTGGCCATGAAGGAAGTGCCTATTAGTTACCAAATCGAAAACACTAGTAGAAGAATAAATAGCGTGAGGATATGAGATATCACGGGGACGAATGCATATCATATGCTTTCAAACAACAATCAGTTCTTTGATGAGGCACTGAGGAATGAACTTCTTGCTGCTTGTTACATTCAACTAACGTGGCTCGAAATCTGTGGAGAGGAGAGATTTGGTGTAAAACGAAACTGTTTTTCATGAACTAACGACAGAAGTATAGAGAATCGAGAACTTTACGTTTGCAGCAGGAAAATCTGATTTCTGATGAAAGGGCAAAAACAGTTTCGAGGATGGTTCAGTGCAAAACCTGTTCAGTCCCCCACGACATGGAAATTAAGAAGGCCTCCCCAAATGCGCCCTGGCGACGTTCACTCGGGGCCTACGTGCTAGCAGTTACCTACAGTCCTAATTCGCATTCACGTTAGCTGGGCTGACGTAAGAAGCGGCGAGGTGAGCTCGGCGTCAACGGAGCAGTGAGTGCCTGATCGGGAGCAGACTGGCTGTTCGGGAGCAGGAGGAGTCTCCGAAGAAACTGGTGCCGTCTGCCCGGCGCCTCCCCCTTTTTCTACTTCCGGACCGAGCGGCGCCGTTTAGCCCCGGGGCAGCCGCGGACGTCGGTGGGCCGACCCTCCTTCACAATGCGGAAGAACGCGGGGCTGGGGCCAGCGATCTTCAGACTGGTTTTCGCCAATCTCTTCCACCATCGCATCAGGGGGCATGTTCCTTCTCTGCTCTAGTCAAACGCACAGCACCTGAAAAGATTCGAGTATCTTACGAATGAGGCAGAGCCAAACGGTAGTTACTGACTAGTTTGACAAGGCGACTGCTGAAAATCCTTCATTTGTGTCCTGACAGTTACTCAATATCACACGCATTGTAGACTATGAAAAGCATTTAGGCCTTCCAATAACTAGACGCATAGCATCCGGTTCGTCGCAAGGAACTCACCTATGGACTTGACGACACTGTCCCCGTGGTGCCCATGAAAAGTTCGTAACTAACGAAGAAACTACGAGAGTAGTCTTCAAAAACGACACAGCTGATGAGGCTGTGTGCGACAATTCTGACGTGCGATCTTCGCGATTGGCCAACTTGAAATTGCGTTTTCCTCACCCAGGCATCTTATTCGCACTTACATCGGCGACGTTTTATTCACTTTGCTCTCTGCTTGTCAAGCGCCTGGATCGATATGACCCCTCTGTTTTGGCCACGACTAGTTTCGTTGGCATCCTCATACCTAGCATAACGGCAGCTCTCCGTGAAAGACATCACCTATTTCCCGTCGGCCACCGTCCCCTTCTGGTGCTGCGAGCGTTGCTTGGCACAACCAGCTTGATCTGTAAGTTTTAAGCGCTGAGGAACACGTCTCTGGCCGACGCCAGCGTCATTCTTCTCAGCGTGCCGGTGTTCACGGCCATCTTCGCTCGTATCTTTCAATTGCAGTGTATAAACCCTGTACTGTTGCTTTTGGTAGTGTGCCTTTTCTGGAACAAAATGTGTGAGCATCAAAATATGTTAGTTGCCTGTATTATTAGTTGCCTGCAAGACTGTATCCAGACTACCAAGAAAAATATAGAAACCTTATAGAGTCCTTACGGTCCCTTTTTAAGGCGTAAGGGTCCGTCAGAAGGCATTCCAAAAGGCCCCAGGGTCAGGATCCCGCACAAACTGAAGAGCCGCAGAATAGGACCAGTGTGTTATCTTCACAATACTGTCTCCCGTGACGGCCTGGGTGATGTTCTGGGTGCTAAAACTGATATGAATGGCGGTGACCCTCCATCGATGATACAGAAGCCCATCCTGAAAAAACATGCCCCTTGGTCACGAAATAACGGCTGGTCTAATGGATCTCCTATCAGGCAAAGGACTCGTAGGCGTTCACACCCTCCGAAACACACCTCTTAACGTGGGCTCACGCATTAGAAGCAGGATGTGATGGCCCTCATAAAGTACAACAGTCATGTCGACTGAAGTGGGTCTTCTGTGAAGAAACCATAGAGAGACTCACCACGAATTTTACTACCACGTCTCTGGATATTTGGTGATGTAGCTGTAGATGTACAGAATATGTGGTTCTGTAAGCTTGTTCCACAAGTGACGTTGCTATGACGGTCCGTCTTAATTTCCAGAAGTTTTCCCTTTCCCTCAAAAGCAGCCGTTTCGGGAGTGTACTCGTAGACTGTTGGAATGAAAATACCTTTCCGGATCCTTTAGGGTGGAAACTTTGATCCACTGGCTAAACCAAAAATGCAGTCTGTGCACAAATACCTCATCATTTGTTCAAATTCCAGGAAACTTCAGAAGTAGCAACAAGCTGCTATAGAGCAGCGCGACCTCAACTCCACACCTGAACTCCATGCCTCGGTTGCTGAAAACCCTCTGGGGATGGAGATCAAGGAAAGAGTCAGTCCCTCACACAAGCCAAAACTTTTGCCTTGGAAACGGAAATACGTGTCCATTGCATCCTAATGTGGACGTCTCTGCCAGATTTGAGAGGAAGAGGTTCTCCATTTCTTCCCGAGCACTGTTGACCCTATGGTTCTGCAGCCTTTCCAGTTATTCTGAATCACATACGATCCATGGTAAAACATTCTGCAATAATCCGCCGACAGAATAGTTCAAGTCACGTTTGTCAGTCGAATCGTATGCCATAATCCAGACGAAAAACAAATAGATGTTCTTTTGGCAGTCCGTCTACATATTATTCATTTAGCAGCAAAATGGCAACTACTTTACCATTAAAAACAGGAACCCTGGAGCCTCAGGTAAGCGCTCCTGATTCCATTTTGAAGAACGTACGACTAAGGCCGACATCCAACGCCACCTATGCAGCTATGCAAGAGAGCTTCTCGTCTGGCACGACAGAGGCTGAAGCACTGACACGTTTTGACACATAGGAATAGAATGGGGATATTTAAGTTTGTTTCAGGTAGAAAAAGTTCTCAGCAGTCTCCCCTTGCCCAGAAACAACATAAGTACACGTTCAAAGGACACCGTTGGCATTAACATGACATCAGAATAAAGCCATGCGTAAAAGAGCACATTTTTGATTAGTTTTGGCAGCTGAAGAGGCAATAATAGACTTAGCAGACTTTGGTTAAGAGCCGGTTTAGGCCTGTTTGTCCAACGCTGTGTCAGCTGCTGTCACATCCAAGCCATGACTGCTCCCACGGCTGACTTCCTCTTGAACGAGAGCAGAGACGCTCACGGTTAGAGAAGTATCGAGATAAGACTGGAATTTCATAGTCATACACATCTAAAATGTCGTGTTCAGCAGCGAGCTCGTGTTCAACTCGTGAATCGTAGACGTTAAAGCGTTCGACACTTTTACAATAAAACAACACAAGCCGCTAAAGCAGTGTGGCCAAATTCAGTCAGATAGTTGTCAAGGCTATAGACTGAAGTTCATGCTGTCCGACTTGTTCCTGCCATGGCTCTGAATCGCTGCCTCTGGTTATTGGCTACCTCTTCACTGACCTTTGCACCCTTCGCGCATCAAGACCTGTCCGTCCGATTTGTATTACCTGGGGTGGTTAGACACCAACTTGACAACGTCCCCTGCTCAATACCGATTGGTTTGTCTTATAACAGGAGGAGCAATACAGTTGCAAGGAAGCCAAACAGAGGAGTCAAATAGCATGAATTGATATCTGCATCCTTGATATCCAACTGGCTGAACTTGGCCACACTGTTCTAAGGAAATCAGACAGAGGGCGAAGAACGATACCGAGGGAGGAGAAAATGAGCCTCCAGGGCCGACACAACCTGATGGCGTTGCGCCCGGCCGTCCCCAGCAGGGACCCACAGGGACTGCCAGACTCCCCAGGCTGACGTTAGACGCCCCTCAACAGCCATTGCTCCCACACCTTCAGAGCTGATTTCCTGGGCTCTTCCGCCGGCCAGGCCTCCAGCAGACGGTTGGTGTGTTAGAGGTCGGTCTCTCCTTTTGAAATGCCCCTCCCTTCCTCTTGTCCAAGCCTCTCCAATCCTGAAGGAATACACCCAGTCGTCGACCCGCAGTAAGCCCTCCCGTGCTCGCAGCTGCGTCCCCCCCCCCCCCAGTTCATTTTGTCGACGTTAGCTATAGGTAGAAGGTAAGACGGCGACACATGCTTATTACGCATATAAGAATCGTGGCAGTGTGGATTGCCGCCCGCCTCGTCTGCCTTTCTTCAGTTATCTTTGACCTTGTATTCTCGCCCGATGCAATCTCATCTGATTGGGTGGGACCAAATGTTCTGAGGTTTCGCTGGTCCCGCTTTAGGGCAATGTTTATCAGGCTCATGAGATAAAACTACAGACCTACCCTAAAACAGTTTAATTCGTTCCCCTGGTGAGTATGCGACGTTCAACATGCTTCAAGATTCATGTACTTAATGCATAGGGCTTACTACTATAGTAAACAAATCTGAACACCCTGAATAACGATAAATCATTTTGAAGGCACTGCGACCTCTAACAGACCTCGGCAAACCAAGAGCAAACTGCGAGAGTGCGGCAAATCGTTCAAGGAGTGATAAAATTGACCGGGTTAGTCCACCACCACGGATGTCAAGGCAGAAAAAGGAGTACCATGCAAGCACCACAAAGACGCTGGTGTTCTGAAAGCAGAAAGGGCCCAGGTAGCAAGAGGTGGCCCTCAGGGAGATGAAATAGTTGTTGCGCTGGAAACATTAGCTAGTTGTGGAGATATCGCCACACGAGGAGGGCACTGTTAGCGGCTGCAGAGCGCCATGATATTAATGATAGCCAACATGGGATCCTCTCAAAGAAAAGGACGTCCAAAATGGCGCTCAGAGGCGCCATTAGAGCAGTGTGAGCACTCGAGAATCGCTGAAGTCGCCATGGAACTTAAGGGCATCTTGGCAACGCAAATAGGCAACCCTGGGAGCAAGAGATGCACCAAAGATGTACCTGGGAGCAACCGAGGGGCGCCCTGTTTTTTAAGGGATGCCAAAGGAATGCCTGCGACCATATGTACGTCACGTTAGCACCAAACATGGCGTAACATGTCACGTTAGCACCAGAAAAGCGCTCTCAAAGCACAAGAAAAATACGTTAAACGGGGACGTTCAGACTGCGATAAAATGACGCCATACCATGGATGTACCAGGCAGAAGATAGTCTTGGAAACACTGGATAGTTTAATGCAGCGTAATGCTGAAGACAACTGTGCCCTCGCAGCAACTGGAAAGCAGCCTGGTAATCCCAGGCGGGCGTTCCGAACAGCCAGGGTGCTCTTCTGATACCCGTACAGGCCATTCCGTACAACTTTTTGAACGAAACGAAAAAAGGGTGTTTGTTTGGTCGTTAAAACGTGGAATACGTCAATTTCCTTTCATTTGGCGTCGTGAGTGAGGACTTTGGGTCTAGACCATGTCAGGTCATTGACCTATGGCATCATTTTTTCATCTTTTGCAGATCAGATTTCGAAGAACACGGGACAGTGAGAGTAAATAAGGGCGCAACATATATCTTAACAAATTTTCAGTTAAGGTAGCCAACATCGGTACATTTGGTCACTTCCAGCGTTTATATTTACGTATATATGTATATCTATATATGAGAGTAACGATGTGCCAAACGTTTTAGTACGGTCTTTAAATGCATATTTCATGCAAATCGACATATTGCAAAGCAAATCTGGACCAGATCACAAAAGGCTGCCCTTGACATTTGATAACCTTGGCCTGAAATGATTCTAGTATATTTGTATGCGTATCCATGTGCGCATACGTGTTTTTACTGGTATCTTTGAATGCATATTTCATACAAATCGACATGTCGCAGAACAAATCTGAGCCAGGTGACGAAATATTTGACATTGACCTTGAATGGCCTTCACTTTCACTGATCCTGGTGTATGTAAGCGTATCAGTGTGTGCACACGTGTTTTTATTAGGGTCTTTGAATGCATATTTCATACAAACTGACATGCTGCAAAGCAAATCTGGATCAGTTGACAGGCTGTTTGACCTTGACCTTTGGTGACCCTGACCCTTATTGCCCCTGGCTGTGGTCTTCGTATATCCATCACTTATGCCCGAATGACGTCGCCTGATTGTGTTGAAACGGCAGTCTTAAGAAGAACGCTACTTCTTTCACAAAGTTCCCATTTGTCAGCGACAACTGTCGTTTTCGTCATGTTTGCCGGACTTCAAATGCCTGAAACTTCAAAAATTTCCGGCCGATTTCCGGTTGTCTTGAATCATTGGACGAATTATTCAATTGCCCTAAATGTTACGAAGTAGCAGCAACCAGCTCCGGTCCGTTCTAGAGATATTCAAGAATACTATGGGGGAGGGGGACACAAAAAGACCTCATTCCCGTGCGCGTGTTAAGTACATTCCGTACACTTTATACTTGCGTCGTAAAGCGCTCTCATATTAGGGAGAACCAAGTCGAATTCGAAACCTGTCCACTATCCATGAAGCACACCGCTTCTTACCTGCCAAGTAAATAAGAAATCCATGGCATTCCAAGGACTGATGAAACCTGCAGGCAGCTGTTCAGTCGCAGGGTGCGTCCACGTCAGGCACGGAACCGATTCTGGTACGGTGTTTCAGAACTATCTCTGAAATGACCTGTCCAGCTCGGTCAGCTGGTGAAAACGCCTCCGGCGATGGGCTGGTGTCTCGCCGAGGCTGACCTTTCCACCCCGAGAGGTCGAGTGCGGACCCTCCGGCTATGGAAGGCTCCAGGCCGGGAAGGGCGGTACCGGGGATACCGGCTGTCGCCGGCCGGCCCTCAAACCGCGCAGCGCGCAGCCAAAAAACCATCACTTCAGATAGAGCAGATCATTTTGAATGCGCCACCGTGTCTAACGTTTACGTACGAGTCACTGCTTGTGTCTGTATGGTCGTCTGTTATTTTGATTCATTGCATATCTACCATGGTATGTCTTGGTCGTCGTGAAAATGACACGAACCACAGAACACGATTCTGATGGCAAAATCAATGAATGCAGCTAATCTTCACGACCCATGCGAGGACCATTCTGAATACATTTACTGACTTGGCACGGGAAGCATACAAACTTCAACTATCACGAAATATATGTGAATCTCAACAAAGCGTAACGTAAGTTTGTACCTTAGACTTAAAAAACGCAGCTCTTTGACTGGGTCCTTTGATTGACATCCTTCCTGTAAATTTTGCACCCCGTTAACCCTATTCCCGGAGGGCTAGACGGTATGGTCGATTCCCGGCAAGGGGGAGCGGATTCGGCCCCACCTGAGATCTCCAGAACTACACATCCGATTTCATCGCGACAAACGGCAATCGATTTGCCATGATGTAAACAACGTTTTTATCAAAGGAAATTTTCAAAATTTTGGAATATGTGGATACAGGGGGCAAAAAAGGTCAAAATTAGGGGTATTTTTCGACCTCTTATGACACCGTTGTTTATCGACCGATTTCAATAAAATTGGCATGAATCGAGAGATTATGGATAGGGCTTTTACCATGGGTACACAAACCTAAAATTTTGAGAAAATTCATCTGCGTTCACAGGGTTTCAAAAGTAGGAGGATTAGTTTTCTAACAACTGACTGAACAAAAGAGGCAAAAACATTTTTTTGGCTTCTGCTAGTCATGTTATGCTAAATAAGAACAAATCGCATCACAATGTTTGTATAATGTTACTATAGCCGGTGCCAGGGACATGAAAAAGGGGAAAATGTCATGGTCACACGCTCTTCAGATCAACTTGTGACCTTTCACATTCAATGAACTTCAGTGACCTTGGGGTCACTTGGAATCATCTCGTCTGCATTTAATATTATCTGTAAACGTTTTCAATCATTTGAATTCACTCCATTTCAAAAGTTTATTTTATGGCTATTGCGATATAGTGTACGCGCATTGACATTTTAGGTCATAGCTCCGTGACCCGACCTGACATAAACCTGAAACTTGATACACAAGTAGAGGGCACCGTTCTACGTCATATATATTCTGCGTTTGGCGTTTGTGTAAACGGCGCCGAAATTATTGCAAAAAAAGAAATTTTGAATTTTGACCTTGACCTGACCTTGTAAACTGGCCTGAGATGAAGAAATTGAAAAACTATAAAAGAAATTGCCCAACCATTTGGCTATACATCCATATAAGAATTTAAGTTTTTTCTTAAAAACTCTGTTTTTGGCAGACATTTTCCTTTTACCCTCAACATGGCCAAAAATGGCCTGAGGTGCCTCCCACAAACGTTGCCTGGCTCCGCCCCTGAGCAAAATAGAATTTTGAAATTTTGTCACAGCGCGTAGAAAGAATAGCTAGGAAAAGTGAGCAAGTTTCGTGAAGCTGCGTTAAAAGCCTGGAATTGGCAAGCAACAAACCCGAGGTGGAGCGGATTTAGCTCCCCTCAATGACGGGAACAGGGTTAGGGCCTCAGTACAACATGGACCCAGCACAGACCGAGCCTGGTAGGGACAGCCGATATTGTCCCAAATTTGGAAAATATGAATACCATCCAACTCCGCCCAAAACAAATTTTTAGCGTTTATACTGTTTATTCCTTCATTCTGCTTCTTAGTTTATTACACTACGTATTTCACAGCGAAAGATGCGCAGACAGCATCTTCTTTCGAGTTCAATATGCTAAAAAGCAATGCATGTCCTGCATTTCTTGACCACTTTCAAACATCCTGAGAAACTGATGTGTTTGGCAGGGATGTTGATTGCTGCTAATGGTTTGGACGGGGGATATGAAGAACCCGACAGCCTAACCTGCACCGAAATTTGAGTTTCTCAATGTGAGTTCGCCCACTTTGTTTTGACCAAGACAAATTGATGGAATTTTTAGTACTATTTACCGATCAAACATTTTACTTATCGTCATGCAAATAGGCCTAGATATAAATAGAAGAGAGCAAGTAGATAGATACATCGCTTTAAACTTTACTCTGTACCTTGAGCCTTTCTGTTATCAACTGCGGCTCTTCTATTCGTTATTATTACTGATTTCCTTTTAAAACTGGCAGAAAATATTAGGGGATACAAACGAACATTGGAGGAGCCCAAATCAACATTGGGTGGAGCAGGGCCCTCTCAAAACAATAGAAATTGACATCCCTGGTGCTTGGTTTTAGTTGCCGAGGCATTCACCCTACTTTTCCTATCGCCAGTGCGTCTACGCAGACGGATGTTGACAAGGCTTGAAAAGCTTGACCGGCATGTTACAGTGTATAATATAGAAGGACTATGAAGTATGGTTATTGCTTCCTCAGCAGTTGCATTATTGATGTGCAGCTTGAAATGACTTTGGTGACCAATTTTGCAGTTCTTCAAGCTCTTCTGGAACAAGGACGCTACCATCTGGACGCACGCGGACACCACCTGCAAGGTCATCATTGCAGCCTACACCATTTTCTGTCCATCGCACTAACTGCTCGTGCCGCCCACTGGCAGGTCATGCATCGCAATATCACACGGCGACTGGGGCAGCCATCGGTCGTGCACATCGTGTGCGTCGCCACGACCCACCACCACAGCCATGGCGTGTATGTGTGACCGCCATTGTAACGGGGAACATGTGTCTCCTGCCTACGCGGAACCTGAT
The DNA here is from genome assembly GCA_030062745.1 of Capitulum mitella. Taxonomy (NCBI): domain Eukaryota; kingdom Metazoa; phylum Arthropoda; class Thecostraca; order Pollicipedomorpha; family Pollicipedidae; genus Capitulum; species Capitulum mitella. The sequence continues at coordinate 13,069,592 of CP099851.1, read as the reverse complement.
CGTGCCGTTCGTGACGTCACGTCACGCCGTGCCGATCGCCCTCGGCCCGACGGACCTCAGGCTACCGGTGACCCTGTACCGAGGTCACGGCCCCGCCTCCGGCACTGCGTGGGTCGGCCGGCCTGGAGCGGTCGACCAACTGATCCGAGACTCTCAGCCCCATCTGGCGTGCTGGCTACCACCACAACAGTGGCCGGCGCCCGTAGTCATTCCCGTAATATATATATATATATATATATATATATATATATATATATATTATATATGATAGATAGATAAATATATAGATAAATCAAAGCTACTCGAAAATTTATTTTTTAGATTCCCGTGTCAAATGAACCAGGAAACATGCATTGCGTGACCCGTCAACATGGACGCCACATTTCACCTAGCATTGTACCTGGACCTTTGATGACCAAGGTTTAGGAAGAACTCAGAACAACAGATGAAGGCTCTTGAGATATGTTGCCATCCAAATGTGGACCTATGTTTGTTTTCCATTGCGATACGGCGACTCTGGGGAAAAATGTTGCATCTGGGGATTTGACTGATCGGGGCGTCATCAGTGACTCTTAAGTAAATAATACATACGTCACAAAACCGCACGGTGCGGCGCTATCGATTGCCGTTTAAATAATCTAAATGGGGCCAATGGTTTCCGAGATAGACTGGTGGGGGGTTCAGCTCCGCACCTCAGTCAATGGATGGCGGCGAATGGCGGCGAATGGCAATGGCGGTTGCCGTCATTGCCAGTCAATGACGGCAACCCACGCATTCCATCAGGCTGCTAGTTTGCCCTGGTTACGACCTGAATCGCTCTCAAAAGCAATTCACTCCTAAAGGGCACGGTGGCATTGTACATCTGCGCAGTGCCGATTTTGCGGCAAAATGATTAACCGTCCTTATCAACCTCGAGTCTAGCCTCCAGTCACTAAAGCAGTTGTTCAATTTGGATCGACAGGAGATTGAGGTGGGCACTGTTTTATCGTATTCTATTGTTGTTCATATATTTCAATTGTGATATACATACACATATATACATATATATATATATATATATATATATATACATATATATATATATATATATATATATATATATATATATAATAGTTGATAACAGATATTATATTGACATCTGTCATATGTCATGGAGCGGCGCAGCCTCTCTAAACGCGGGTTTTGCAGACTTCGATGCCCAATAGCAGCATGTAGTCCTACATTACGCAGGATGTTATTATCGTCATTACTCCTGCATTGCCCGGAATTATCGGAGGTGATCTGAACAGCTGTATGCTCTCTAACACTCGCTCACATCCCGGTTGTAGGAAATTGACTGAATTTATATCAACATACCCGCTGTCTCAAAATGTTACAATGGAAACTCACTCTATTGGATTTGTTTTGGACGTTTGTGTTGTCAACCGTATCTTTATGAAGCGCATCGGCACCAGATACAGTCAATGTAGTCTGAACCGATTCATCTGAAGTCGCAGACTTGTGGTTACCAAAGCCAGGTATTCACGCACCATCGATCAGACCGCCTACCATCGTGACGCGATATGTTGTTACTGGAGCAGTGTGTATTTAAGTGTGACAGCTGCAGCTATGTGGAACAAATTTGCTAGCACTTTGCGAAACGTACTTGACCGCCACTCCCCTGCAGATTCAACATGGTCCGCAGCCTGTGAGGGCCACCTGTATTTGAGCCTATCTTACGCTGAACTTATCGTCTAGTGAGTCGAGGCGCGGCGTGTTCACGTGCACGGCACTGTTGCATACCGAGCCGTGAACCGTTTCACGGCGCTGTCCGAGCTGACGGTGGGCGCGATACAGCTGATAGGATCACTGCTGACGGGCGGACATCAGTGTGGCGTAACATGCTGCATGTGGTGCGCGGGAAAGAACAAAACGCTAGTATGTGGCCCGCTGTCTGCCCCGACACTCTAAACGAGTTTTTCGTTAACGATGGGCCTATAGGGCTTCTCCCAAGGTGGCGACTAGAGGGTGACGTGTCTGTCCGTCTGCATCGTGTCGGTGCATGTGTTTTTGCCATCACACCATGCTTGGACATACAAGACACACCGTTTTTAACGTCAGCAGTTTACCAGCGTGCAGTTCTGACATCAGGCTTATGCATCAGGGTTTCTAAAATGGCATTAGGCACAATCGAACCAATCCTGCTGTGCACATTGTGAACGCCAGTCTTGTACGGAATGACATCCCGACCTCGTGGAGGCATGCTCTTGTACATCTTAGTTTCAAATCCGCTGATCCTGATAGCCCATCCAACTACCGTCCCATCTCTATCCTTCCTATCATCTCCAAAATAATGGAGAAGGTTGTCGAAAGCCAACTCCAATATTATTTCTCCTACAGTCACCTCCTATCCCTCGTCCCCCGAGCATGGTTTCAGACTAAAGCTTAAAGTTCGGTAAGGTTTTGGGATTCGAATATTCGGATGGGTACATTCGAATATTCGGATGGTATATTAAAATGTTCTGAAGCTTAAGTCATTTCGCCCTAAATGGTCCGAATAGGATGTAAAAATCAGACTGATTCCCAAATGTATGAACCAATTGCAGAACTCTGTACGGCCGTCGCCGAGCACCTGGCGGACGACGACCGGGCGCTGCCGAGACGGGAGAGGGGCATAACGTCTGCGGCAGAGCAAGCTCTGATTGACAGTCATGTGCTAGGTAACCAGAGGTGCAAACCACCAAGCCCCTACGATACAGCGCTTCGCAATGATTACTTTGAGAAGAAGAGGTAGACATGGAAAAGCATTTACCCCAGCCTTGAAACTGGTAGGAGTCTCTCCTCTTGTTCCTGGCCAGCGTATCCATAGACCAGGGACGTAGGAAAGGAAGGGGCCATGGGGCCATGCCCCCCCCCCCTTCGCCAAGCGGTCTACACTAGATACATAGTGATTTCGCACTAATACGGAGTCCTCACATGTCGAAAAGTTCAAAAGATCGAAAGATCGAAAGTTCGAATCAAAAGATCGAAAAAAGACAGCAAAAGACCAAAGAATAAATGACGATTAGACGAACGGATATAGTGTCCGTCAGTAAATTATGAGTCTGTACACCACATAAATGCATTTTACTAATGGGGTCCGATCCAGGTCATGCTAGGTCAGTCCTTGTCCTGAGGGGTCGGCTTAAATGTGTTCTCAGAGCTGCGTAGGCATTTTTGTAGATAATGATTGTTCAGGTAAAATGTAGCATGTCAATTAACAAGCACTATTATCGAACAGCATATACATGTCATATTAGGTCATTCAAGGTTGTCTGAAGCCAGTGACCTGCAATGACCTCGGATTAACTAAGAATCGTAACTTAGATGCCTTAAGAGCGTTTTTCGAGTTGATAACCAACGTAGAATCTAGCATGGGGCATGTCGTAGCATTGTAGACTAATCACTACGCGTCCGACGCCGCTCCACCCGTCGGGGCACGTCAGGCCTTCGCTGTATTGCGCCCTCTTTTGATGAAATAAAAGATAAATTGCACCAAATTTATATCATTCAATTCCTCGCACCTTAAGCCGTCCGAAGGTATACGTTGTTTTGCGATGCCTATTTCCCTACCTCATTCCCAAAGGTAAAGAGTAACATGTTTCCCGCCGTGGCTCGTGCCCTCAGTTTTCACACTCGATAATCCAGGTAGTGAGCATAAGCCTATTAAATCGTCGTATTGTTTTATAGAACATACATTTTGAAGTCCATATATATATATATATATATATTACTGCATTTACGAACTCAAACCGTCTCACGAGACAACACTGAGACCGTTGTGAACCTGCCTCGTCGGCGCGCGGAAACGGCTAACACGGTTCCTGTTATGACGTCATAGCTCGTTACCACGGCAACGCGGAAGAAAAATTTTCCACCGTAATATGTGAAAAGAATGTCCCAGAAGGTATACCAAATCCCAGATGGATGAAATAAACCGTTCGGAAGTTGTCCTCGGAAAATCTCGGGGGGGGGGGTGCGTCAACCCCCGCCCTATACGGGCGAGGGTTAAGAATTGAGATTTCTAAATGCAGCATCAGATGCATCGATATTTATGCGTTCTGTTAGCTCATTTCAGTACAATTTTTCCCCATCATTTAATGAGCAGGCAGCACTACCTTTCCATGCCTGTGTAACCCAGTTACGTGAAATACCGTGGTTTCTGCATTACAAGAATCACTTCGTGTAGCACCACTCCCCGCTATTGTTTTCCAAACCTACCCCCGCCACCGACGCAAATTAGTGATGGGCTTCACGAACAAGGCAAGTGGGCAGTAGGCCAGTAATGCCGCCCGGTTCGCGGGGAATATCATGCTCGTTTTTGTAAAAAAAAGGATATGAATAAGGACAATACATAGAATACAGTTTTGACGTTACGTGGAAGTCTAAATACGACGTGGAAAGGCATGAAATACACCATTCAACACAGCCGGCGTGATGAGCCATTTTTCACGTTGTTTTTGTAACTGAATTCCGTATCTATCCACAATAATCTCATTTTACAACCCTTTTCAGGGCCGCTGGGTTCCTTGGACACAAAAAAATTGGAAATATTTTACCAGTTACTTCATTCCATGGTTTAGGAGCAGTCATACAGCACCTCATATAAAAGGCGAGGCATACTTTTTCAGCCGGGTCTGGTTTATACATCTGGAAACAAACACCACAAAAGAATGGCAAATTCAGCAAATGCCTGCGTCCGTCAAACTTGTAAAGGCTGCTGAATTCAAGTGCCGCTCCGAGGCGTCACAGGGTTTATATTTTCGTGCTTCTGAGGGAGGTGGTGCAAAAGCTGTTGTGTAAGTGCTCAGATCATTTACCTTCAACCACTTCCTGCAGTTTGGTCCAGAGGCTTTGTGGAATCGAGACTCTGGAGCGCCGAAAGAAAACGAAATGCCGTTCCAAAATGCACAGTTTGGGCAGTGCGGCTGTATTGTATCACAATGCACGATGCCGAACACTTCGCAATACGTTCAGCGGCCGCAACAGCAGCACCCATATCGGTCAAAAGCAGTCGTAAAACGTAAAACAGCATGTGATTCGAAGACGCCGGTCTGTGAGACGATATTCCAGACGGCTGGCACTCCGTGCGATGGCGACCAAAAAAAAAAAAAAACATTGGCGCTGAAGATCTGGTGACACGCCTTGTACTCGGTTTGAACAAACGGTTTGTTGGACGTTTCTCGACAATGCCCACTGGCACATGAGTCGGCCGCCGCCGAACAGAGGTGCCTTGCAGCGACCGGTGCACGTTCGGAAGTATTCCTCCTGTGCTTCTCTGCGGTATTCACCACTGGTCCCCGGTATCCGCAATGACCGGCTGTATACCACCACCGGACCCACGAGGTGGACTCTGACAGAACAGCCGACCAAGTGGCTCCGAGACCGGAACGGCCGGTCGGTCAGTCGCCGACGCTCAGCAGTCCGCCTCAGCGCTGTAGATGGCTTGGTTGCGCCGCTTAAACTTCTTGACCGCCGTGGGGGTGTCTGCGGCGGTCGGCGGCGCCGCCCTCACGGCAATGTCTGGAAAAACAGCCAGCGGGCGGGGCGCCACCGTACCGCGTCGGTCGATCACGAACAGCTCGTCCTCCTCCGGTGCCTGCTCGTCTGGCTCGTCCTCGTCCAGGGTGATCTCGGCCGGGTCGGCGCCGCCATCCGGGTCCAGGGTGAGGTCGTTGCACACAGTGATGTCGCCCTGTGCCTCTTCAGCCGGCAGCGGCGGCGGTGGCGGCGCCGGCCGGTCTGGCGCCGTCGGACTGCGACACAGCAGCTGCATCGGGTCCTGCGGCAGGGGCAGCGGCCGTCACACAGAGGCCAGCGGCCGGTTCTGTCGAGCACGCAGCGGTGAAAATGGGCTTTTAAAGCAATGCAGACGGACATTTAAAGGCCGTGCCACCCCGTGTCTGTCTGGTAATCAGATGATCAGCTAAATCAGATAAACAGCTCATTATCAGCTCTATGCAAAGTAGCCTTCTCTGCAAGCAAACTGTTCACCCTCATACCCAAATACAACATTTGCAAGGTGTTACTCATCTTAGCATGTCCCCAGCAGCAGCCTGCCATGAACCCCAGGCAGGCCACCAGGTATGCCGCTCACACTGACCCGGACGCCGAGGCGGGCGCAAAAGCGGCTCGTCTGTGGGTCGGCGGCGGCCGCCGGCTGACGGCCGGCCCGGATATCCGAGTGGCCGTCGTACGGCGCCGCCGTCAGCGCGAAATCGGCCGGAACGCGCAGATCGCCGTCCCAGGCGGCCGCTGTGGCCGCCAGCTCAGACGCGCTCGGTCGGAAGTCGAACCTGGCCACGCCAACAAACATCGTCGGGCCGGCGCCGCACAGACGACCTCTGGACGGCCGTGTGTGGAGCGACCGACAGCAGAGAATCACACGGTTGTTTATGAAATCCGAATTGATATCAGTTCCAATGGCAGTTTGACTGCCAAGCTGCAATCTACTACGCGTAAAAAGGACAAGAATTTTTTTTATCAAAAATGATACCTAGGTCTATTGAAAACCACAATGTACTACAAATTTTCTTCATCAAAATAAATTGAAAAAGCCCATGTAGTATGTTGTAACAATGTTCACTTTTTCGTCCGATTTCTACTGATTACTGATGGCGTGAAACCAAAACACACCCAAATACCTTCCGTGAGCTTTGGAGACAAAGGCTGAAATTTACACTTCGTTGCTACTTAACCAGTTGACAAAATCCTACTCAATTATTACTTTAGCAGTATATTCTGAGTGCAGGCATACCACATTTTTAGAAATGATCTTAGTGGAATCGATTCCAGAACTATTCATTTCATTCTGAATCTGAATCGGAATCGGCTCAGTTTTGGAAAACCAGCATGAGTCGGGATCACAATACAGTAAGCAAGCCATGAGCCGGATTCGGAATCCACCTCGCCAACGGGGAATCAAGCATAAGCCTGCTGTTCTTGTGAGGAAAAATTGTCCCTGAAACATACCAAGATCCTATGAGGTACATCCATTTGGTACATTTAAACGGCATATATTAAAACTGCATCAAAATACGTCTGAACTGGAAAAACCATAAATGCTGTCCGAAAGTATTAATAAGGGCATTTCTTGGTAAATGAAAACGTCGTGCAGACTACGTTTTGAGAAAAATAGCAACAAAGCTCCTCGAGCACTTTATTAATTGCACAAAATCGCACAAAGCTAAGATTGCGACACTCAATGTACCCATGGGTTTGAGAAAAAGTTTCTCGGCGGCAAGGTGCATGTTATGAAATTCAAAATCGGTTCGTAAATGTTGCAGGACTGAGAAAAGGGTTAAAGTGAATTCTCGAACAGCCCGCTACATCATGGTGCAAATCACAACGTCTGCTTACTCCCCAGTTCTTCTCAGAGCCACAAGCCACACTATACGATACGCAGGCCAACAATCACCAAGAGGGTTAAAGTCCTTACTTTAACTGATCCTGTATACGTAAGTACGTAAAAGATTTTACATTTTATTTTATATTTTCGACGCAGGGCTGGTCCATGATAGCTGCGTGAAATTCAAAGTTTGGAAGAGAACCTCACCATGATATAATGGGCGCTGTCATTTGTTGGCAATCAATTCCACTGCACGTCTTTACCTGATTATACCTGATATAGGAATACACACCATATAAGTCATACATGGAGGACACGTGCCGTCGTCGTCGCCAACAGAAGACTAAAAACGGGCTTCCCACGTGAGATCGACAAGAGGGTAGGACACCAGTCTCAAATTGTAACTAAATTTTGTCCGGGGGGTACACTGCGGCTGACGAGTCAGATTTCCATTCTTCAGCTCAGTCTGGCGGGCGGGTTTTGCGCTAGAGCAATCTGAGATTTTTAAATTTGACGATATTTGTGTAAACCTTGGTGAGATAATGTGTATAAAGAAGGCAGTATGCTGCCTCTCACCTCCTCTGCTAGTGCGGTTGGCCTGAATGAGACAGTAGACAGGCTCCGCCTGCTACTGCATGGAGCGGACGGCAGAGCGCGTTGTTTAACCACAAGCTTATTTGGGAATGGCAATGAAGTTTTCGAGTTAATGTGGTCTGTTCTGCATGATGTAAACTCTAATTTTACGGCGTTTTTGCCTTGTTTCCTGTGGCTACGGTACGCGAGTTGGAAGTGGCAAGAGGCAGACACCCCTCTGGTACGGGAAACATGGATCTGACAAGTGGGACGGGCGGGTTAAAATAAGCACAAAATCTTCCCAATCGGCACAATAGACAATCTTTACAGATCTCGCACCTCAAAGCATACGTCCACACACGAAACTGCGGGGTATGATAAGCTGAGCGCTGTCAGCTGACTGCATTTTCGGTCGAGTCCGTCGAGGTGTCACGTCATCGGGATCTGGGTGGTGTCATTCCCTTCGTCCGTTGAGTCCGCGTCGGTCGAGTCCACGACAGATTACCGCTCGTGTAAACTGAGCTTTGACGCTTTATCGCCCCGCCACGCACTTCCCTTTAGCGTGTAATGAGGGCCAAGGCCATGCAGCACGGCCATCTATCGTGTGGAGTAAAATATAACTACATGTTCGCAGCAGGCGATAGATGACAACAAATCTTATGGGATTAAGGACTATGTGGCATATACATGAAAGAAAGCAATGACCTAGGATGTTCAGAACTAATTTCACCAGTCGTTCATGCTGCTTTTTGCCGGCCCATGTCGGAAATTACCGACAAGGACGTTTTCCGCGAAGGCATCGCGAATCGGAAGTGCAATCTGTGGCATTACAAATTAGAATGGGAACATTTCCCGATGTAAAACAAATGGCAGTTTTTTGGGGGCCATTTTACCTGTTAAAGGTTTCAATGGAAATAACTGGCCACACCTTCAAAATCTGACCCTGAAAATAGCCTTCAAGACCAAGTAAAAAGCAAAAGACATTTCGGGAAATAAGAGACCAAAAAGATGCAGCATTCCGTCCTCATCACAACCATACCCATTTTTTTTTTAAAGGTGAGCTTTGGTTACTGAAATAATGCACAGTATTTTACCAAGGGTTTGGCCAAAAATCATCAAATCTCAGGATTTCAAACTGCTCCAGCACAAAAACCGCTTGTCCGACCAAGCTGAGAGTTGAAAAGGTGAAATATCAGGCACAGATTACTCACCGGACCAAATTTCATCAGTCTGAGACTATGTCGTGTTAATTTTGGTATGTGCCTGGTCGATTTGTCCTGGAACGCCCAAACGCTCATGACAAACAAAAATAACAAAAGTAAAACAAAAGAACGAAAACCCTAGCGACGGTTATCTAGCTACAGACAGGCAAGAGCCCGTATCTGCGGAGAGATGAGTGTGGCACGTCACCTCTGGCCGCAGCCGGGTCCGGGCATGTACTGGGCGGTGGGAGAGACGCTGGTCAGATGGTCGGTCAGTCGCAGCACGGTCAGCCACTCCAGGTCATAGCTGAGCTCAGCCGCGCCGTCCCCTAGCTCGACCACCTGTCGAACAGCCCAAACCCGCCACACGTGTCACGAACAGACACCGGCGCCACCTCTGTCCACCTCTGGCTACCACCGCCAGATGGTGGCATCTGAACAGCGCAGAGCGCGGCGTTTCTGCACGGCGCAGGACAGTGTCAGCCGCGGCCGGGCGCGGCGTCTCGTGACAACCGGCGGCACTCAGCTGCAGTCGGCGGCCCAGAGGGTAACGACTGACAAACCTGCAGATATTTCCTGCGCGGCAGACACTTGTCCAGGGCCAGGAAACGAGTGACACACGCGGCAGCGTGAGGCCCGTTCGTCTCTGCCTGGAACACACGATCCATCATGCCACAATCCATGCCGTCTCACATGTTGGCGTAATGCAAGGCAACTGACAAACGGCTTTAGGCAAAAGCACGGAATCCACGCATGAACTGCTTTCCGCCTGAACGTGGCCTTGGCGTTGTGCAACCCAAACCGCACACAGTTATCTGACATCCATCATGAACGGTGGACAAGAACATCAGTTGCAGCAAAACACCCTCAACAAATCACGCAGCAGCACCGAGACAAGACACGCAGTCATCACTATAAGTGGCAAAGCACTTCCCCAACAATGCCAAACCGGGCGAACAGGACCTCCAGCTGCGTCGCCCACCTTCCCGGAGGCGTCCGTCCGGCCTTGTTGGCCGGTCGGGGCGTCTGGCACCGGCCCAGCTCCGGCCGGCTCCGCATCATCACCGGCCGGCGCGTGCTCCACCAACGCCGAGAACTTGACGTGCAGGTGCGCCGCGAACCAGAACCGGGGCCGCAGCCGCTTCAGCAGCTCCTCGGCCGGCCGCGAGCCCAGCTTGTTCGATTCCACCTCGTCACTGAACGACCCATTAGCGAGCACAGTGTCAGAGACGGCCGACGGGACACGGTCCACTCACCAGACGGCGCACTGCAGACAACAAACTGCACTGGACGTCCGTCACACGAGCGTAGGACATAAATTGCCAGACACACCGCTGCCGCGACACCTTTCCAATCGGTAACGACAAAAACCTTTCGAACAACGGGTAATTCCGATCCACGGAGGTTTACGTTCCAACTTCCGATTCACGCAGAATGCATCACGCTTGTGATGTTTTCCGTCTTAAATGAACTCTTATCAACTTTTCCCGGGATCGAGAAGAGTCACACTGACTTTGGCCGTGTGCTGTGATGCTTCCGAACACGCGAAATAACTCAGTCGAAAGGTCACATTCAAAACCTCCATCTAACATCCTAGCAACGGACTCAGATACACTTACACGCCACGATGCCTGAAGCTGTGAAACATTCTGGAGAAAGTAGCAATACACGGCAATGCTCATATACAATGCACACCAACAGGGGCTCAAAAACCACTCACCGGAAGAACGGCTTCTTACTGAGCAGCTGCTCCACGTTCCCATGGTGATAAACACCACGAGGCCAGTCGTGAGATATGAATATGTCCATTTCAGGTGTCACCTAAAACGGACAATCATTCCGGTGCCTTTTCATGATCAGTCTGCACGTTGCTTCACAACTTTTAGCGTTCTTGGCGCTGAGCGACGCACCAAACTAAATCAGAGATCATAAGAACTGTATTCTTTTTGAGAGAGGTGACACACAGTACAGTGACTCCATATCATCAGATTACACCCTCTTCAATGACTTTCCAATTCAGTCTGACTCAACTGAAGTTGATTCAGTAAACCATCGGCACCCACCTGTTTCAGTCGGAACGTCTCGACATTGCGCACATGGTAGGCTGAACGCATGGTGCTGCGGTCGTAGGGCGGGCACTCGTGGTGGCCCTTCAGATAGTCGTGGCCGTTGTAAATGCCCGACAGCGCGCCGATACGTAAACTTCCGAAACGCAGCACCGACGCGTAGCCCACAAAGTAGATGTTGGGCGCTAGCCAGCCTCCATACGCCAGCGACTGCATATAGTTGGATGCTTCGTGGTTGCCACCGACAACAAGAGTGAGAACAGGAGCTTTTAGCTCACCGCTGTAGTATCTGTGGGCCACGTAACACATTACTTGCGATAATCAATGCACTCACAATGACACATTTTCACTCACAATAGTCAATTTTCGTTAAAATTTTCACTCCCATCCCAAAGGATATGAGCATCCTTTGGCTGAAATAAATCAGCGATGCTTATTTCCATATTACTTCACAACATAAATATAAGTAAAACATATATATATATATATATATATATATATAAATAAAAAACCTAGCTCCATATTACTCCACAACATAAAACACCAAAATACGCACAACATAAATAAGGTCCACAGCGCTCGAAAATGACATTTTTCATGAGACTTACACGAAGTAGACGTTTCCGTCAAGGCTGAAAGAATGGGAAGGAGAGTTTCGTAATTCTTAGAAACTGGTCAGATTTTCCAACCTCAAAACAAGAACTACAAACCAGAGAGCCATTTTTGGAGATGTCGGGAACTCCACCTTCATTCTTGTGCCTATGGCTACAAGAAAAATCAAAGATGAGCGCATATAACGCACTTGATAAAAAACAGAAGTAAAACTTATCAAAACGCGATGTTTAAATGATCCAAACATACACCCTTTCTGATCAACCTATTTCACCCTGCACAAAAAGACAATGGACTCCACCTTTTGTACCTCAGACGAACAATCTGTACCCACTCGCCCATGTGGTTCCAATTACAATAACAGTCATGAATTCAACTTCAGTGGCAGCAACCAACCAGAAACCTAACAAAATTCGCGACATCCATGGGCTCAGACGGCGCAAGCGGGTGGCTGCGGAGGTAACTGTCCCACAATAATTTGGAAAATTCGGCATTAGTCCTATGGCGTTGCATAGACAAGTTAACTTCCAAACGGTTTTTGCCGTCCCTCCCCCCCGAAACACACACTGAAAACATTCCGACGTATATACACGGGCTGTAGTCGACACTACAAACTGGCCTCCACTTGCCACTCGTATTTCAGAGCATTACTGGGCATGAACGTTTACAGTTCGTGGTGAAATTTTACGTCAAAAGAAGACTCACAATACCGTATTATATACGTCACCCAGGTGACGTCATTTTACACGTTATCCTTCTCACCTCTGCACCTCAGTAAATGTGGTGCCGGTATGAACGCACAAAAGGTTTGTTTTCGGGTGCTTCCAGATTATTTATACATCACAAGTCATTACGTGAGGAAAGTCTTACACTGCTGGTGAACGCGCTTCGCTCAAGCTGAATAGCTAAAAACACAAGTATGAATAAATACCACATGAGTCAGAAGCATGCCATGGCTGCCCTTCCAACCACTGGACAGTCTTTCCCTACAAGTAGTAGGTCCGGTCATATTACCTAGCTGTGACGTCATTGTACAGAGACTGCCAGCTGTTTTCTAGACCTGGGCCATATGGAATGTTGGCTCTTTCTCAGGACTCTAATGAGATACGTTATCAGTTTTCGATACAGGACTGATTGACCATATGCTGACTGAGGTAATTACCTAATTACCTAAACATATCTAATGTATATGATGATAAATGTATATCATAATATCGGGCACCACAAGGTTAGTGATATTTCCATGGTCATGTGAGACCAATGACCTTTTCTGACCCTAAAATAACTATGCATCGGTCACAGGTTCTTGTGTTACAGGCTCCGGTGATGACGAGGATTTATGCCTTTTGCTATGATCACAACTGGTATGCAATGAATCAAGCATCGTTTTTGGCACTAGTGGCATTATAAAGACTGGAAATGACCTTCGACTTTTCAATGACCTGAACTCGACATGAAGAGGAAAAAACACTGACTATCACAGCAGACCAGTTCTAAAATCATGTCCCAACAAAATCATGGTCTCCAAGCCAGAATGCCGTAACACTGCTGTAAGGACAGAAGAGACAGCAAACGATGTGACGGAAATGAAACAGCATTTTAGCGCAAATGTCAACGACATCGGATCACACCAGCGCCACCTGGGATGGTGGAAAATGTGACGAGGAAACAGAACTAACATCCCCGTCTGAGACGGGTAATCCACTGCACGTTAAAAGCTGGCCGGAAGATGCATGTGACCTGGACGAAATGAACAACTACAGTTCGGAAAGGGATCAAATGAGCATCACGGACATCTTAATGCTGGTGCACAACGGAAGGATCGTGAGCCTGAAGTCCCTGTTTGCTGGGGCTTCACAACGACGGACATCTGCCCCTAAAGAAGTCCCAAGAGAGACCACCTCAGAGTGTAGTGACCCCGCTTCGGGCCCGACCTGAAGAGATGGGTCGAACAGTGCACGTTCCGTCAGAAACGCCACGGTCAGCAACACGCACGGCTACTGAGCCAGCTCGTCTGACGGAACGGCTTGGGAGAAAGATAATCCAGGACGTGTTCGAGTACAAGACGCACAAGTACTATTCATCAAGAACCACTACTCCCGCAGGACAGAGATCATCAGCCTGGAAAATGGCAATTGCCTACGTCATCAGCAAGCTGAAAGCCCAGTTTGCAAGGCGAGAAATTCCTGCAGAGACTCGTTTCGACGGAGGCTCACACTTCAAGTCTGAGGCATTCCCCAGTTGTGGGAAATATTACGGGCTCGTCGACTACATGTCGGACCCGCATCATCCTGAAGAAACGGTGTCGCGGAGCGCAAAGGTGACGACCCTGGAGATCCTGGCCACACGCCCGCCCAACTGATGATGGGGAGCAACATCCGGTGGCGGATCTCTGCTACAAAACCACACCAGTAACCACAGCGGCTTGACTTCGGTGTCCTACCTCAACGCGAGAGGAAGAGATGCGCACGGTTCCGACCGTTTGGGGCACATCAGAGGACGACATTACGTCAACACGGCGCACGCACTCTGCCGGAATTGCCAGCCGGGGATTCCGTTATCAATCGCCTGCCAGGAGACCAGACGTTATCAGACGAGTGTCACCACCAAGGTTAGCAGAACACCGACTGAAACTTGCTTTGGCCTGGTCAGTAGTATTAACCCCATTTTACCTGTAAAAAACGACATTTACTGGCAAAAATTCTATGACAGATAAACAAGTCTTGCGCATGACTGTTACGGTATTATACACTAAATATAAGCTTTTTCACTGTTATACCTACTGTGATTGTGTTATACCTGCTGATGATGTTGTCAGCAGGTAGTTAGCTATTGTTTGCAATCATACATGTGCCCTGTTTTCTGTTCCTAATAGCATAGGTAGCCTGGTGGTGACGCTTAAATTTGCATATGGTGCTACTTAAATGTCCTTACGTGTTATTTATGACGAAAGACCAATTTCTGCTTGCGCTCTTGTGAGATGTGGTGAGAAAATAAAAATGTGATCCGGAAATATCACTATTCCATTGACAAATTTAAAGAGAATCTGGTCCCTCCTATTGAAGATACCTACATGACATTTGGTAGCTGTGGATTTAACCCACGCCCACTTGGCAGTCGGCGCCAGCCAGGGGAGGGTGGATGACCGTCCCCGTCCCCTAGCAGAACTCGAAACTGATCTCATTTTTAGTTCTGGATAATATGTAAGCCACTTGCGTCCCATATATGTTTTCTCACAGAGGACTGCATACAACCATGAAAAGGTCTGGATCTCAAGGGGTGAGATTAATAAAGTCTGGGTAACGGCACCACAAAATAGGTAAAAGTCCGCAGACGCCAATACACGTCTAATTTCTCTGATTTGTTTAAAGGGAGTGTGTGAAATCTTTTCGGTTCCCAAAAAGACATTCCAGCGGATACTCGACCCTAGCTATGATTTATGACAGAAATTAAAAACGCATCTGGGGCTTAGAACAATGATAATTCACTCATATGATCCGATTTTTTCAAATCCGCGATATCGACAGCTGTGCGGGTGTAAATACAGCACTAAGGGGCGGTAGCAAAAGCAACCCATTAGCACGTACGTGCTAATGGGTTGCTCCTGGAAACGACCAGTACGTGATACAGAAAATGGCGCACCCGAGACAAAAGAAGATTACAGAATGCTCACATGTTCATGTAGTCATCTTGGGTTACGAAAATAATGGAGCTTGGTACCACAGGAAATTATTTATATGCAATTATTTGCATAACTTCCTCTGGTATGGAGCTTTCCATACCAAAGGAAATTATTGGTATGGGACCCCGTACCAATACCTTGATCCATTCACGTATTTTCGTGCTCTTTAAAATAATATAGTGCAGATACATTTTTGATGTACTGCAGATGCCAGATTTTGGGGACTGATGAATGAATTTTCCATGCCAAAATTTGTTCCAATGCTACACCCATGGTCTCAACGGTACACGTTTGAACAAACTCTGCTTCCTTCTCATTTCTATGTTCTAGGTGGGGCGTAGTTTTGCAAAATATATTAAGGAGAGGGAAGGGGGGGGGGTGAGCAAGGAAAATGGCTAATCCTACTCACAAAAAAGAATTCTCCCCGGACTTGACCCACTTTCTTCCCAAAGCTGGGAGGGGGCTTGAACTAAAGTTCGGGGCTCAAGCCCCCACCCACCCCACCCCCACCCCCCCAACTAAACAGCAAAGTACACCCTTGGATCTAGCCATTACCTGCGTTTGACATCATTTGCAATGTAAACTGATTGCAGATGGTAGAGCCAGGTTCAAGACGAAACGTGTGACTGCCAAGTCGGTTTCAGTTTGGCAGTTCCACGCTTGGGTGCGATTGGTCATTGCTACCTCTGAGACAGTTCATTCATTTATTCATGAACGGATTTTTGCTTACAGCATCCAGCAAGGTAGACATATATGGATTTTTTACACCAGTCTGTGGAATCAAACAATTAGTATAAGTATTATTAGCCATTTTCATAGAGCACATCAGAACGCAACTCCCTTACATGATCAAGCATTTGAAAATTCGATTCACCTGTGACATTTTTCATGTTCCTTCTCAGGGTACATGTTAAACCAGGCAATGCCAGGTGCAGCCGAGGCCAAACAAAAACACTAAATAACATGCAAAAAACAACACCCTTTTTCAGGTCGGGGTAACTCGGCCGCGGTTTTCGACGATTTGTACCATCCTGCGTTGTGTAGCACATCCGTCGACGATTCCCACAGCCTAACTATGCGGGGTGCAACAGCTTCCGGAGCGTGCTCCAGGTTCTTTGAGCCACCCACAGCCCGCCTCCCCCCCTCCCCTACAGGGCCAACTGCTCGACGCGCTGGCCGCTCCGGATGCGCAGAGTCCTCGGCGGCGCCGGCAGCTCCTTATGTGCCGACTCCTCGGCCAGGTTGCCGCAGGCGCTGCCGGCGCTGGATGTCCCGACTCATTCACAGCGCCGGCCGCCCCGGTCACGTCGACCCCTCTGCGCGCTCCGCGGCGGCGCCGGCGACGCCGGATGCGCAGACACCTCGGCCAGTTCGGCAGCGGCGCGGGCAGCGCCAACTACTCGGCGCCCTGCGGCGGCGCCAGCCGCTCCGAATGTGCAGACTCCTCCGCCAGTCTGCGTCTCCTCGGTCAGCTCGCCGTCGGCGCCGGCGGCGCTGGATGCACCGATTCATTTATAGTGCCGACCGCTCCCATCCCGCCGGCCCCTCTGAGCGCTTCGCGGCGGCGCCGGCGACGCCGGATGCGCACTATCGGGCAGTACCGCGGTCACGCGGGCAGCGCCAACTGCTCGGCACGTTGCGGAGGCCCTAGCCACTCCGGATGTGCAAACTCCTCGGCGAGCTCAGCGGCGGCGCCTGCCGCGCCGGATGTACCAATCCCTCAGCGAGCTCGGCGGCGGCGCCGGCCGCTCCGGGTGTGCAGACTCCTCGGCGACCAGATGGCACGGCGGCCGCCTCAGTGATACCGCCGATGGGCTTCACGTTGCTCCCAGAACGAGCTGATGTCCTCCGCCGATGGTCGAACACCAGGATTTACACAGGAATGCATACGTCGTGGGCAATCGGACAACTTCGGACGTGGGCCAAAGGTGGAAGTCTCTTTCCTGACAGCCACCATCAGCCGGAGCATCTCCGCAACATCCGGGTAGACCTTTGGAACTCGCTCTTGTCGCAGGGCGACCTTTCCCTTTGCCTGACTGTGCACAGGGACTAACCTGTAAACAGTAATTGGTTGTAGGCAAGTGTGATGACTGACCAGCTTATATCTGAACAACGCACCGCCTGTCACAATGACAGCGTGTAGCCTGTAAGTGGCCAAACGCAATCAGCTGTTGATTCCAGCAGGTACTGCTGTCACATGTTCAGCATGTGACTGTACAATGAACATGAGACAACATGTGAGTTATCAGCTGGGTTCCAGATGGCCCTGTTAAGACTACTGTCACTTGTTAGCAGGTGCACCCAGAAGCTGACATCAGATTTGAACTACTCTGATGGGATCAACAGTTAGTCAATAGGCTGATCTGTACCTTGGCAGTTGCCACCGAAAGTAGACTGAAGCATTTTTGCTAATCTCTGAACTGGCATCACACTTGTGCACCACACCCACAAGGTTTGCAACAGGTTTGCGATAACTGCTGATGGTGTCAATAGAGTAATGTTGTGCAAACAATATTATTTTTGATGTTCTTTACAATGAAGTCATGATGAATACAATACAATGAAGTCATCATGCATATAATACAGCCTCTGAAAGGACTACTGTTTATTCTGTTACGGTCTGGGACGCCAAATGCCAGTTGATGAAGCCAGTAACCTTTGACCTCATGACAGTGCCAGTTAGCCTAAGGACAACATTAGCCCTATCAGTGCCCCTACAGTCCCCTAGAGCCAAGTTAATTCTTCTGATGCACACCTTACCATTTATGGTTAGATCTGCACAATTATACATTTCTTGCAGCAGGGATAATGATATGGGTAGCAAAGTTCAAATGTTCAACAAGCAAACAGCCACCATTATTCTGATGATGCTAGTATCCCATGTACATACCACTGTCTGCCTACCATTAACGCTATTCCCGGCAGGGGGGGCTGAATCCGCTCCCCACCTCGGGTTTTTTGGTTGCCAATTTCAGGCTCTTTAACGCAGCTTCACGAAACTTGGTGACTTTTCCCAGCTATTCTTTCTACGTGCCGTGACAAAATTTCAAAATTCCATTTTGCTCATGGACGGAGCCAGGCAACGTTTTTGGGAGGCACCTCAGGCCATTTTTGGCCATGTTGAGGGTAAAAGGAAAATGTCTGCCAAAAGCAACGTTTTTTAAGATAAAACTTAAAACGTTATATGGATGTATAGCTAAATAGTTGGGCAGTCTGCAGACATAATTCTGTTCATCTGAGGTCACTTTACAAGGTCAGGTGAAGGCCAAAGGCCAAAATTTGGTTTTATTGCAATAATTTCGGCGCTGTTCTTTTTTTAAATGCCAAACCCTGAATACATGTGACGTATAAAGGTGCCCTCTACTTGTTCATCAAGTTTCAGCTTCATATGAGGTCGGGTCATGGAGCTATGACCTAAAATGTCAGTGCGCGTACCCTATATCGCAATAGCCATAAAATGAAATTTTTGAAATAAAGTGAATTCAAATCACTGAAAACCTTAAGAGATAATACTAAATGCACACGAGATCATTCTAAGTGACTCCAAGGTCACTGGAGGTCATTTTAGGTCAAAGGTCACAAGCTGATCTGAAGAACGTGTGAACATGACAGTTCCCCCTTTTCATGTCCCTGGCACCGTCCATACTAAAACATTATGAAAACATTGCAATGCCATTTGTACTTTTTTAGTATAACATGACTAGCAGAAGCCAAAAGTGTTTTTACCTTTTTTGTTCATTCAGTTGTTGAACAACTAATCCTCCGATTTTTGAAACCCTGTGAACGCCCATGACTTTTCTCAAAATTTCGGATGTGTGCACCAATGTCTTATCCATGATCTCTCGATTCATGCCAGTTTCATCGAAATCGGTCCATAAACAACGGAGTTATACGAAGTTCAAAAATACCCCAAATTTTGACATTTTGCCCCCCTGTATCCACACCTTTCAAAAACTTGAAAATTTCTTTTTGTAAAAATGTAGTTCACGTCATGGCAAATCGATTGCCGTTTGTTCCGGTGAAATCGGATGTGTAGTTCTCGAGATCTCAGGGGGGCCGAATCCGCCCCCCCCCCCGCCGGGAATCGACAATACCGTCTAGCCCTCCGGGAACAGGGTTAACCGGTTGGCATCATTTATATATACACACAACATTAACATACACAAAAGTGGTATGTGTGACTGCATCATCGCTGTTTTTTTTTTTTGCTTGAATAGATTTAATCTAGACATCAGTCAAGTTCTAGGACAAAAAATCAACAAGCATTTTGGTGCATGCCTTTTTGTTAGCTGCTACGTGATGACTGGGATGTTGATATGCCAAAACGGCAAATGGACTTGTCAATTTTACATTTACCAACCAGCAGTCAACAAAATGGCAGCCACTACACTGAGTGCCAACCTTTTGTTCAGACATCCATCAGTCAGGCTTGACTGTTTGCACTGGTTTCAAAACCAGACTCAAATATTCATTACGAAAGAAAAGAACAGAGCTAATGCCTAAGTGACATACACGAATGAACAAGAAGGAATAACCTCACTGTTGAGCTACATAAGTGCGTGCCAGGGCAGAGAACACAAAAAGAAACAATGCAACCATCCAAATCATTCCCAACAACACTCTGAAGTGACCAAAGAAAAAGAACTTACAACTAATCACGGAATACTGATGAAAATTCTCTATCCGTGCTCTCCGTACTACAAGAAATCTTTGAATAGGACTATTACTAAGAGAACTGCAAACTTTTGTACTCACGAGGATTTACTTTTCAACTAGGTTTGTGCTGGAATACAAAATACAAAATACAAAAATACAAAACTTTCCATCTGGCTCAGTCACATCCTGAAACGCAAAATTCCCTGCAGTACAAGTATACAAACAAACATCACTTTTTCAGACCCTGCATGTGAGTATCCACAACTGCCCAAGGTCCAAGTCTGAGGAAATTCCAACATATTTCTCAATTTGGGTTTGTGCAAGCTTCGCCAGCCATCGTACTGAGTAGCAGGACCAAAATGTCACTTGTGTATGACGCACTGAGCCAAGTTTACATTTGGGATATTAGAAAACATTCAACATCACATTTTTGGCAGTTGACAATGAATAAGCTGTTCAACTTTTACAGAAAAATACATGCTTTATTCAACCCACTTCCAATCTGGAACTTCGCAAACTTTGAAAACCCGAATTTGGGTTCTGATAACACTATGACCGTTCTTAGCCATCTGAAGTTCCTGGATATCTATCATGTTGCAAAATACTTTCGAGATTAGATAAACGGTTAGATAATCTGATCAGGGTCATGTACATAGGGATGGAGAATGTCGGCCAAAAAAATCACTCAACAACACCTTCGCAGTCGGACAGTCAAAACCCGTTCAGTGTAAAAGTTTTTACCAACATACCTCTATAAGCCTTCGGCCGCGAGGCTGCTGAGCTTGATATGTTCACAGTCTGCTGTCGTCACGGATCACCTCGCAACTCGAAAGATGATTCGCTGGGCACAGTTTGCTGTCATTGCGGACGAGCTCGCAACTCGAGAAATGATTCGCTGAGGCTAACGATATGTTATCGGTGCTATCGGTCCCACTTAGTGGCAGAAAGGAGCTGAAGTAAAAACCGATAAATCTGTGCTGGCCACACGGTGCTGGAGTAATGGGAAATATCGGTAAATATTAGGCCGGCGCAAGTCGACGAAGGCGATTTGGGGGAAAAGAATGATACGTGACGATTCAGGCCAGTGTCCTCTTTGATCGCACGTATACAGCTAAAATTCGAGATCTGACTAATCTGGTATCTGACTAAAAAGAAAAATCCAATAGTTATCAATCTACACAATTAGCAGAGCCATATTCGCGAGAACCTGTGAGCTGCTTGGTATTATTCACAACTGTGACAGCCAGTTCTGCTATCTGCTACCCGTTCCGAGTCATTCATCGCCGATTCTGACGGCGGTGCATTTTGGTTCATAAGAGTTATTCGTGACCTGCCCTCAGGTCAAATGCTGGAAGTCACTGATACTCTGCCCTTTGACGGTAATTGGATACCTGGATAACCCTACACTAAAAATGATATGTAAAAATTCCGTCAATTTCCGAAAAAAACAACACGCCTTGAAAATGGGCTTGACCTTAGATCAATGACCCAGAAATCTGCGAAAAATCTGAGACAGTAAATTTGTTGCGCCTATCAAGATCTTTAATCCCTGAGAGCTTTATTGTTATATTATGTTCTCCAAAAACGTTACAGGGCACCTAACTTTTTTACACATAGGCCCACTTGACCTGATCTAGGTCAGATACCTGGCTTGACCCGACATCAGAACTTCGACGCAAAGTGTAAAAATGATCAAGCAAAAGGCACACAAAGTTTCGCGGCGATGCGTTCCTTCGTTCTCTCTCACTCTTGGAACACCTCAGGGGTGGCCTACCACAGACCCCCAGTCAGGAGCAGGTTAAGTCCTGGTGGTAGATTCAATTTTGGTCAGCTTAACATTCTCGTATCCTTTAGCGATTATTGCAGCATTTATATCGTGAAGGCATTGTGCCATTTAGCTGGTCGGTAACATAAGTCCAATTTCATTTGAGTCCTTCGCAGACCAAACGACCACAATAAAGGCATCAATACACTGATGCATCTAACAGCACATGAAAGCAACTGTACACATCCGGGATAAAATCATGGAAGAATATTGCAAATCGTTATCACTAGTAACGGTCTGTAAAAAAGCACCGCAAGGCATCTTTCTTCATCAGATGAAGTAAACATTTATCTCGGCCTTGTACCAGTCGTTATCACTACAATGGTGCATCCCACAGCACAAAAAGCATTAAAATGAACGTCTGGGCCATCACACAACGAAACAACACCACACAAACACCTTTATCTATCAGATTAAGTCACAACGTCTTTGGGCATAGTTAGCAGTACCCTTGCGCAACTTATCAGGCCTTAAGTATTAAAAAAGCAGGAAATACCGATAATAACTGTTCTTGCCAGTCCACTTAATATCACTGGTTTTTACAAGCAAAAAACAGGAGGCGTAAGAACTGGGGACAGGGTGAAGCTGCCCTCTCCCCAACTCTGGGCAACATTTAACATCAACCCTAAGGCGGTGCATAGGAAGAGAGAGGTAAAAAATTACTCTTGCCCCTCCCCCACCTTCTCAGACGTTACCACGCTAAAATTGCTAACTCTAGTCAGGACGTCATTAGTCGAGATGGCGATCGTTCATACGTCAGAAACTGCCATCACCTCCAGAGTGTTTCAGATCCGTACGCAGGGAGTGATCGCGACTCCAGCGCGGAGGAAAGGAAGAGACGGAGCAACAGAGGAGAGAAGAGACAGAGCAACACAGGAGAGAAGACAGAGCAGCACATGAGAGAAACCACGAGAAACGCAGAAAGGGACGGTACAGACTGCACGGTGCTGTTTAACAGTTCGACAATGATAAGCCGCCCGAGAGGTGGACTCATCACAAATTTCCCGTCGCGCCTGCACCGGTAAGCAGTGAACATGGCAAGTGTCGTGCGTGCGCCCGCCATTTGCTGGATTGATATAACCAGCTGTTCTGACGTTCTTCACGTTCTCTGCCTGCTTTTGTCACAAGAGGGGATGTGCCAGTTAGTTCTGGCAGCATTTTAGTGAATGGCTGCTGTGTTTATGTAATACCTTGGGGGAACAGAAGAAAGGCCAATGTGCCAAAACATTTCATACATGATTCCTCCATACTTGAGTTTCTTGCCAATTACGAAATTAACATTTTGGGAGAGGATGAATTACTCAGTAACATATCGTGAGGCCCCTGCAATAACCATCCAAATGACACCTTTGTACTAGAAAAAAATACTACTAGAAAGAGCGTTTCCTGGTAGATATGCAGATGGGCTCATAATGACAAGACTGCTCCACAACTGAATAAGTTTGCAGTACAATGCAGCATGAACAGACCTGACCAGACTATGAAATACAAAGCTGGGCACAAATACAACACATTTTGTGGCAACTGTGCTGTGTTTTACATGTGCATACACATATTGATGCATATGTGTATGCACATTGCACTGAAGCTATTCCATGTATGAAGAAATACATAGAAAGGACTTTTACAGGCATGAACACAAGGAAAGTTAAACAAGGATGGGACACAGGATGAAGGGTATGGTGATAAGATGGCAGGTGTCCAGCTGAGCACTGCCACCTATAGAGCTCTGCACTGGAGCATAGGACAATGCCAAAGGATAGGGATGCAGCAAAAGATCCCACTGCCATGTGCTGGAGCCATTCCAGCACTGCACTCAAGACAAACAGTCACCTGGAGGGCTAGAGGGGTAAACAGTTAGGACAGCAAGGATACCCTGCCTCACAGAACACACTAGCATTTAGGAGCAAATGCATGCATGGCTCACAATGCGAACAGAAAAAAACGGCTAAGACTGGAAACCAACAGCATTGTGTCCTCTTTACCATGTTTCAGGGACCTACAGTTTTCAGGTCCAACCTGTAGCCATCTGTAACCTTACAGGTGTTGGGCCCCATCTGTACCACATCCTTCATGAACTTACTAGAGAGTAATGTCAATGGTCAAGAGCAGGTCAACAGAGATGATTTTTTTCAGGAAGCTAGCACATATTCAACAAAATTCAATCCAATTTCCAATGTGATTCTAATCTCAGTGATAAATAAGTAGAGAGATAAAGTAAGAACTAACCTTGCCAATCTGGTTATGCCTAAAAGGCAGTGCAAATCATATGTCTGTGGACTTTCATGATGCTTCATAATAAGTGAAATTAATTACATTAACTTTAGTTGATATCCATATACATACCTATACATATATGTACATAATCAAATAATCTATCATTTAATGTGCTTTTACAATGGCACCCAGTAGCAAATAGGAAATGTAACCACAGAGATAAACAATATCAGTTTCCTTGCTAATATTCAAAAATGTGGCACACAATGACACATAATTCCACAAATGTGGCACTGAAGGAAAATGTGGCCATACTTAGCCCATGGACATCAGTAGTTCCAGTGTCAGGCATGACCTCAGCTGAATACCACAGATTACCTGGCCACACAAAACACCATGTGTTGCATTCCCTTCTGTAGTGCTAGTATTGACTATCTAGTCTTTGGTTTCCTTCATTAAATCTAATTAAATCTAGTCCAATCTCATCTAACAAAATACAATATCATCAAATCCAGCCTGACCCAAACTAAACTAACTTGCTAAATATCAGGCAGGTGTCAACTCATCATTATAGCTTGTCACCTGAAGCAGAGACACAATGGACTGTGGCCATGAAACTACAGGACTTGCAGACTCACTTTCCACAAGAACTTGACGGTAATCCTTTAGAAGCGTGCGCCATAAACCAAGCACACTGGATGACACATATACGGCGCGCGTGGCAAAAGGAGACGTCAGCTGTTGCAAGAAACAACAACATTATGCACTGGAGCTCCAGGGTCGTGGATCACCTACTATTCGCTAACCTAACCTAACCTAACCTAACCTTACCTAACCTAACCTAACCTAACCTAACCTAACCTACTGTGTAAAACAAGAGCGAATAGTAGGTGATCTACGACCTGGAGCTCCAGTGCATAATGTTGTTGTTTCTCGCAACAGCTGACGTCTCCTTTTGCCACGCG
Organism: Capitulum mitella; assembly: GCA_030062745.1. Taxonomy (NCBI): domain Eukaryota; kingdom Metazoa; phylum Arthropoda; class Thecostraca; order Pollicipedomorpha; family Pollicipedidae; genus Capitulum; species Capitulum mitella. Next base: position 13,044,428 of record CP099851.1, on the reverse strand, counting down.
CGCCGTATATGTGTCATCCAGTGTGCTTGGTTTATGGCGTGCGCTTCTAAAGGATTGCCGAACTTGACTGGGGTATTCCACCACCATCCACTGACTGTGGGGTTTCATGAGGCATAATGTTGTGCTTAAGTCAAAGTATATGATACTAGATGCAGCAAGCTGATAAAAGGGTAAAAGTGGACTTGGTTCTATCCAACAAACAAAGAGGTTAGGTCACACACACTGTGGTATAAGGTTACATCTAAATAGGGAACATGTCATGGGTTGGCTGTTTAGTAATAAAATGTATGTACATATTTATTATATATGACATCCATACCACAAAAATGCCAGCATCACATTGGTTTCCTGCCAATGAATTACTGAATTTTTTGGCAGCATTACACTTTCAGGGTTGTTTGGGATAACATACAGTCACCCTATTCCCTTATTTACCCACCAATGACAACTGACTATGATTTTTGTGCCCCATGACATGTAAAATTGTAATGCTGTCCTGTTCTCAGGGGTGGTAAAAAAATTTCAGGGAATATGTTGCTGCGGAAGTCACTTCAATACACTAACGAGCAGCGATTATTTCGAGTTTTCACCAGCTGCTGTCCAAGGCACCACTTGTCATGGGGGATGGGTGATTAGAGTTAGTCCCTGCCCAACAGTTACTTACCTACCCCAACCAAACTAGCTTAGCTTACCTGTCTGAATCTTACTCCTTGAATTGCTATTCCTGCCACAAACCTGTAATGCCACTTTCTCCTAATGTTGCTAATTTTCCATACAAGTAACTAGACAAGCCAGTCCCATGCACTTCAAGCACAGCTCTGGATTATACATATCGTGTATCATAAACCCATTCTTACTTGTAAAATGTGCCCATGGTGTGGTATTTCGGTGGCACGGCCATGCACTGAAGATCATCTGGATTTCTGGTAGCCTGAAAATCTCCGCATATTATAAGCAGATCCACCTTAAGCGAACGGCACCTTTCCACATACTGGATAGCTGCATAGATACCATCTAATTCACCATGACCGCATCCCTCCACTGCTATATACATGCCCAGGCCTGAAGTAAGCGGCAAACTTTTGTTCCGAAGTTCTCTGCGCTATTTCACAAGGTTGCAAAGAAGTTGCAAAACGTCACGAATTAATCGACAGGCCGAATACGCATCCAATATCTAAAACATCCTCCTAAAAGTTTAGGACCCATTCTTCAGAAAAAAGGAAACGAAGCTTAGCACGAATACGGCCAGAACTTTGCCAAGTTTGGGACGTATTCGTTCTAAACATTACGTTTAGGAACACCGTTTAGGACTAACGCTGCATAAAAATAACGCTATGGGAAACGGGTGGAGATAACTGGAAGCCGGAAATGCATATGAACACTGGAGAAGGAAGAAGATTCGGTCGTGTTTTACGCCCTTGCCGAACGAACATCAACCATGTGTTAAAGGTCGGGGGACCTGAGTATGGCACTGTAGTGGCACCGATGGGTACAATCTGGATCATGTTTAAGGTGCTTGTTGGGCATGATTAAAAAAATAAACAGCGTTATTCATTTCTTTCCATTAAGACCTGAGGGCCAGAGGCGTGCAAAACATCTTTGATTTTATTAAGTTATTTGTTGGATTAATTCATATTTTTACTTCTTAAGGTCATAATTATTTCATTAATCCTCAGGTAGTTTGTGCCTCATTTTGCTTATTGGTATGTAAAAAATGGAGGAAGTTCCTGTTCTCAGTAAGTAAACCAGAAACACATTGTTTGAAGGGTTGTATACCATAATACCTACCATTTGTGCCAGTGTGCCAGAATTCCAGAGTGATTAACATAAGGTTCCACAAGAAATGAGGCTGGAGGGTCTGAGCTCCTGCTCATTGCCACATTTTCGAACATGGTTGCTTTTGCTATGCTCAGTCACCCACATGGGCATTTTTGACTCATTTAACATTTGTGTTATGTTATATTCATTTATGTTGGTAGATTCACTGCAGGTGTTGTCAATATTTGCAGCTGCATGTGCAATTGCATGAAAACATTGCTGTTTTTGTCCTCTGTGAGAGACTTGCACATGCCAAGAAGGCAGGTGGGGTTTTTCAGTGGTTCTCATGAACACTGATAGTTCAAATCTGTGAAGGTAGAGGACAGCTTCTAATGTTGTTCTGTTTGTCTGTCTCTGCCTGTTTCTCCTTCTTTATCAATCTGCATGTCTCTTGTCTATATGTCACTGTGTCTGTCTGTGTGTGTCTTTTTGTTCTCTGTGCATACATATGTGCATCTGTCTGCATATTGGTCTTGCCCTGTGTGCATTTTTGCATGTTTGTGTTTATGTCTGCATAAGTGGTAGTGTGGATGTATGTGTGAATGTCTGTGTGTTTATGGATGTGCCTTTGTGTGTATGTCTTGATATATCTGTCTGAAGATGCCTGGATGTGCCTTTGAATTTATGCCTTGCTGTGCCTTAGTGTATGTTAGATGGTGTCTGTCTGATACTGATTGTTTTTGTCTGCCTGTGCATGTGTGTGGCTATATCTGTGTATTTTTGTCAGTCTGGCAGTCTGTCTGTCAGTGTATGTTGGCCTGTCTGTGCCTGCCTGTGTTATTTTTGTCTGTCCCTCTTTCTGTGTTAATCTGTCTGCATATGCCAGTGTCTTTCAGTCTTTACATATGTCTATTTGTCTTTATCAGTATCTGTCTCATTGTGTCTATCTTTGTCTATCTGTCTGTGTCTGTGTGTCTGTCTGTCTGTCTGTCCATCTGTCTGAGTTAGTCCATGTGTCAATATCTCTCTGTCCTTGTCTGTGTGCTATTGTCTCTTTGTGTCTGTCTCTCTGTTGTTTTTGTGCTTATCCATGTTTGCCTGCATACAGATGTTGTCCTATCTACCTTTCTGCATGCCTGTTTTTATGTCTAGATTAATGGTGGTGTATATGTTTGTCTGAATATATTTGTGCATATGTCTGAATATGTCTTGGTGTGGATGTCTGGATATATCTATGTGTGCAGATGTCTTTGCATGTATGTCTTGATAGATCCATCTGGAGGTGTCTGGATGTGCCTTTGACCATATGCCTTGCTGTGCTGTTGTGAGTATGTTGGATAGTGTCTGTCTGATGTTGACTGCATTTGTCTGCCTGTGCATCTGTGTGTCTATATCTGTCTGTTTTTGTCTATCTTCCAGTCCATCCATCTGTATATGTTGGCCTGTCTGTGTCTGCCTATGTTGTTTTTATCTGACCTGCTTTCTATGTTAACCTGTCAGCACATGTCTGTGTCTTTCTATGTTTATGTCTGTCTGTTTGTTTGTGCCAGTATCTGCATCCATCTGCCTGTATTGGTCTGTATTTGTCCATCTGTCCTTCTCTGTCTGTCCATATGTCTGAGTTTGTCTGTATATCAGTCTGTCTCAGTATTTGTCTGTTGTTGTCTGTGTGCTATTGTCTCCTCTTGTGACTGTCTCTCTGCTGTCTTTGTTCCTCCCCATTTCTCTGTCTGCATATAGATCTTGCTCCATCAGCCTTTCTTCATGTCTGTTTTTATGCCTGGAGAAATGGTAGTGCATGTTTGTCTGAATGTATTTGTATGTATGTTCTGGATTTGTTCTGGTGTGTATGTCTGGACACATCTGTCTGAAGATGTGTTGATGTCCCTTTGTCTGTATGCCCAACTGTGTCTTTGTGTATTTTTGTTGGTTCTGTCTGATACTGACTATTTATGTCTGTCTGTCTATCTGTGTGTCTGTTCCTTTCTAATTTTGTCTGTTGTTCTGTCTGTCTTTGCATGTGTCTGTCTATCTGCCTCTCTGTGTTTGTCTGTCAGTCTCTGTAAGTTATCCTGTGTGTGTCTCTCTCTGTCTTTTTTTAGCTGTCTCTGTCAGTCTATGCCAGTCTGTCTGTATTAGTTTATTTGCCTGCCTGCCTGCCTGCCTGCCTCTCCATCCATCCATCCATCCATCCATATATCCATCCATCCATCCATCTCTTCTCTCTCTCTCTCTCTCTCTCTCTCTCTCTCTCTCTGTCTGGCTGTCTGTCTGTCTGTCTGTCTGTCTGTCTGTCTGTCTGTCTGTCTGTCTGTCTGTCTGTCTGTCTGTCTGTCTGTCTGTCTGCCTGCCTGCCTGCCTGCCTGCCTGCCTGCCTGCCTGCCTGTATGCATGGATGTTTGTATGTATGTATATTTTTGTCATCTGTCTGTCTCTGTGTCTTTGTCTGTCAGATTGTCTTTGTCTGTTAGTCTGTACCAGGTGTCAGGTTGTCTGAATTAATGTGTCGGACAGACTGTGTCTTTCTGCCTGTCTGTCTGCCAGTTTCCTTTATGACCTATCGTGCTTTGTCTCGGCATCTACTTCTTTCTCTGTAATCATCTGAGGCTCTGCGTTTACCTCTTCATCTGCCTTATCCTCATCATCTATCTCTGCTGCTTAGGCCTGTCACTACCTCTGTCCCTGTCCCTTTTTGCCTCTGTCTCCTGTAATTCTGATTGCAGCCTGTATGTATGTATGGATGCCTTGTTGTCTGAGTGCCTGTTTGGATGTGTCTTAGGATGTGGATGTGTGTGCATATACCTGGACATTCCTTTTTCTGAGGGTCTGTTTGACCGTGTTTTTGTCTGCGCATGTGCTATTGTATCTTTGCGTGGATGCCTGCATGTTTTTCTCTTTCTGTGCATGTGTAGATGTGTGTTTGTCTGTGTGTATGTGTGAATGTGCCTTTGTTGGAATATCTGTTTGGGTCTGTCTGTCTTTGCATGCCTGGAGCATCATTGTGTGCATTCTTGGATGTCTGTCTCCTTTTGGATATGTCTGTATGTGTCCTTATCTTCATGTATGCCTGGTTGTTTCCTCTGTGTGTATGCCTGAACGTGTGTGTGCATGTCTCGATGTGTCTGGCTGTGTGTATGCCTAGATATGTGGTGCTGTGTGAGGTGGCGCTAGTATGCTACCTAAGTCGTCTTGAGTAACGGCAACGCTGGGCTTAAAGCTGGAGGCACGTGCCGACAACGACCGTCTGCAGCTAGACCCAAGGCTGGTTCTCGTGGGCTCCTCGCGGTCGGGACTGGCTGCAGGACCCATCTCGGTTTCCAAGCTCGACCTAGTTCATGCCAGGTTCGACGTGGTGCTGTTGGTGCTCTGCAGTAGGCGTCGACACGACGAGCACTTCTGCGAAGAGGTCCTTAATCATTGTCGCCTAGCTGATGTTCAACATGGGCTTGTTGTTTCGTTCACCATCATGCGCGATGCTACGCCCATGCTCACCGTTTTGCCACTTTTTGCGTTGTGCTGGCGTCGTCTGATTCATTGGTTTCTATTTGTTGTTGGTCAGTTTGTAAGATGTTGTGTTTTTGAATGTCTCTTTGTGTACTGTCACCATGTTCAAACGACAAAGCTAGATGCGATTGTTATGATTTTGATAGCGTTTATGTTTTTTCTTGGAGAAAGCGAGCGTGTAATGAAGATATTGGGTAAAGTGACGTCGCATAAGATAGTGCCAGCTTGATATTTTTGTAGTTTTACGCCAGCACGCTGTACGGAAAGGTGTGTGTAAAACATAAACATCTACAGTCTTAGGTCTGCGGGTATATTCTTATCTCTTATGGAATGAAAAGCCGGGAAATCAGTGACACTACATAAGTCGATACCGAAGGCCGTTTCTTTCCCATCTCGCTTTCACTCGCTCAGCTGTTTCTTGCAGGCGGTGGGATTGTGATTGAGAACTGAGGATGAAGAAAAAAATGAATGCGCGACGGACCCCACAGTAGCAATATTAATTCCAACTGGGATGCACTTCAATCCGCGATGGGGATGTCTGATGACAGTTGCGAGAAGGAACGGGCGCTACGCACATAAGCACCATGGGCGTAAGAATGGCGGGTCATACCACCTCCCCCACACTTCTGTGGAAATTTAACATTAGCCCTGTGGAAAAACGCCTCCTCCTCTCCCCTCCCCCGCTCACCCACCTTTTCTGGAGGTTCCTACGTCCTGTAGAGCGCAGCGCAATCGCGGATGCCCCAGAGCAGGATTGCGGCGTCTACGGGAAGCTTTAGTGCAGCTTTTAGCTGCAGAGTGGCGCATGCAGCAACTCATGGGAACCGGTAGTGTTTACGCGGCGGCAGAAATAAGGATTGCCTGGCTTGGTGTTCCATGATCTCTGTCGCTGTCGCGCTTCATGAACGAGGAGGTCCAGTGAAGACTCAATACTGTTTTGATTTACCGTGCCATGGTGTTCTGGAAATTCGGACGGCGTCGCCAAGGTTTTACGATTGGAACAATAATTTATTTTACGTGGGCGGTCATACATGTGTAGCGTGCTCCTTGATCGCCTGCACTCCGCAGCCGGCGTACTGGGCGTAACACACTCCGCAGCGCGACGTGTTTCTGTATTCTCGGTCGGACATGACCATGTGCCACGCTCAGACTCCGTTTACGCACTGCTCTCGGCCCCACACCAGGGCGCTCCGACCCCCTCACACCAGGGGGCCGAACGGACAAATAGACAAAGGACAAAAGCGACACGCGACTCACGAACTATGGGTCGCCCTTCCAAGTACGGGGCGCGGCCCGAGTGGCCGCACGACCAATACTGTAAGGTCATACCTTACATGTCGGATTGCAGCGTAGGCGTATGAATTTATTGGCGGAGATGGTGTCCACATTGTCCACCACCACAGTTGTTTACACAAGGAAAGCCGGAATGGGGGTGGCTGCTGCGGCTTGGAATTGATGGACTTCTGTTCAGGCTGCAACCGGTTTAGGTATGCTGATTCCCGCACCTTGCTGAAATAATTATTCATCGCCAGCGTTCAAGTCGCTATATGCTGTCTCAGACAACGAATGGCGACGAAGACGTGGGACCAGCGAGCAGTCGAAAACGCCTGGCTTCCGGCGGCGTCGCCGACCCGGGTTTGAAGTCCAACGCTCATGTCAATCTGTTTCCTGTGTAGTTGGCGGCTGTTCTATTAAGCGTCCCCGTCGCGGCGAGGGCGCCGGTCAGGTGACGACCGGGGCACGCGACATGACCCAAAAAAGGCGAGCTGGGTGTGGCCTGGTGCGGGAGAGGGGAGTCAACAGACGCACCTGGCGGTCGCTCCGCACGTCTCCAGAGCGCGCCTGGCCGAATACGAGGCATCTTGCTGCGATTTAATGATATTCGGTGTTCCATTTTAGCACGTATCGGAACTTCAACTGTCATCGTCCGTAAACGGGGCATTGGATGCGACCCTTGACAAAGTGTAGACAGCGCCGGCGCAGTGTTGCCGCTACATTCACCACGACCCGGCACGGTTTTTTCTGCGGAAAACCCTTCGCCCTGGCTACCTGACGCCGTGGTTTTTGTGGGCGGTCGCCGGGTCGAAGTCGCGCTGCCCAAAAATACCTTTGTAACCTGTCTGAGAGGACACGGTCAAGAGAGCCGGCACGGTAGCAGCAGGATCCAACGTTTATACCATCCAAAGTTCATAATGTCCAAAACCCCAGAAACGATCATAATAGCCAGAGCTCAAAACATCCAAAGTTTATATTGTCCATGGTTTGTAATGTCCAAAGTTTGTAATGTCCACATTTCATATTGTCCAAAGTTCAAAACATCCAAAGTTCATAAGACCCAAGGTTCACAATGCCCAAAGTTCATAATGTCCAATGGTCATAACACCCAACGGTCATATTGTCCAGAGGTCAGAATGTCCAAGGTTCAGAATGTCCAGAGCCTCCATCAGCTGAGTGCTGCCAAATCTAAAAAAAGTTAGTTCCAGGGCGTCCGCTAGGGTAGAGCCGGTCACGCTGTTTTCGCCGGTAATTACCGGAGCGAGTGTTGGTTAGTGGGAACCGTTGGCTGTCAGTCATGTCCAAGGGGTTATGTTGAACAGTCCACAGAAATACGTAAGCTTTGGTTGTCGCTTAGTATCTGCGTTTTGCGGTATGATGAGTGATGGTCATGATCATTCTTGCCAGTAAACAGTGATAATGCCGTCCAATTCTTTGCGTGGTGGAAACATCTAGTCATTTGCAGCTATTTGTGCTTGCTTGCACCCTGTTGAACATTGGAGTGTGGGAGGTATTTGCGCAGCATTCTGGTAAATTTTGTTTGATGTCATGAATTATGGTGGAAATAATTGAATGTTATTTGAATTGAGAAGTCTGTGGTTTTATGATGGAAGATGTATTATGTTCGAGTGTTAGGGACTAATATTCAGGAACAGGAAAGAGAGATAAAAGCACATTTCTGGGGCTGGGGTGCCATAACAAATGCTGTAGGGTTCCTATGGTATGGGTTTGGCAGGTGTTATCATAGTGTGCACTACCCATAATGGCAATGCTGCCAGTGACCATTCTATATTATTGCCGGACAAATGCATTCTCAAACAAAGTGGGTCCAGCTGTCAGTTGTACTCAACTATCATTTATGTCATCCAGACACTCAGCCAGAATTTTCCGAATAGGCCGAGGCTCATCACTGGAAAACTGAAGACTGCAAATTAAACTTTCTGGATACATTCCTATCTGCTCACTGAAGATGGGTTTTTTCATATTGTCCAGCATGAGATGAAGGCTGGTGTTAACCTTCATTTAGGCAATATAATACATCTGCACCTTTTTCCAAGCCATTTTTGCAATATCTGTTGAGCAGAAAAGCACATTGATCTTTGTACAAAAGAAAAGAATGGTGGCAGGACTGGTATTATTTCCAAAGAAAATTGATGTATATTGCACCACAAATAATCATTTGATAACTCCTGGAGACAACTATATTGCCTGTTCTGGGGATTGTCTTGTTGCTGTGGGAAATTTGATGATGTATTGATTTGGTCAGCTTTTGTGTCATTGATTTTATTTTATTATTCTCATCTTTGTTACTCTTTCCCATTATTGTCCATTACATAGTTAAGTTTTTATTACTACAACAACTAATTTATCATAAGTATGAAATTGAACCATATATTAAGGGCACCATGAGGTCTGAAATGACAGAAACATGGGTATCATCTTTCTGTATCACATGTTTGATGTCACAAACATGTAAATAATTCTTTTTGGAATACATTCTGTTTGGGACTTTGTCATAGCCTTTGCACCATATTCACAAGTTTATTGTGTTAAATATGTTAATATGAGTGAAATTACCTAGCATCATTGCAAGCTTACGATATTCAGGATCATTGAAGGTCACAGCATGGTTATATAGTGCTGCATCATGTGCAAAAATATTGAGGGCCTCATAACCTGTCATTCAGGGCACACAGGCTTCAGTATCCCATCAGTCTGCAAAAGGTTGCATCAAATGCAAGCAGTTGTGATGCTGACATTAGTCATCAGAGCAAAGGTGAAGAATTATTTTGAAAGTTGGTATAGCAAAGATTAGCCCATTCAGTCCCCTATGGTCATTGTTTTTCTCCTTCCATTATTTTCTCACCATTTCAGCCACTTTATTTTCTATTGTAATGGGACTTGTTTTTCTGCTCTCTTCTGCCCCTGCCTCCTACCCTGCTATCTCACCATATTTCATCTGCTTCATTTTGGGTTTTGATGAAAATGACCAGAAGGCTTTTTTCCACCAGTTACAGATTTACACCACAGCACTGAGTAAATCCACATAGAAGAGTTTGAAGGGATTTTTACAGGATTTTGATGCTCGGACATTGGCTCAGCCAGTCCACCAATTTGGTTGCCTGTTATAAAACTCAAATTGTTTGCCAAAAACTAATAATTGGCATTGTACAGGGTTGAAGCATGTGCTGAATTCGACTGTATAGCCCAAAATAGTCGTATCTCACAATGTAAGTCAAAACGAGGTCACTAGAGGTCATCCGAGGTCAATGGCCCTTTTTAACTTGCATTAAAGAGTTTCTTGTGGCTTTGAATAAGTCACTGCAATGTGTATTAACAGTGCTAGAGATAAATTGTGGGAAATAAAGCCCCATTGAAATAGATAGTTATTTGGCCATGTGCACCTTTCTTATTCATGCCCATGGCAGGCGAAAGTGGCGTCGGAGGCCGTCAGCTGTTGACGTCATATTACATCTCTTCATCTCCTTTTGTTCATTCTGATGCCTTAGAAATATTCCACCAGCCACATAGCCACTGCTAAAACTTTGATTTGTTTTATTCATGTCACTTGGAGATTTCACCCTAGTTTACCTCAGCTGAGTTTTGGTTCAGCCTGAAATAGTGCTTAGGGGTATCTAAAGGGTGCTTGGGTATCTCGTCATCTCCCTGTGACATGTGAATTAGTCATTAAAACGTGTTCGTCGGTAAGGAGAAAAAAAGACTTGCAGTGGTCAAGTGTAGCATTTCGAAACGATGACGAGACATGACCTGGCTCGCGGCGAAGGTCAGGAAGAGGGAAGTTTGCTTGAAGAATGTTGTTTGATGTGTTTTTAGCCATCCTTTAAAGTGTATGTTGCTTCAAGATATAGAATAGTTGCTGAGCTACTATGAAATAACAAAATCCTAATTTCTCGAAGGATTTGGATAAATTTCCTTAGCTGTTTCATGGTCTGCTCTACGAGTGCTTTCCAATGATGCATCTTTCATTTCCCTGTGATACACGGCTCACGAGTTAAAAAGGGAGAAGTGTTGTTCAAACACCTCCCCCTCCTGGTAAGGTATGGAAAAATCCCGCCCACGGTCGGGGCGAGTGAAGGGCCAGCCGCTCACAGGGCGACCGTGTCGTGGAGTTGCACGGTATGATGAAGATCGTCCAGGGCGTTTTGGCGAAGTGCATGGGGCAATATTAGGCATTTCATTTTCGGGAAACCCTTGGATAGCAGGTACAGAGTCCACCAACAGGCTTGGCTCAGCATGGTCACTGATCCCAGTACCACCCACTATCAACGTGTTCGTGGTTGTAAGTAACGGGAAGCGCGGGGAGCAGGAACATGTCCTCTCTCACTTCTTGCTCCGTGGTACAGCAAAAAAGGCCTTGAAGGGAAATAAGAAAAACGTCTGTTTAAACGGATCCCAGAGATACCTAAATCCGGGGAGTTCGTCTCCGGTTTTGATTTTTTCTGTTTTTTTTTTTTTTTTGGAACTTTTTGACCTTGCAACCAGCTTTTTGGCCTTAGCAACCATCAGCCTCCGGACTCCCTGTCCTCGTACACTGGTCAACTATTCCTTGTGGGCACGGCTTCCCTTATAAGTAAGCGCTCTCGTACAGGTCAAGCAACCCTCACATGCTCGAGGCCCGTACAGGCCAGGCATCCCCTTTAAATTGGTTTTGCCCCCCCCCCCATCTGTGGAGGAGTTCTACCGCCACTGCCCCTTACATGCCAGGCGTCTCCCGTACAGATCAGGTGCTCCTCGGGGGCTCGGCGCCCTTGGTGAGCGGGGCGCCCAGTGTAGACGGTGGGTTTGGGTGTGTGTATCTGTTCATATGTGCCTCTACTTAGACTACATTAATCACAGCCCTTGAGATCCAGTCCGTTGCCCAGGTTCACGTAGTCGGCAAAAGAAAAAAATACTTTGGGCGTAAGTAGTTCACATGTTATCCAGAAGACTCATTAGACCAGTTTTGAGCTCTGCTTGCCACAAGCTTTCCAACGGTTTGCTTGTTTTTGTCGTGAGACCAACCCTTGGCGTGCCAGAGGAGAAGGGGGATGTTACCAGCCCCTCAGTCGGTCGTACATGGCTCCGACTGCAGTTGGGGCGCGGGTTAGTGATTCTGACGTAGAAGTTCACTGAAAGCAAAAAATGGTATTTTTCTGTGGCATTTGCACCAAATGTGGTGACATTTATGTCTGTGTCAGCGCTGGAAATTTGCTTTTTATTCTTGGCGTCGGAGTATAATTATTGTTACGGAGTACCCATTTTTGAAGAGTAATGCTTGTTTCAGTTCGCGTTTTTGATGTGAGTCAGCTATGACGTCACATCTGGTTCTTACTGAATGGCACAGTCATTTGCTTGCTGAATGAGGACTTTGTTACCGTGGTAATAATTAAGCTTTTTGATGGAGGCACAAGGTTAAACTGCTGGAGCATAAAATGTTTTTGAGTACGTACTTTCTTGTGTTCTGCGACAACAATACACCAATCCAATGCCTTTTCCGACCTTGGCCGGTGGTTCTGTGGTCGATAACACCGTCCTTGTACTATGTCATTGTATACTTGTGGTATTATATGGTACTGTATTTGGAATCGCGACATTTATCAAATCGCAAACAGTCTCTGCCCTGTGGTAAAGGACAGTTATGGCTATTTTAGTTGCGATTTTATAGTAAAGCTGTTATCTGTGGTTATTGAAGACTTATTTAGTGCTGCGATGACGCTTTCCGAGCTGATCTACTGACCGGTGCTTGCCGAATAAAACTCGCCGGAACCGAGACGATGTTTGATCTGTTGGGGATTCTTGTTTAACGTGTTATTCGTGTGAACTATAGATCTCTCTTGAAGCACAGTTCGCGCCAACGACGGCCCGCAGCGCGACAAGTTTATAATTCATGCGCTGTTAGAGCGCCAGACCTTTTGAACGGTTTGCCGTGCAAACCTTTTGAATGGACGTGCCGACCCATCAACCTGAGTGAGCCCTAGGCCAGAGCAAAGATTCCTCGACATTTTACTGAAATAGTGCGATTGCAGGCGGAATTTTATTCTGTTTCGCAACAAAGCCGCGTTAGGACATGAAGGTTTTTACCAGACCGCCTTTTACAGACAAACTGCAGTGCAATACGATGACTTTTTGGGTCTGATATGGAGCCAAAAGAACGGGCTTCACGTTAGTCTAATTTCCATTGCAAAAAGTCAATGGCCTATGTACGACATTGAAGTGGAATCGATAACAGTTCGAGAATGAGTGCGTCGTCTGCTTCCAGGTGGCTTGGCTTCCGAACCGTGGACCGGAGGCGTTTCGCTCGGGATACAAACGAAAGGCAGTACACCAAGCTACAACGTGGTGCTCTTTCCAGGTGTTCACGATAAGTTGACGCATTTCGAACCTATCCGACCGGTGATTGCCGAGAACATCCGCCGGAACCGCGACGCTGTTTGGCGCTGTTGCTGATTCTCGTACGTGTTATCCTTATGGGCAAAAACACCTTGGTCGATCACTCTGCTTTGGAACATGCAGGACTTTATCCAGAGAGTTATTACAGACAGATCACAACGAAATTTGACGATTTCGTTCTGAGATGAACTCTCTCTCTATACTCAGAAGAACGTGATACGCATTGGTGTGCTTTTCAGCACAAAAAAGTGAACGGCCTCTAAACCTTATTGGAGCGGAATCGATAGGAAAATGGGTTTGAAAATGAGTGTATCGTCGTCTCCCAGGCGGCGTGGCGCCCGAACCATGGGCCTGGGATGCTTGGTGGCCGGTACGCCCGAAAGACTGTCCATTGAGCTAGACAGTGATGCTTTTTCTGAGTCGCTGCGATCTCTGGATTGCCAGCACCACACCGAGTCCTAAAAACGCTGAGAAAGAGCTTCTTTTGCACTGCCATCGCTTACGCGTAGCACCTATCGCGAGCTTGAATTGTGGTGTGCATCACGCGATGAACCGTTCACTTCTCGCCCTGAACTGACGCGTTTCGAGCCGATCTAGCCGGTGGCTACCGAGAAAACGCGTTGGAACCGAGACCATGTTTGACACTGTTGAGGGCGCGAGACCTTTCAAACGGTGCGCGGCACGTGTCGATCCACCCAGCCATTTGGGCACAGGGTCGGAGTAAAGATCTCTGACAGTTAAGAAGGCAAAAAGACAAACAGGCACTTTATTGAAGTAGCATGTAAATAATGATGTTGGTGCAGACCAGCTTTCGTACTAAGCACAAGGTCACAAAACCACTCGCATTCTAGATAGGATGTCGACAGTGATAATGGTACAGACCTGAGCACAAGGTACACAGACAAGGAGCACAAGTTTTCTTTGTGCTCTTTCTGTAACACTCGTTCTCACTGGTGCGAGTGCGTCTTACGGAAGGAGCACTCTCGGAGGGCCCCGTAAGG
>CP099851.1:12948872-13030000 GCA_030062745.1 Capitulum mitella | reverse complement strand
GCAAAAGACGTTGCAACCCATAGCACCTTAGTAATAAGTATGTTTGTGGGGACCAGGTTAAAATGATAAAATGCCAGGTTTTGGTGGAATCTACCATAGTTGGAACACGGAAGGATGGGTTGAGACTTAGGTTTTTGAAAGTTCTGAATCTCTCATACAAAGTCTGTTAGAGATGCATTTAAATACTGTACAAGAAGAGGCGATGCCACTGGCGCCTACAGCGTCGCATCTTGGCGCAGCGAAGCAAGCAGGAACCTTTGTTGGCATGTTTTTGTTGGTTGGTAATCGGTGTTGGTAGTCAGTCCTGAGGCTGTTGTAAGGAAAATCACCAGTCTGGCTGTAAATATCGCTCCTACAAAGGAGACAACTGGCAGTGTAAAGATGAAGATGTGTTTCACAGAAAAAAATAAAACAAGGAGCGTCTTACCCCAGATCACTTGCTGCTCCATGTATCTGCAGGTTATGTTTATATTATAAACATAATGACGTGTTTTGTGATCAGCACATTCACAGACATCTCCTAAAATGTCATTATCTTTTGTATTGTGCAATGTATGACATTGAATAATATAGGTTCAATTCGACTGGAGCATTGCTGATTTAAGTTGTTTTAAATTTGATGAGAACTGGACCTTTTCGCATGTTGCAAGTAAACCGCGGCTGCATGTAGTGAAAATTGACAGTTTGTGTCCGTGTACCGTAATTTCAGTAAAATGCAAGCTATTGCATGCAGTTGTGCATGAGTTTTGCAGTTCACTGGTCACAGAAGCATACCAAGTCATTTTCTGGGATTTCACGAACACTGGCCATTCTCTGAGACCCCAGTTCATTCATGTTTTTCGTCTTTGTTCCAGGCTTTGTTGAGCTAAGGTCTTCCTTTGTGTTCAGGACAACTACAAGATGGAGGTGAGTGTTTTGAGATACATTTTCCATTGTGAATTCTGGATGCCATCATGTGGAACATAGTATAAATTAAAAACATGCCCTGAAAAGGGCTCATTTCTTACAGATGCCAGTGTAGTTACGTATTTTCAGATGTCAGTTTAATATAGCAAAATTATACTCCCAGGCACAGGAATCCCTAGGCAGCAAAAATGCATAAAATACCACATACACTTAATTTTCTTTCAACTTTTTGGCAGATCTGCTCTTCCAGAAATAACGTTTGTCGGGTAAGTATGCAATCCATAAAAGACCCTGAGATGGCAAAGACAGGGTTACAGCATTCTGGGGCAGGGTTGGAAATTCGGTTTTTGTTCGTGGTGTCAGAGTATAATTTCTGTTTTGGAGTACAAAATTTTGCAAAGAATAATGCTGGTTTACGTTGGCATTTTTGATTTAAGTCAGTTGTGACATCATGCGTGCTTCTTACTGAATGGAGGCAGTCTTTTGTTGCAGAGCTAGAAATTTTTCAATATGTTTAGAATGTTAAATAAAAGTGTGCCTTGTGCGTCCATAAAAGCTTTTTATCGAGGCACAAGATCAGACTTTTGGAGTATACATTGTTTTTGGAGTACACATTTTCTGGTGTCCTTTAACACCAAAAATCAACAGCTTTTTCAACCTTGTTTCGGGGTTCACTGAATTTTCCGTAGCTGTCATGGGATTGAGGAACGTGCTTACGCTTCTCTCCGACATAACAGAGGACGAGTACTAGGTTATGACGTAACAGTTGCGACGTATCTTGAAACCTGCGTAGCCAGCAGAAGCATTGCGACCGTGCCATAGCTGGGTTCCGTAGGATCGGGATTGACGTGTGATTGTAACGTGACGTGCTCAATGGATGTCTTTTGCGTGATACTTCATTGTTTTTTTATTTTAGCTTGCTGTGATATTTTCTTTTTCCGCTGCACTGTGTTCTTGCCTTTCGTATATTCACACGCACTTCGTTCTTGACCTGAAAGAACGTATATTGTGGATGGCATACGAAATGCGTGGATGGGTGAACCGCCCCGTGACGCCGACGTGACGCCGGCCGGCGCGTGCGCGGCCCGCAGGTGACGGAGGACCTGGCCGAGCTGCGTCAGCTGCTGGTGCAGGCGCGGCGCGACAACACGCGTCGCCTGCTGACCGCCGAGGTCGACCGGCTGGAGGCGGTCCGAGCCGAGCAGCGCGCCGCCCAGCCGGCCGCCGCCGCCGCCGACGCCGCGCACAGGGTCTACGAGAAGAAGCTGACCGAGTATGGTGAGAGGCGCTGCCGCTGGGAGCGGCAGCGGAGGGTTGGACCGATAACGGGCTCCTGGTCGTTTCTCACTCATGCCAGTGCAGACTGTTGTGGCCGCATAACGCTCCGCGAGGAAACAGCCGCGACTCATCAGTCGTGGTTGTTTGGTTTTTCTTGCGAGCTCACGCGACTTCGTACCTGTGTCGTACGTCTTCCAGTGCATTTTTGGCTTGGTTCCGGTCTCGTGTTTATGTTATGGCTGCTTCGGTGACAGGGGTCAGTATGAGATACGGTGCTCCACAAAAGTAATGGTAGGTATTAGGCTCTGACAGTATGGAGCGTATTTCCTGAACCGTAGGTGATACCTCATAGGAACACAGCATGGTATGTGACAATGATTCGCACCGTGTTATACAGATGCGCTCATCTGTATTGTCTCAGTGCTGCTAAATTTTCCAGAATAATGATTTTCGCTTCATTCGCGAGAGCTTTCACCGCCTGCTGCTGGGTGCGTTCCTGCCAGTTACGACCCTTCGCTGCCAGGTGGCCGGTTGTGTCGGGGGTTCGTTTAGAGACTGCCTTTCGTAGAAGATCGGACAGCCGTCAACACGCCGACCAATGAGCGGATATGTTTCGTGCGCCGTAAGAGAGAGGAGAGGACCAGCTTCCCATTGATTATCGTAGCGGCTAGATTCCGAGCAACTTGACCAACACAGGCTCGTGCTGCACAGCGTTCTTGGTTGGCCGCCTGGTACTATCATTTAACCCGAAATGGGTGATACGGAACCGCGAGTTCGCGTCCACGGATATTCGTTTTGTTTCTTCTCTGTTCTCATTTCTGAGCACATGGTTGCATGGAAACATTGGGATGCAGACTGTGGTTCTTACTGGAAACACAGGAACACATCCGTTGCACTACGTGATGATATCCTGCGACTGGAGATGACCGTTCAGTTATGGCGTTGTCAACCTTGAGAAGGCATAAAGCCCGTCCTAGCCTAAACCGGCATAGTCAGCGATATCTTCAATAAGATGACATTAAACGGCATGTAGGCTCCGTCGGGGGGGGGGGGGGCAACGCTCTAATTCCTAGCAGGCAGTGAAAAAATATTAAATTCCTGTCTTACGAAATGTTCGTAAAGTGGAAAATGCTGGACACACCTGGCATCTATCTTGGTATTACCTTTATGTGTAATTATGTCTGGTAAGCAGCTAATGCTTATGCTTGTGACATGCGCAGTCGAGGGCCTTTGGAAATTGCACGCGGTGAAGAGGCGCGAAACCCCTCTACCCCCAACCCCTGAAGCCAGCTGATTACACGAAACTTCCAGGGCGAGTAGAATGCTGTGGGCAGTTACATTTATCCAAATTTCGTGACTGGGGCAACACCTTCGAAGTCAGATCGAGTGGAATGTTCGAAATTTCGTCGATTTGGCAGCGTTTGCGACTTCTTCCGGGATAATTACCATAGCTGATAAAAAGCATGCCAGAATCAGACGTATCCTTGTTTCAAGGGTGATCCACGATGGCTAGCACACAGGACACAGCATTTAACTTCAGATGTCATCTCATATCGCCGCTGGCAACGCATGGCGAGGAGGGGGGAAGCGGTCGGCTAGTTTTTCCGTTCTGCGGTTGACTACGCAGCCATGTCTCCAAAATGTCCTGGTTTTTCGTTTTTCCTTATTTTCGTTTTTGACGACGCACTAGACATCCGTTTTAAGCGTGCAAAAATAGGTAGTCCGCGATAAAAGTAAGGTTGGGAGCGGGGATGGATATCGCCCCGTCCTCTTGATCTCGGCCGGGGATTTCCGACGTGAAGCCTTTTCAGAACCGAGTTTCATTTCAGACAGTCCCCTGCAAGAGCACTTACACTCGCTGTTCTGAAGTATGATCAATATTTTACACTTTACCCGATATATATTTGTGCTGTTTCAAACGAAACATCTCTGAAGAACTTAACCACGTCCTCGCCGAGGTCCGCGGTCAGCAAAATTAACTTGACCTCTGTTCCCCTCCCTTTAATGAAACGTTCCTCGCCGGTCATACCATAAACTTCTGCTGTATGCGTATTTCGCAACAGTACTGCATGGTCACCCGTTTCATTCGTTTCGTTGAAATGATGCATATGCAAAGGCATGCGTATCATGAATCACTGGATAGATTTGAGTTGCAGTTATGTTGCATAAGTTGCAGTTATGTAAAGTCTTCCAATGGATGACATCGGTGACATGAGTGAATTCGTGCCAATGGTGTCAAAAGTTACTCTCCGACTGTTCATCCCGGACTCATCGGAACGGGAATGGATAACTGATGCTTTTTTGCTCTTTCATACCGTTTGCTCTTTTCTCTTTATATCATCTTGACGCCACTGGAAAAGTCTAATTTGGTTAGGATATGAATAACTATGTTTTGCAACATTCACAGCACTGATGCGTACGCTTGTTTAACCCTCGCCGGGCGGGAGGGATTTTCACGCACACCGATGACGGGGAGGGGGTAGGCACCCCCGTCGCCATTGGCCCCTGATCAAGCTAGCACTTCGCGACAAGAAGAAATCGATTGACGTATGTCCTTGGAATCAACGGTAATCGTGTCGACCCCGCCAGTTCAACCAGTGACCTCCTGGGTCAGGTCAAACTTTATTCTTGGGAGCTATGAATCGACCTCAGTTAAAAACGACACGGTTTGGGTCTCTCCAAACACGTCTGAAATTGTCCCTCTGAAAAAGCTGCATAGGAACGTTCTAAGGCCAGGAATGGTAATCAAGGATCATTGGCCTCGTGTGACCCTGAAAAAGGTCATCGAGTTGTCTAAAGTGACCTGCTGTCAGTTGGACTACCATTCTGGACCGATTTCATGCCCGTCATCTGCCGTTTATGCACGTGTGCTGCCCTAAAACAGCAAAAAAAATCGACACTTGGTGCAAAAATTGTTCTGCAAGCTTTCATTAATGACGTCATGGCTCGGCGTCCTGAGATAAGAAGGGGTCGCTCTCTTTTTAAACATGCGCAATGAATGTGTCGTCAGCTATGCCAGATTTCACGGCGCTGTCGCGCGCCGTTGTGCCGTGGTCCCGGAAACAGTGCTTGGAGGTGGCATCCACCCGTCTCGTCCGGTGAGGGTTAAGCTCTTATCATTGCGAACTGATAAAGTATTGGGGGCAAAGGTCCTCACTGCGAGGGGGTCAAGCCCAGCATTGGGGATGGGGAGCTCAACATAGGGAGGTCAGTTGAACATTGTGAGATGCTCCCCTCACACACACCATTCGAGAGGTGCAAAATCCCGGCCTTGGTAATGTGTGAGTATGTATGCCAAAATCTATTCGGGCGAGTTAAGTGCTGGCGTGTAAATAGACGCAGTATTTGTCCGTTTCACCCCATGTTGTTACCATTAATCTGCTCTGGCAACGGCATTCACGGTATAATTATCTTATACTTCATCTGCACACAGTAAGAACCGTTCATTTGCGTATAAGTTATTCCCAACGCTGTTGCTCAGAAACCGCTCAGCCGCCATTGCTCGCGACAAATGTTCAGATCCAATCAGGAGAAAAACTGCCGGTTTGGAAGGGACTGCAGGTCGGATACGGCCTAATCAGTCTCCGCGACGTCCTCACAGCCCTCCGGCCTAACGTGCCACGTGATCAAGACGCGCTTCCTCGTCATAGCCTTTACCCAGTACCCCGTTCACAACACAACTGATCTTATCAGTTTGACAGCCGAAAGGGATAGTGCAGTGGCGGAACTAAGAAACCTGCCCAACGTCCCCGCCTACCGACCGTAAATATGGTTTGTCATGTTTTTAGGCATGAAGTTAAAATATGGAACACGGGTTTGAAGTTATTACGGGTACTCCTTCGTCGCGACAGCTAGCTGCTCGAATTACATTACATTAGCACCGTAAACACCATAGCCTTGGCCGGTTTACCACAAGAACTCTAATACCTACCATTACTTTTGTGGAGACTTGTGGAGACCTGTACTTCCGGTTGCGTAACAGCGAACGTCCGATGTAGCAGACGTGCTCCGTGTTATGGTGACTTGTATGAGCGACGGAATGATGGCCGATCTGAAATAAAGGAAGTCGACTGGACTTGAAGATGATAACTTGATTAATAAAGGATTTGATTTCTGCCCAGCCTGGGACCAGTCTGAGAAGTTCGTCAAATTTTACATCTCGCTGAAGAACGTTCACACGATACCAGAGGAGAACATCAAGTGCACGTTCGCCGAAACGTAAGCGTTTTGTATGCATCTTCTACAGAGAAAAAGAAGCTCTCTTGTTTTAACAGATCTGTTGTGTTTCTTGCACGCAGCACGCAAGTGGGCTGGCTTTTTCCGCCAGTTTTCGTCCCTGATTTGCAAGATTTTCGTGTCTGTGCAGTGGATTGTTTTCTCATCGCAGTGGTGGAAACTGGAGCCCTCTTACGATCGAATCCTAACTTGTACGCGACAAGTCACTGTTTCGTTGGTGTCGCAGGTCGTTTACGCTGCGCGTAGAAGGTCTGGATAACAAAAACTATAACTTCTCCATTGGCAACCTGCTGCAGCCCATTGATACCGCAACCAGCAAGTTTAAGGTGAAGCAAGGTGAGTTGATGAGACGGAGGTAAACCCCCGTCTTGTGTCTTTCGTTGAAATTCCTCGGACGGCGGGAGATGTGAATGATAACGGAAACGCACCGTGATCGGTAGCTCGCTTACAGAGAGCTGGCCTCCTCGCCCCGACAGTGCAGACTGGAGTCATTTCTGTGCTCTGTATTTGGTCCGCGGTTCGCCGGTGGCTAGCCGTGAGAGGGCTGTTTATTTTGCTGATAAACGCCAGACCGTGTCGACCGTGTGGTCTTTATCTTTGACCGTGCGTGGTACTTTGGCCTCAAGAAGATGGGTTATCAACAAGGCACCATCGATTGTGGGTTTAGAATCTATTCAACAAACTGCCTACCACGGATTCTGGCCCCAAAGATTGTCCAGACAAATGGCATGGACCGAACTAATTACAAAAAGGTACGAAGCGGCCAAAGTCCAGGGAATGTAGATCCCTTGCGAACGGTCCGCGGAAGAAAGGAAGGCGTCTGCTGACTACTTCACTTCTTCCGCCATCTGTGAACTCGTGACGTGTTGGAATGAAAAAAGGGAATGGCATCCGGCACAACATGAATCTCACATCCGTGTCGCCAAACACGCAGCCCTTACTGCAGCCCGCTTCACTCACCTACTGGATTTTTAGAGGCCAAAATCGGTTAAAGGCAGCAGTCGTGATGGTGTTGACTTCCTGACGCCTGTCCTTAATTTTTCCCTAGCCAGCATCCGAGCTGGACCGGCCTGTGAATAACGTTGAAAACTTGAGTCCTGTCATTCATGGCGTAAATCGCGTGGCGTTCGACGACTGCTGCCGCTGAGAGCCAGGCTTACCGTTTCTTGACGCTCCTTCTCTCTCAGATATAGTGTACTGTTGTAACCTGACCCCTGGCCTCACAGACGTGGTGCACTTGTCACCTGACCCCCTCCTCCGACAGACGTGGTGTACCGTTGGAACCTGACCGTGCTCTCCAACAGGCATGTTGTACCCTGTCACATGGCCCGCTCCTCTCCATCAGGCACGTTGTGCCCCGCCACGTGACCCCCTCTGACAGACTTGGTGTACCGGTATGTCACCCGACCGTTCTCCCGTGACAGACATGGTGCTGGTGATGCTGGCCAAGCGGTCGGCGGGCACGTGGTCCCACGTCACGGGCGCCGAAAAACAGGCCGAGGAGGCTCGGGCCGCCCGTTACTCGTCCGCCGCCAAGGAGGAGTCCGGCGACCCGGCCGCCGGCATTATGGACCTGATGAAGAAGATGTACGACGAGGGCGACGACGAGATGAAGCGCACCATCAAGAAGGCCTGGTCCGAGAGCCGCGACAAGCAGATGGAGGGCGGCGGCGGCATGTTGTGAGCCCCGGGCGGCGGCGTCCGGCGCCTCGCGGAGGACTGCCAAGGTGCTGGCACTCAGTGCCGCAGGGCGGCCGAGTGTCGTGAGTGTGGGCCCGCGGAGTGTCGCTGAGCGGCTGAGTGTCTGCGTGCCAGCCCGCGGAGTGTCACTGGGCGACTGAGTGTCTGAGTGCTGGCCCTCGGAGTGCCGTTCGGCGGCTGAGTCTCCGAGTGCTGGCCCTCGGAGTGTGGCTGCCGGAGTGTCCGAGTACTTGCGCTCGGAGTGTGGCTGAGCGGCCGAGTGTCCGAGTGCCGGCGCACGGAGTGCCGTTCGGCGACTGAGTGCCCGAGTGCCGGCCCTCGGAGTGTGGCTAAGCGGTCGAGTGCTGCAGTGCCCGCCCTCTTTCTCGGCGGAGCTGGGCTCGGCCGTGGGCTGTAGTGCCCGCCCTCTTGCTCGGCGGAGCTGGGCTCGGCCGTGGTCCTGGTGCCCGCCCTCTTGATCGGCGGAGCTGGGCTCGGCCGTGGGCTGTAGTGCGCGCCCTCTTGCTCGGCGGAGCTGGGCTCGGCCGTGGTCCCGGGAACGTGACCCGAAGCTCGCCGCCGGCCGAGCGTGTTTGCTGGCCGGACGCCTGTAGAGGTGTTCTGGTGTGGCTGGTCATTGTGGTCCGGCGGCGTACTTCGAGCAGTGCCGCGGAGTCGAGACGCTGCTCTCGCCCTGTGAAGCGGCGCCGGACACAATGAGCCCAGATCTCTCGGTGATTTCTTGTGGTGATCGTGGTCTTCAGATGATAGGTGGGACTCCGGCCTGCGTTGGTCATATATCGTCTGACTGCTTTTGGTGTTTTTGTATCATGAGGTGGCATATGAAGGCATAGCATACTAGAGATCGCTAGGTCGTTTGGTGACCAGGCCACTGTTTTGGAATAGCCACGTACTTCTGAGCGGAAAGACAAGGGGTATATTTGTTGAAGTTAACAATTATAAAACCTCAGGTCTTTCCAGTAAATACTACGCGTGCACTTGCAAACATCTGTCATACGTCTGCGGCGGCGTTTGGGGACGATTTCGTCTTGTAGGTGCTGCGATCTATGCCATAAAGGATTCTAACCTATATAGCGAGGATTCGAGGGCACCTATTACTAGTTCCCAGCTGTGTAGTTCGGGTTTGTTTCTGTCGCACATGAAATAGCTTTGCCCTACTATAGAGTGAAGAAGAGTCCGTGGTTTTACTGCTGTTTAGTATTTAGAAGGCGTTTGTTGAATATTCGCGATTTTTTAGTATGGGGAAAATATTTTTACCACCTTGGAACAACTCTGCCTTACAGAGTAACGTAAAAATAAGATAACCGAAAAGCCAGGGAAAAAATTCGTGCCCTAGCATTTTTTCTGCCTTTTTGGTACTGGCGTAAGTCTGCTTGACGTAGCAAATAAGAGCGTAATAAATTAATAAATCTAGCGGGCTGGGCCCGTAAGCCATATACAGCGCATCAGGCTGGGAGCACCTTATTGCCATGTATGTTTCATTAATAGACCGCATGTAGAAACATGCGTTCAGCATGTCAGGTAAACCTGCCTTTGTGCGCTATCTAGATATTGTTTAGAACATGTATCTTCCCTTGTCGCATTTTGAGGTACAAGCAAATATTCGTCGGTTTATTTCTGGATCTTGCATGGGGTGGCAACCTCCGAGGCTCTGTGAGGTCCGCTCGTGCCGCCATTGCTTTAAGGACAGTGGCCAAAAAATGCGGAAGAGCGGAAATGCCACTCCGGCACATTTCTTCTAAAGAAGTATTTGAAAGTTAACATGTTTCGGGTACAATTAACATCATTAAACAAGGTATGCCGAGGGAAAAATGAGGCGCGCAGCAACGGCATGTTTCGCTTGAACAAACGTATTTTTGGCAGACTGTAATCGTCACGGCTGTAGAGTGCTGCCACCTATACCCGGCAAAACTTCCGACACCTACATATAGCGTATATCATGAAGGTGCGTGAAACTGGTCGGGATCAGCTCAGAAGACCTACTCTCAGAAATATGCTCAGAACACTTATGCTCAAAATAGCTATGTTCATAAGACGTACGCTCAGAAAATCTATGCTCAGAAAACTTACGTTCAGAAGACCTATGCTTAGAAAACTATGTTCAGAAGACCTACACTCATAAGACATGCTCAGAAGACCTACTCTGAGAAGACGTACGCTCATAAGACATGTGCTCAGAAGACCCACGCTCAGAAAACGTCCTGCTGGCATGTCAAGTTCCTGAAATACCAAGTGCCAGATTGCTGAATATCAACAGACAGTCCGGCCTCAGGATGGGTGCGTTGGCGGAAATTCCATTTATCACGTCTGCCCTGAACGGACTCAAGAAGCCAGCTCCTGTTCGCGAAAGGGAACGGCCAAGGGAACATGCATTCACATTCGTAAAAGGGTATAGGCTGCAGTGGGGACACAAAGAGGGATACAGGGCGGAGCCGGACATAACACAGAATAGTCAGCCAATAAAAATTTGGAAGGCTCGGCATAGGATCCAATGAAAACCAAAATCTACCGGCACGATCACCTTTGACGTCGCCCGCAAAGTTTCTGGACGACTAAGGTGGAGCCTGGCATCGTCGCTTAACCAAAGGACCAAGCTACACTCTCTTGTTCGTTCCAGTGTTCTGTGAGTAAGGTCTTCCCCCCCCTTCCCTTGTAAAGTAAATTTGCTCCAAATCCAAATCAATCCAATCCAAATCCGTTGGAATCGCGAATACTGGCGCCATGGTCAGTATACCTGTTTTTCCCCCAGTTAGCTATCTATGAGGGGTGTTTTTGCTCTTCGGCGATTTTCATGCTATGCTTTTTAGCTGCTGAGTTTGGCAGCCAACAGCACGTCATGGTTTCTTTGCAGCTCCTTGGACCCAAAATACCGAAATATATTGATCATTATGATATGAGCAGTGAATAATTATTTTAAGTCGATATGGCAAAACAGATCTGTATTGCGAAGTGCGCAAGGAAGATCGTTCTCCTAAAGAAGATTGAAGCTCGTACATCCAAATCTGTGGGGAAACGAAATAGTTTATTGTTCGTCATGCGCTAGATAATTAACTAGAAAGATTGCATGCGGATTATATGCAACTGCAACGCAATTGCAATGTAACGCAGGCTGCATACAATACAACACAGACTGCATGCAATGCAATGCAGTTCTTACTGAAACATAACTCTATAAAAGTCCCATGAGGACTCAACGAATATAACATCACATTCGCAGGTTTTACCTACTGCGTTGCTGACAGCCTCTACGACCTGTGTATATTTCAATGCACACAGTCCCCGGGCAAAGGTTTTTGTTTTTGAGAAGCCCGACGTTGTCCTAGCTCAGTATTTGTCACCGGTTTGGAGTAACTGCCACGGTGTTCATACTACCTGTGCAGCATCCTGTGAATCCGTAGACCACATAATTATAACTCCGGCGCCCCCTGCTTAGCATACCGACGCTGGTGTGCCGATCTGAGGAAGGGGAGGCACGATGTCGGGACAGTTGGCTTCCCGAAAGACCTGCACTGGCAGCATCGTCAAAGGTGGAGAATGGAGTGGAAAAGGGGGAAGGATTATTTATTCTGTGCTCACGGGACCAGCGCTCACCAGTTCCTCTGAGGGGAGAAAAGGATCAAGGAAAGTCTGCTTGCTTGAAATGGGGAAAGACATGAACTCCAGGATAATTGATTTGTTAATCATTAGCCACGTTGCTTCTGCAGCAGAATATTCCGAGCTCCTGATCCACCAGTATGCATCATCCATGGGATTTCAAAAGATACCTGACCGTTCAAAAGAAACCATCATGACCAGACCCCTGCCTATACATCTGTTAATCGACGCTCGACAAGAGCACACAGTAAAATGTAAACAGGCATGTCAGAGGTGTCACCAGTGGGGGGCTGGGGATCCACATCCGCTGAAGTAGGCTATAGCACCCCGTGGATGTTTGGTTATGTTAAGGCATGCAAACATGATTAA
Organism: Capitulum mitella; assembly: GCA_030062745.1. Lineage (NCBI taxonomy): Eukaryota > Metazoa > Arthropoda > Thecostraca > Pollicipedomorpha > Pollicipedidae > Capitulum > Capitulum mitella. The sequence goes on along the minus strand of CP099851.1, from coordinate 13,017,916 downwards.
ATGTGCAATGACATCTTTGGCTAGCTCTTGCCAGCCGCGTATCAGCAAAAGAGGCTCGCAGACCGCAGCCGATGTGATGTTTCTTCCTTGACACCCTTGGTGCAGTCAATGTGATGTTTCTTCCTTGACGCCCTTGACTGCCTTAGGTACAGTCAGATGGCCTATATCTAAGGCCTAGGATCGGCCGTTTGGTGATGGCCCCCCAATCTTTTTCGATGTGAAATTACCGACTGTTATGTAGAATTCTCGCGTTTACATTACAGCATGAAGACGCCTCGGTCATCCGTGCGTTGCATTAGACCAAGGAGGTAAGTGTGGTATCCTCATGCTTCAAGTATGAGCACCAGGGATGTTGATTTCCGCGAATGATTGGGGGGTGGGACGAGCCGAGGGCCCGACAACCAAACTTCCCCCAAACGTGGATTTCTCAACGGATTTAGCCCACTTTGTTTTGGCTACCGGATTTTTTTGTTATTAATTATCAAATCAAAAATGCATTCATCCCCATATATGTCTACATGTATATGTACATTTTTATTTGTTTATTTATTTATTTATATAGAAGATAGAAGATAAGTATATAAGTCGCTTTAGAGTTTACTGTTTACTTTCTCTCTATCTGCAATCTGTTGCGGCCGTTCTTTTCGGTATTATTACTCATTTCCTTTTAAAACAGGCAGAATATGTTGGGGGCCGAAACCAACATTGGGGTGGCCAGATCAACATTGGGTGTGCCGGCTGGTCCTATTTAAAGAACAGAAATCGACACCCCTCATGAGCGCTGCGGAGTTGCGCGGAAAGCGTTGGTGTTGGAGCATTTCCATAGTTGGTTGAGCCAGGCCAGTCATTCTTATGTCATTCTTATGTCATTATTTATATTATACATAGCGGAACGTGTTCATGGTTCTGGGGGAAGAGAAACACCATCTTTTAGTTTTTTGTTTTTTTTTATTCCCACGCAGTCCCATAGGGCTAATGCAATTCTTCCAACTTATGAGGCGCGGTAGCTGCCTCAGCTGTCCTGCGGCGGGTGCACCCGCAGATCCATGCACCACCATAGGGCTAATGTTAAAATCATCCACAGTCGGTGACACTTCCGTAGACGGTAGGGCTGCCATCCCACCTACTCTTCGGACCAGTACTACACACATGATGGGAGGGAATGAGTTCCCTCCGATACAAAGCTACCTTTACCTGGCCACGCTTAAATGAATAACGTTAAAACGGAAAGATGAAAATGAAATTGAGAAATGAAATGAATACGGCAGCGTGAATTTCCACTGCTATTGACACGTCGAAATCACAACAGACCGTTGGAAGCAACGTGACCTTTGGCAGCGACCTCGGTCTTCGACCGCGCGTGGAATATTCCGCGCGTGGCGTGCGTCGAGTGACGTCATCAGCGGTATGCCGGTTTACCGGAGGACACTGCGCGCAGGCCGACGGCGCCACGTGCGCTGGTGTTCAGGGCTCTTCCACTGCGGAACGCCAGCCGCCGGCGCACGGTCGGCCTTGGGTTTTGCCGCTGGCCGGTGGTGATTCAGGCGGCGTGCGGCGCCCTGCGGTTACGCAATACCCCAGCTGCGGTGCGGGCGGGCGGCGTGTACGGCGCAGACAGGGAGAGACTGTCTGTGAGAGTCGTGTGCGGACAGCGAGAGGTCTGCGGGGCAGGGACAAGCTGTGTACAGGCTGAACGCCCCCAAAACTGAAAACTCCTCGGATATTGGCCTCTTGATGTTCGGTCTCCGGATTTCTTATGGTCCTTGTGCGCAAATAACTTCACATTTTCAGTCGTTAGAGGACAATGGCCCGTTTGCCCCCCCCCCCCCACCGCATGGACACACTTGTACAAAAATGGAACTTTTCGAAAATGATGGGAGGACAAATGAGGCTTTGGAACGCATTCTTTCCAGTTTACGCTCAACGGACCCACATCAAATCTCGGCAGCTTCTGGGAAGGGAGGGGGAGGGGGGCAGGGCACGTGGCCCTCCGAAGCACATATAAGTTCCATCCCTGTCCCTGTGTACAGGGCAAGGATGGAACCAGGGCAGGGCCGGCAGATACAAATAGTCTCGGTGGAACAGAAAGACTTCCGAGTTGCTTCAGAACCAAAGCCAAAAAAACGCCAACGTATAAACTTTGAATAGAAAAAGAAACAGCGCATGCGAGGATTCGTACTCGTTCATTGTCGTGGTATGGTTCCATGCCCCTGCTCTCCCTTGGTTCCGCATCCCTGATCCGCGTCTGCTAAGCGTCATCATTGCCTCCTTGACAAAACAGCAGGCGAGTTCCGCCACGTGGTTCGCTTCTCAGTCAGCGGTGCGGGCCGGATATTGCCCCCTGTGTGTTCATTCACTGGCGAGGATTCAGAGCAGTGTTGTAAGCATTCACCGTGACAAGGGCGCAGATCCGCCGGGGCCGCGTGAAAAGCTGACTGCTTGATTTTAGTCTGTTCTGCTTGCAGCCGTTCTGGGGCGTCCTTCGATGGCTGTGAATTAAAACAACGTCCGCGTCGTTCATGCATAAGGTCGTGCCAGGCATTCGGTCGCCGTCCAGTGTACAGTGTCTCTGACCTTGAGAAGCGGCGGGCCGCGCGGCCGAGAGCCCCCTGCCGGCGCCGCGGCCGCCGCCGCCTTTCCGCGTGCCGCCTCGCGCCGGCCGCGCGTCTCCTCTGTCACGTGACCCGCCGTCCACAGCTGTTGTTCCCGCCGATCGATCGTTGTGACGTCAGAGCAGAGTCGGCCGCGGCGCGTGGGCGCCACCGCGGCCTCAATGGCGCCCCCTCCCTCCCGCAACCGAAGATCGATCAGCGGCGGCGGCAGCGGCGACGGCGGCAGGAGCGGCCGGCAAGCGAGCGGACCGGATGCGTCTCCGTCGGTATCGGCCAGCGCGGCCTGACAGCGCGGACCGCTCGAACGAGCTGCCGTCTGACGCCTCGTGGCTTGCCAGAATCTGAATTCATCGCCGGGGCCACGGGCAGAGCCAAGAGGGACCGGGGATCCGCCCTCTCTTAGGCCCGCATTTTTTTGTGAAAACCATTGCACATCGTCTTCCCGGCAGGCGGTTTTCGTATGATTTCAGTTCACACTTAGCTCCGGGCCTCTGCTAAGAAAATCCTGGCTGCGCCCCTGGTCGGGGCCGGGACAGGTAAAAGGAGCAGAACCGGCCTGGAGCGCATCGCCCGAGCTGCACCAAACTGTGTGCTGAAGAGGAGGCCCCTCTCGCCCCAGTGCCCCGACCACTTCGTTCGGGCTCAGCCGGTGGCAGGGCTCAGGAACAACATGGCCTCGGACCGAAGTCAGCCTCGGAGCCGGCCGACGGGAGCTGTCGTGAGCTGCAGCGGACGCAAAGCCGCACCGCAAGGCCGAAGCCGGCATGGAAAAACACCGCTCGGTGACGACTGGTGACTGACGGGTGACGAAAGCCGGCTGAAGCGAAGAGAAGCGGACCGGAAAGCTGGTCTGGTGGGCCGGTCTGGTCCAGCGGGTCTGGTCTGATGATTTGACGGCGGGTCTAATAACGGCTGGTCTGTTGGCGGCGGATCTGATGGTAGCTGGTTTGATGGCGGTGGGTCTGATGGTAGCTGGTTTGATGACGGCGGGTCTGATAGTAGCTGGTCTGTTGGCGGTGGGTCTGATGATAGTTGGTCTCGTGTGGGTCTGAAGCGTTGACTTGCGACTGGCAGTCTGGGACGACTTACGACTGATGACTGATTAGTGTAGCTCGCCACCTCAAAGGTTCTGTGGTTTCCCGCTCGCAAGAAATACTTTTTTCTTCTTTTTTTGGTCTTTTTCTCCGACTCCGCCAAATGTAGCCGATGTCGGACAATGAAATGTCGGAGAATGCCATCGATGGTGCACAAACCTGACGAAACATGAAGCTTAACGGAAGCCAGCAGACCTCAGGACCTCTGTTGCCTGTAAATTCCCGTCGTCAGGAACGGAAGGACGGGGGTGAACAGACGTCGTCACTTTCGTGTGCTCGGCGCTTGACGAACGACGCTTGTTGAACCTTGTTCTATCGATTGCAACCCAGACGGCTCAATCATTCGACATGATCTTCGTGCAGAGACGTGAGCAGACGGTTCGCACAGCAGGCGGACATTAGCGGTAGTATTCGAGTCGTAACGTGAAGACAGCATGAGTGAGATACAAGTCCTCACAGCCCCAAATTACGAGACAAACGCGCAGACTGTCGGCTGGTTCCCCTCTGTTAAGCTTCAAACTCATCTCTGCCGACAGCCTACAACTCACAGACAGCCCTGGCCCCTGGTCCCTGCTACAACCCCGTCGCCCCGCCCCCTTCTACAACTCCGCCGGCTTCTCGGTGTGCTGACGTCAGCGGAGCGCCAGCTGGGGCGGGAACCAGCTGAGTGAGAGGCCAAGGAAGGGGAGGGGGAGCGGTACTAGGTGGGAAAGTACCGCTCCGTTGAATTGTGAGTCACTTGCAGCCGGACATACTTAGATGTTTAGCCGCCACGCACCACTCTGCCGTCTGTGATACCGACTTTGACGACTCTGTTTTCGGCTCCTTTGTCGACTCTGCCAACCCCGCTGCCAGCTGCGCTCAGGCACGTAGCCAGGATTGTCCTGGGGAAGGCAAATGTCAAATTTTGTGATATGCCATTGGCATATGACGAAATTTATAGGAAAGGAGCAACTTTATGGAACTGACTTCATATTTAACGGAAAAAGTAAATATACCGGCTTTTGCAGGTATATATATATATATATATATATATATATATATATATATATATATATATATATATATACACACATACGCATTATTCCGTACTCCTGTGAAATCGCTAAATATTTAGTGTAGACCGCTTGGCTTGGAAAGGGGGCCATGGGCCCCATGTCCCCCTTGGCTACTCCCCTGACTGTGCTACTGATTCTGACGACTCTGCTGCCGACTCGGTTACTGACTCATTTGGCCCCGCTGCCGATTACGCTACCGAATCTGACGACTCTACGGCTGACTCCGCAACACACTGCTGGCGCCGCTGCCGACTTTGACGACTCTGCTCTCTCTGCTGCCATGTCTGCCAACTCTGGCGCCGTACCAATATTGACTACTTCCGTGCGGACCGCACGCCTCCGCCAGCTCTGCTGCCGGCTCTGACAACTCTGCTTCCGACTCCGACGACTCTGCTAACCATCCTGCCTGCGCCGCCGACAATTCTACGGTTCTAACGACTCTGCCGGCGTCACTGTTCAGCGGCGCCTGGGCGCAGCTGCTGGCCGCCCGGGGCGATGCATCCCCCTTTACTACCTTCCCCACTGACCCTCAATACACACGCCCCCCCCCCCTGATGGCAGCACATCGCATCCGACGGTAGGCCGCCAGTCGCCGGCGTCGTCGAACTAACCGCGACGCCCTCATTGACTGACGACTCTCCGGGCCAAGCACGGTGACTCCACTGCCAGCTGGCCGGTCAGTGGAGTCACCGCCAGCTGCCCACTGGCGGCGACGGGCCCTTCGGCTGGCTGGTCAGCAACACGAGCCACCCGACACCCGACACTCACGCCCGCAGCTACCGGGAGGGTACTGGTTGCAGTTATCATTATTCCCGTGGAGGGACTGTGCGCCTTACCGCAGGTATTGGATAGACTCAAGTGCTGGAGCAATCTAAGTTTCAACGCATGAAACATTGCTTTTGAAACAATCGTTTGGCTCTGTGTCCCCGCCTTCCGGCATGTTTTGCCTAACCAGGTGCCCGCGTACGGCCATGGAGCCGCCCGGCGCCGGGCGCGCCGTCTTTGACCCCCCGGTCGTTCAGAGCTCTGGGAAGACTTCACCGCGGGTGTCGGAGCCGGGTCCTGCTGCGGGTGGCTGGAGGACTCTGACCGCTCCGGAGTCATGACGGGCGAACGGGGCACGGCCCTGATGCAAATGACGGAGCGACTGACGTGGATGAACTGTGTTCAGCTATGGCGAGGACCAATTTCTGAATGGAGCGCGGTTCCCGGGATGGCCTGGTGCTACGAATGAGTCGTTGTCATGAGTAGGCGTTCGTACCTGTTTTCGGGCTTCGATCTCGGCACGCTGCAGCGTACAGCAGATACATCGGATACTCCCAGAAGAGGTACCTACCAGAAGCTTACATATAGGCTTGTCTTCGTCATCCAGGAGTTTGATTCCGGATAGGCGGAACGTAAAAAGTCCCCTTCTCGCGAAAAACGACTTCAAACAGGAAAAAAGGAAAAGGAGAAAGAAAGGAACGAGGAAGCAGGGTCATCCATGAAGTACGAGAGTAATGGCTGCCCCATAGTCCTATAATTCTGTTAATTAGTTATAAGTTTTATGACCACTTTGACTGCCGCTTTCCATCGATAACCATGAAGCTGAACTCCAAGAGTTCTCCTTAATCATGCCTGTTGCATTTCTACCGACAGCCCGATTTCAGCCATGTCCGGCCTCCCGATAATGAATTATCAACCGTCAGCAACACGCGGCGATGCCTGCGGTCGAGGTCGGACGGCGCCCTCGCGCGGTGGACACGGCACTGTCCGGCAGCTGATGACATGAGCGGATCATTGCCCTTCTGAGGAGCCACCGCCCGACTGACCGCGCCCCAGCGCTCCGTGGTTTTCCTGCTCGCCACCGTCGCAGGCTGCGCCACGTTCGGCGACTGCACTACGCTTGCCGCAGCTGGTGAAGGGCGCCGCCCGGTGAAAGTGCCGGCCGCCGCTGCTGAGGCCGCCGCTGCGGGCCGAGCGATTCCGGGGCGGGGTACGGCAGCCCCGGGCGGCTTCGGGACGGGGTGCGGTAGCCCCGGACGGCTTCGGGACGGGGTGCGGTACCCCGGGCGGCTTCGGGACGGGGTGCGGTACCCCCGGGCGATTCCAGCGCCGGGTATGGTACCATCGGGTGACTCCGAGGGGAGCATGCACAGCCAACGGCGACATCAGAGTGCAGCCTTCAGAGAGAGCAGAGACTAGTCTCTAGAGCAGAGGACACAGGTCTGCAGGTCTGCAGCACGGTCCAGGGCCCGGAGCACGGACGGGCACGGCCAGCGCGGTCTGTGGTGTGAAGCTGACAGGGTCGGCGTATAACACCGTCCCCATGTCGCGCCGCCCGTGCCATTTCTGAACGCACACACGTGTCGTATCACCGTAGTACCACCCTGCGTCCGTGAGTTTACCACCCTGACCCGTACCGTAGCCCTTTCCTTGCCTCTGCGGTAACAACTTAACCCTATTCCCGGCAGGGGGGCTGAATCCGCCCCCAGGCCCCTCGGGTTTTTTGTTTGCCAATTCCATGGTTTTGGACGCAGCTTCACGCGGCTTGGTTTCTTTTCCTTACTATTTTTTATACGTATTGTCACAAAATTTCGTAATTCTATTTTGCTCAGGGGCAGAGCCAGGCAACGTTTTTGGGAGGCACCACAGGCCATTTTTGGCCCTGTTGAGGGTACAAGGAAAATGACTGTCAAAAATAGCGTTTTTAAGATAGGACTTAAAACTTTATATGGGTGTATAGATAAATAGGTGGGCAACATACAAATACAATTTTGCTCGTCTGACATGACTTCACAAGGTCAGGTCGAGGCCAAAAGGTAAAAGTTGTTTTCATAGTAAAAATTTTGGCGCTATTTTTTTCAAAAGCCAAACACGGGATACGTATGACGTAGAATGACGCCCTCTACTTGTATACCAGCTTTCAGGTTAATATCAAGTCGGGTCTCAGAGCTATGACCTGAAATGCCAGTGCGCGTATCCTATAACACAACGTCAGTAAAATGCAGTTTTAGAAATAGAGTAAATTCAAATGATTGGAAACGTTTTCAAACAATATGAAATACTGTCAAGATCATTCCAAGTAAATCTAAGGTCACTGGAGGTCATTTAAGATTAGAGGTTGTAAGCTGACCTGAAGAACACGTAACTATGACAGTTCCTTTTTTCATTTCCCTGGCACCGCCTGTGCTAACATTGTACAAACATTGTAATATGATTTGTACTTTTTGAGTATAACATGCCTAGTTAACGCTAGTGTTTTTAGCTTTTTGCTGATTCATTTTTTAACTGGTTTTCCTATTTTCGAAGTCCTGTGGACGCCTATGTATTTTCTTAAAATTTCAAATGTGTGGACCAGTGGCAAAAGTTGTATTCATAATGTATTGATTCATGCCAATTTCATGAAAATCGGTCCGTAAGTAACAGAGTGATAAGAACTTAAAAAATATCACCCATTCCGACTTTTTGCCCTTTCAAAATTTTGGGAACTTTTTTATAGAAATTTAGTTAACGTCATGACAAATCGATTGCCGTTCGTTGCGATGAAATCGAATGTGTAGTTCTTGAGATCTCGGGGAGGGCCGAATCCGCCCCCTGCCAGGAATCGGCCATACCGTCTAGCCCTCCGGGAATAGGGTTTAGGCTGCGTCGTGCTACGAGATGCCGGTGCCAGACAGGCATGTAGTCAGGCAAAATGAGCCGTGGAGAGGGGGGGGGGGCGCAAAGGTGAAAATTCGTTTCAGAAGTGAAGCTTTAAGGCAGTAGCACTGTCCCTTACTACTAGGGTACCCTAGAGGTCGAGGGGTGCAGTGTTTGCTGGGGAGGAGGAGGCACGTGCATGTCTTGTGTCTAGTGTCCTCATGGTGGTTACGGGCCTGGTGCCAGGTCTTACCCGACCGGTGTAGCACCACGCCGGCCCGCGTCGTTACACCCCTGACACATCGCATCACCGCGACACCCGTCGAGCACCCCGGCTCGCGTATCCCATCCCCCGACGGTCGCCGGCCGGCGGCCGTCTGCCGTGACGTAACTGGTCGCGCCAGACCGGCGGCGGCGGCGGCGGCGGCGGCGGCGGCGGCCGTTCGTTGACCGCGACCGACCGCCCGGAGAAAGCCCGGCCGGCCGGCGGCCGCCGGAACAGCAGAGTTGCTGAGGAGGCGCCGGCCGAGCTGACCCAGCGCGGCAAGCCGGGCAGTGGTGTGGTGTTTGACCGTGACCTTGCGCCGTTGACCGCGACCCTCGCCAGGTCACGTCTGGAAAAAGGCGCAACCACGGGGTCGAGGTCCCGACTTCCAACCCTCCTTGGAAGAGAGGAAAAAATAAAAAGCGGAGAGAAAAATTCGAGGTAGAATGAGGCGGACTGCTAAGTAGTTCAATCATCTCTCGCGTATGTTCCTCCCTCATAACCTACAAAAATCATGAACCCATAGTAAAGATTATGAGTTCACTCCGGCTTCTACCCACTCCAATTCATTCTGGGTGATACGGCGGACGTCGCAGGAAATAGACCGTCATCCATAACGCTATTTCAAAACTCACTGCGCAAACGTCTACAAAATAAGAGATCTGAAAACAGTATAAATGTAATTGCATCAGAAAACATCTCACTCCAACAGCAGCGACAAATTAGGCTGAAACCGACGTTCTCGAATGCGCTTTGACCAGCAGTCATTGCTCTGTCAAACCAGCCAAAGGCCATTTGCGCTGAAAGCTAAACACTGCGCTGTCAAACCAGGGACATAGTCAAGGGGAACCCTGAGGGCCACGCCCCTCCCCACCGGGCCAAACGATCTACACCAAATATGTAGCTATTTCGCATCAATGCGGAGGAGTGATATGATGCGGCAAAAACCAAACATTATATGTATTTCTGTGGGTGAAATATGAGGTCGATTGCATAAAATTGCTGTTTTTCCTATCAGTTTCGTCATATGCCAGTGGCCTATGGCGAGATTTGGCATTTGTCCCCGCGAGGAAAATCCGGGCTACGGCCTGTGCCAAACAGATGACATAGTCAAAGGAGGCTCCCGGTGGTTTGCCTTAAACATGTGTTTTGACGCGCAAAACGAAAAAGGCAGTTACCCGAAAAGATAGGAGGAGCAGTTCCTGGTTATATAGATACTAAAAGATAAGGACCCTCGCCGTTCCTTCTCTGGCGCTGCTCTTGATTTCAAGACTCATAGCAGCAATGAATCTTGCGAAGTGTGTGTGTGAAGGAAGGCTCTCAATGGCGTGCCTCAAGATTGCCGAATATCACAAGGAGGGGAGAGAAGACCTGACCGGTTTCAGACCGTCTTCCAAACATGGCCATTGGCCTAATGTAAAAAGGTGTTAAAAGTGAGGTGTCTAGACCCTCTGAAGATTTTCCCCGGATCTCCACTAATGTTTAGCAGTAACGTTAAGTTCGAGTTACTAAATCTGCTCAAGTCACGGTGGTTCACATTTATCTCGGCCGCCGGCTGACTCGGTATTCCAGTCAGCCGCTCAGCTGCGTGCCCTTGGCATGAAGCCTGATCTTTTCAGACCTTCTGACCTCAGGAAGTCTTCGATTACTTTGCGGACCGATTCCCCCATCTCTGCGGGAAAATTACGGGTCAAGATATTGAGACTCGGGCGAAAAACCGGGGAAATCGTGGTTGGACATTTTGACACTGGTTTTTCCTTTGATATCTTCAGTCCTATTACACTATGCTTTACCGATTTCCAAACACCAAAACTACGGTTTTTTATTGGCCTAGAGAATACATTTTGGCGAGCCATAATACATTTAAGCCAAACTGGACAGTTTTGAGAAATTGTCCTCAGTGGATTTGTATATACGGACTGTGGTAACTCAGGACCTTGAGGCTGTGGAATTAACGTCTTGAGACAATTAATTCGTAACGTTTACCCTTTATTTCAAAACCTGAAGAACAGATCATGCCAGGTCGTTGACCTGACCTATCCCATACATTGTTAGACCGTCCCGTCCTCCGAGATCGCAACCTATTCACTGGAGTAGCGCGTACCTCGCGCACAACTTCCTGGCCGACCTCGAATAGCAACCAGTCAGCGCGGGAAGTCCAGCCCCCGCACAGCGCATCTCACACACTCGCTAGTTTCCACTGGTTTCATCCAGAGGTGTTGTAAGAGAAACGTTTCCGTACGCGGCCACCAGGGGCGCTGCCAGCCCCAACGTAGTACGGCTCGCCGTCCCTGATTGGTCGGACGGCAGTGCATGACGTCACTGCGGCGAGGTTATAAAGCTGCTGCTGCCTAGCGTCCCGGTTGTGTTCTGAGAGAAGCGAGGCAAGTGGGGTGCGAGCTCGATCCACGACCTGGCCGCCGTTTTCAAAACGTTTTCCCCGTGCGACACCGCCGCTTCGGCCATGGAGGCGCAGCGAGTCATCAGTGTATCGCTGGGTAAGATCGCCCAGAGCCGCGTGCAACGCTCCGGCTGCAGCCTGCACAAGTCGCTGATGGTGGCCTCCATCCTGCAGAAGGCGCGGCACGTGTACGTGGAGCAAGCGTTCATGATGCACTGCCGGCCGCCGCCGCCGCCACCCCCGGCCGTGCCAGCGCTGCCGCCGCCTCCCGCTGACGATCTGCCCAGCTACACTGACTTGGATTCGTGCGGCAGCCCGGCCGAGCGCGGGGCCTCGCCGACTCCCGACGCCGCCGCCGCCGCCGACGCGGCGGAGCCTGCCGAGCCGGCGCGCCGGAAACGGCTCATTTCCGACGAGGAGACGGAAGAGGCGGTCGCTTCGATCCTGCCGAAGCGAGCGCGGACCGAGCCCGACGAGGCGCTGCCGGCCAAGGAGGCCGACTCTGACGACTCTGACGACTCGTGCTACGAGAGCGGCGACAGCGACGACAGTGAGGGCGACGCGATGGAAATCGACCGCATCACGAGCCTCGTGTCGGTGTTCAGCTTCGACAGCATGAAGCTGCGCCGGCGGTCTGCAGAGCCGTGCTCCCAGCGCGAGTGGGACCTTACCGTCGCCGACCCGGTGGCCGTGCAGGCGTAACCGCCGCCACCTTAGTCATTCGGGTGCCGCGCCGCGAGGCGCGCCGCTCATCCACTGTGATCTTTAGTACCTGAGCGTCTCCGTCGCCGCCGCCGCCGCCGCCGCCGTCCGTGAGGCCTCGGCCGCCATATTGGCGCGCCCGCTGTCCGGCTGGCCGGCCATTCTGGAATTTTCCGCCGAACGGACGCTCGGCGTCGCCCGGGGCGACGGACCGGCGCCGGCCGGCCAGGGGCCTGCACAGGACCGGTTTTCCTGCGGCTGGCCGGAACCACGCCCGCGGGCGGGCGTGACGTCACGAGTGGTTCATCAGTGCAATGTTGAAATCGATCCTGAGGCGGGCCCTGCTAGCCGCTGTCTTCCCGCGCCTGGCAGGACGCGGTCCAAGTTCCAGGAGTGGTGACACGGGCCGCGCTGCGTGCGAACGGTGCACGCGTCACTGCACGCCATTTTCAGACTGGGTCGTGCGCGATTGGTCGTATTTCCCATTATAACTGCCAGTGGCAATGATTGTGATTCATAGTGTAGTGGCCTCAAAATGAGTGATGTTCAACTATTTTGTATATATTTTGTACATACGCAAATATATTATATTACACATGCATCCCATGTGTCTTCTGAGAAGGCAGAGGAACGCTGGAAAGACCTCAGTGCTTCAAGGTCGGCGGCCGGCCCCCTTCCCCGCGAGCCGCCGGACGTAAAACCCCGGCTTTCGAATATGGAGCGGTGCCGGCGGACCGCCGGACGGCGCCGTGACGTCAGAGTTTTTTGTCGCGCGGCCTTCTGCAGCCGGCCGTGGGGCTCGGGAGCGGCGGCCGCTCGGCGAGCGGCAGCGGCGGTCCGAGGCCGGTCGGCCTGCACGTCCGGGCGCGTCTGCGCCTCCGCCGGCAGAATCTGGGAGCGGTCGCGATTCGCGAAGGAGGTCGCCGAGCGTTTCGGCGCGGTGGCGGCAGCTGTCGGCGCCGCGGGCTGCACCGCCAGACCGCCCGCCGCGTCCGGGAAGGGTTGGCGGGCACGGGAATGGGAACGTCCGGTCCGAATCTGTTTGAAAGTTTCCGGAGAAGGAGATGCCACTCCGTACTGAAAAAGTACGTAAAAAGGGAGAGACGTTGCATAACGTTAATGTATACGAGTTGGGCTTTCGGCCGTCGCTCCGTCTGCGGTTGGGCACCTGGGTGCTGATTCATTGACTATTGAAGTAGACTGATTGCCCACATTGCCTTGAATCTCGACACAAAATGGTAGCCGGGCAGGAACCACCTTCGCCATTCAGAGACGCAGATTGCTGGAATAGACTCAATTCAGGAGAAATCGAGGAATAGGATTACGTTTTATAACGAGCCAGCTGTAAAAACCATGTGCGGATCATAATAAAGCATGGCTTTCATGGCCAAACAGTTTTTGTTCAAAGGAGCCTTTGTTAAAAGCCATTATACGTTAATATTGTTTTCTTTGTCTTATTTTTTCTTAAGAAGATCTCGGTCTGCTATTATTTTTTTCACAAAAAAATTCATACTACCTGAGTTTATAATGCCGCATATTTCGCGGTACACCGCCATATGACATACCTCTTTAAATTTAGGTTTTCGTGAATTCTTGGGTTGAATGCACAGCTGATGTCCAAAAATAATAACAGCATGCCTTCATTTAAGCATGCAATAACCCTTCATTTTCCTTTAAAAGAGAAATCCCTGCAATGGGTATAATATTTCACCACGACTGTGGCTTCGAGTCACTAGTGACGAGATCTCCTCCAACAAGCAGAAAAAATCGGCAGCTTGGCCCGGTCAAGCCGTAACTCTTAGTGGGATAACTTCTCGGTGATCTGATATTGGATCGTGCAACAGGGGTAGAATGTTGCGTCTTTTAGTGAGTGCACGTGTAACCACAAACCAGATTTATGCATCCACTAACAAGGGCGCAGCCAGGATTTTCTTAAGGGAGTCTGGAGCTCAGTGTAACCTGGAATCCCACGAAAACTACTTGCTCTGAAGGCGATGTGCAATGGTTTTCACAAAAATGCGGGCCCAAGGGCGTGGGGATCCGGGCCCCCGTCCCGCCCACCTGGCTGCACCGGTGCCCACAAACATAGTCTGTGCCCCTACAAAAATGTTCATGATCCCAAAATAATATTTGAACTCGGCACCCAATGGAGCAACGGACCTTTCCAGACAGATGTCCTCGGTATTTTTGTTGCAAAAATGTCAAATTCCCGGAGTCTCAAATGAAACGTCAGAAATCAGGGACAGTTTTGGGCGGGCCCTTTCCTTAGGAAAATTCTGGTGGCTGAGTGCACCCACAGACACTTCCGGAAAATTCCACTCATGTCTTTATCAGGAGAGAGTTTGGACCAACATTTACATTTGCATTTGCATTCAAGCGCACAATTATGTAATATATGGATGTAATATATAGATATAAATATGGACCTATTTCGGGAGCCGGCTTGCGTGCTTCAATGTTTATATTAATTGGTGCTCCTGAATCGCCCACTAGTTACATCGAACGATGACCTCAGCACTCATGAAATTCATGCGCCCGTTTTGCCTGGTTTAATATACCTAATGATTACTCCAATTCTCTCTAAAAAAAGAAAAAAGCATGATGCACTCCAAAGACTCACCCGAATAGACGAGGTGTCACCTGCTGAATCTAGACGTTGTGTTACGTGCGGGGAGGCAGTCTCCATCTGTGGAACCTTACCAACTCCGTTATGTCCTTTCCTGTCCTTTTTGCTTCGGATTTCGGCCATTTTGTCTGGATATTTTTTAAAATGAACATCAGCGTAATGCGGATTTTATTTTCAACATGAAATTGATGTGATCTCGGCCGGAAAACAAGGACTCAAAAGTCATCTCAGTCTCATGGTTTTCTAACGAAGGGGAATGACCTCGTGGCCTCTCCCCGGATCCGCCAGAGGAAGCGATAGGACTGCCGGTGACAGTCACCGGCAGTGGAGAGATGACAGGACAGCCTGGGACAGTCACTGACGTAAGCGGGGTGACAGGACTGCCGTTAACAGTCGCCGACAGTGGCGAGGACTGTCGCTGACAGTCGCCAGCAGTAAGACAGCCAGCGACAGTCGCCGACAATGGGCGCTGGCGTGGCCCCGCTCGGTTGCGTGGCTGGGCCGGCGCAGGTGGGCGCAAAGCTGGTGCAAGTGCGATCGGTTGGCATCAGGATCACCCGCAACAGGAAGTGAGCCGTAACGAGTAAGTCCGGATGCAATTTTAACGTCGAGTTGACGGCTGGCGACGCTCGGTTTGCATGTGTTTCTGTTTCGGTAGTGTGCAACTGAGCATTGACAGTGAAGCGACGGAGTGCATGGCGCTTGGTCAGTGCGGTCGGCTTTTAAATTCCGTGCTCTCGTCACTCGTCAGGCTCCGCCTGCTTCGCATTCGCCTCACGTCCGCCGAGCTGTTCTACTTCAGTTAACGGGCGGTTACGACATCCGCTGTTGCTCCTGTTCAAAGCATGCCCACAGCCCATCCCTGCAGCGAATAACGGCATCCCTACCCTTCTCTCCAGCGCTCCCTAGAGCTTACCCCTGCAGCGCTCCCCACAGCCCATCACTGTAACGAATAACATCAACTCTACCCTTCCATCCAGCATTCCAGCAGCCCAGTTGCTCCGTACAGCCCAATCTAGTTACTCCAGCGGGCAACAGTAGCCCATCCCTCCAGCACGTCACCACCCCCATGGCACGTCCCCGGCGGCTCCTCCCACTGCACTTCCCCTGCCGCAGCGTGAGGGATCAGTTCCGGCCGAATCCCGGCCGGCCCGCATACACCGTCCCCCCCCCCGCCGGGGCGACGGAAGCGGACGCGGGCTGCCCCTGCCCGGCGTCGGCGGGCGTGTTTACGGCGCCGCGCGGTGCGCCAAGAATGCCAGCGCGAGGTACCGGCGCGGTGAACCGGACACGGCCGCCGCCGCCAGCCGGACTCTGGCGCTGACCGCCGCACAGGACCGGGCCGGCCGCCAGCCAGGCGCCGCTCCAGGGCGCGGCGTGGGCGTCCGGTTTTCCCGGCGTTTTTGCCGAATTTCTGAACAATTGTTACGGGTGACCAGGAATTCCCCGTTCAGAGGCACCGTGCTCCCTCCGCTTTCTTTTGCACCATCCCCCGGCTTAAGTCCCAGCAGATCCGCGCCTGTAGACTGCTTGCCGGTTGTGTTCTCACTGTTTGCCAGCTTTGTGCTCGCTGTCCATAGGCCTCTCTGTTCACGGCACGAACAGCGGAATCAGGGGACGGGGCTGCGGGAGCTGCATGGAGCTGGAGCTGCTGCCACCCCCTCCCCCGTGTATTTGGGAAGTAGAATATAAATATAAATATCTGCCCGATATAAATCATGCAGATGACGTGCTTGGAAAGAACTAACATCACAGCCTCTTTTATTCACTTTGCAAACGGTCAGCTGTATATGACTGATGGCTGACTGTGATGGGCGAACTCTCTCTATATACCCGAACTCTCAGGTATAGAGGCAGCATAATGAGCGTGCACCGGGTCCAAGTTGAGACGAGACGACATACGAGACGAGAAACGACATACGAGTGGCTGGAATGCCACGAAATATGAAACGTCATTGTAAATTACTAATGTTAGCCCAGTGCACTCTTCCCATGCATCGTCATAGGCGTACTCCATACTGACGGGCTTATGATTCCTTAGGGTGGGCTGGGTGACGGCCCTTCCATCGAAATATGTCGGTGCATCAATGGCTGTCTCAAGGGCTGTCGATATCACACCCGCAACACTGTGGCGCTAATAGACGCATGCAGTGCCAGTGGGAAATATTTCAGGACAAATCCCGAAAATCCCGAAAAACGGATTTTCTGGATGATTTCCTCTTGTCGCTTGTCGAAAAACGATCTTTGTGCAGGATCGGGGCAAGTGACGGCATTTGATACGTGTGATAATGCGCGATGGGCACACGTAATAGCCCTTCATTCGCGTAATGATGAACCGAACCGCTGGAACCGAGTGGTCAGGCTGGCTGGAGCGTCTTCCACGCTATTTCCCCCAGGTACTCGCAGCTGGCGCTCCTCCCCGCCCCACCCGCTGCCGAAGGCGGCTTTGTCTGACTCACGAGACGTTGGCGATCGCTTCCCTCTAGACGCAGCCGGCCGGCCATCACAAGCCGGCCAGCTGTCTCAGTACCTCCAACGTTTTCTCCCACCGTCTCCTGGCGGGCCTTGCCCCCGGGGCCGAGTTCAAACGCACCGGCCATCTCTCGCCGGGCGGATTTTAAACCGGCTCGCGCCGGCCGGCCGGCGGCCGCCCGCCGCCGCCGCGGCGCTCCCGAGCCCCTAACGTCACGCGCCGTATCCGGGGCAACGGGCGGCGTCGCCCAGGCGGCGGCCGCGGCAGCGGCGGCGACTGGCCTTCCGCGGGCGCCGACCCCTGGTGAAAACCCGAACTGGGTCAGTTTCTCGTCACGAGGTGCGCGCGAGAGCCGGACGCTGCCGCGACACGCTCAGAGAGGTACGCGTACGGAGAAGAGAAGGGTGGAAGCGCCGGGGCGCGGCAGGGCAACGCGCGCGTGCCAGGCTTTCGCTGCTCTCGGGCTCAACTTTGGTGATCGCGACACGCAAACTTGCGTTCGTTTCACGAACGGAACGGATGACACGTGTGGACGCAGCACCGTCAGCATCGCGCCATAGAAAAATGATCTGGGGGGCTGGACAAGTGACCTGGAGCTTCAGATAATTACTGGTGCTGCCAGTGTCGCTTTCAGGTCGATTTTTGGCGAACACCACCTTTGGGCTAAAGTTCAGTTCCGGAATTACTGGTGCTGTATTACCAACACCAAGATCCCATTCATGCCATTGACCTCATGTTGGCTACTGTTAGCAACATCAAGCGAAAAGTGAAACGCTTCCTGTTATTATCAAGAGTTCTTCGCGTTCGAATAACTCCTGAATCCCTAGCTGGCGTAGAATTATCATTCATTTTTTTGTCCAAACATAAAACCAGCATCCTTCTCTAAAACTTTTTTAAAAGGAGCTGTTGCGATTAAGTGAGCGACAAAAAAGTTGGGGAGTTTTACCATTGTAATCGTCGTACCGGTTCGTCTACGACGCCGAACTTTGTGGTCTTAAAATGGCATTACGATGGCGCATGTGTGGAACCTCAAGGTAAGTTGGTTGCACAGGTGCCATCCCAGCGACATAAGCATTGCGTCTGCAGCGAGGCATGGGAATGATGAGTTTCAAAATGGTGTTTGCGTCCCAGAAATTTCGGAACAAGTGCGTCCACGGACAGTGTCTACTGTCTCCACTCATACTGATTTCTTACTGCGGCATTGCGGCAGTGCATACAAGACCACAGTCAGTAGACAATAGACCTATTGCTTCCAACTAAGGCAAATCACGAATCAGTTCACGACATGTTTGTAAATGAACTGGCACCTAACACGACTTCATTTCCAAATAGCGTTAGCTGCCGTCTAGCGTATTCTGCGGCATTAGTATAGGAACAGGGAGACAGGCCACGACACTCACTGGGTATCGCTAGCTTTTCATCGATGGCTTTGCCAGAAAAAGATTTCTTCAAAATCTCCGGAGCTTCATCTATAATATGCAACGCACTTCAAGGAAAAACCAGCGTTACGCACGAGCGTGAGCCGCACACGAATCCACGGACGCCTCGAGACATTAAGGTCTTCGTTTCCGCCGTGGTTCGGGGGCATTTCCATTTGCCGGGACAACCACGCTTCAGGGCGCCAAACTCAACTGCAGCTGCGCCGCCGTTCTCAGCGATCCTCGGCCGCCGCTGCCATTTGCAGATGGATCACTTTCAAAACTTGCTTGATTACTTGTTACGTGATCTTATTGCCTCAAAACGCCATTTAGAGAACAAAGTCATTTTAATGACAAATAAACTAAAACAAGTAAAGGGGAAAAGGCCTTGCTGCATAATGCTGCTCAAAAACAAGACACCTTCAACTTTGTCAGTGACGTCGTTAGTTTCTGAACGGGACACTGCTGTCGGCAGAACAGGGACGCCTACAGGCATTTGATGCCCTCTAGCAGTGGCGTAGCTGGAGGGGGATCAGAGGAGTCAACCGACCGCCCCCCCCCCCCGTATGGTGAGAAATTTGCGAAAGTTAGCTGCTGTCGCAAATGTTTTATTTAAAAGCCAAAATCCTTCCATATGAAAAAGTAATGAACAGTTATTTTCAAAATGTCCAAGCGTGTCATTTAATAGGATCAGTTTCTCATGTCTGCAATGAAATGGAAAAGAATAGCATAAACTTTTTTAATTCACCTTTGCCTCCTCCCCCCAGTGATTGATTGATTGATTGATTATTGGGGCGTAAAGGCGCGTCAACGGCGAGGTTATTCGCTCCCACACCGTTATCAGTCGATATTGCTTGTCCTAAACACGACGAATCCCCGGCCACCCAACGAAAATCCTGGTTACGTTTTTGTTTTGTAATTTTGCCCGCCAGTGTCTCCGCTCTTGGACATCGAGGTGCCGGATGCACTGGTTCAGCGGGTTCCGCATGGGCTAAAGACAACACCCAGTAATTTTCAACGCCCCGTAAATTTAGCTTCAAGAATAAGTCGCATATCTCACGTTTCTAAGCTTAGGTACAAATTTTGTCGCGTACAGAAAAAGGGACAGCATCCCGGACTCCTCCCCCCATCGGCTGATCGCCCTTCGCATAAGACAAATCTCCGTACCCAAGTTACTGTCTGAGCTGGAATCGGTTTGTCCTGGTGATCACAACCTCATGGTGCGGTTATCAGGTGACAGACGAGGGCAGCAGAGGAGAGCACAGCACCTGCGAAATGAACAATGACAGGATACGGCGCAAAGGGAGGGCACAATTGATAGAAGCATTCGTGACGCTGCGGCACAGGCGATGACGAACGAGAACAGGCGGACCTTAACGCGGATCGTGGGAACGTTTTTTCCGAAACCAGACTGCCGGCAGGCTCCTCGCCCACGATCAGGGGAGCGCTAAACCGCTACAAACGTCAGCCATCCATGATGACGTAACAGGGCATTGTGTCACGTCATCTTAGAACATTGGACCCAATGAGCTGAACTGCGGAAGAGGTCTTCCCTCGGAAGGCGACAACGCGGTGATTTCTCCGTGAAGTTCCTCCCATGTCTCTTTTCATTGGTTTTGGTTGAAATGAACCTTGCTGTGCTCTGCCCTTAAATTGCTAGGCTGGTGAGTCCTTTCATGCTTGTATTAGCCAATTACGTTGGATTCTTAGACATTTATGAACATTGTACATTTATCCAGAGAACATCACTTTGAGTCACACCACTCCCCGCCGTTTTTTTTTTTTTTTTTTGAGGCCAGCCCACCACATTGTTTATCTCCCAGAATCCCAGAATGAAATTCACCGGTTCCGCCGGACCCGAAAAATGATCAGTTAGTCCAGTGTGCTTGAATGTCTCCGCAGTTTGCATTAAAATCTGTGTACATCCAGGGCCAACAGTGCCTCCTTAACAAAGGTCAGGTAGAGTGTCCGGAGAACGTCTGAAAACATCTTGAGGCCATTGCATTAACAGCAGCTAAATGGCTTCACACTTTAGCTAGTCTGTTGGTTCTTCGGCGTTTGCGTGTTCGTGGCCACAATCAGTCAACCAAAGGTCCATTGAGACCTTGTTCCGGACCACCAGCTCGCCGATTCTCCGGCCAGACAACACTGACGGGTGATGGCCGTCCGTCCCGGCCCTGACAGATGATGACGGATGATGAGACGGACTGCCCCGGCCACGTGGGAACTTCACCTGCAGCTCCGCGGCACCGGAGCCTGATGCCAGGAAGGCACGTTCTTTAATACCCGGCGTTCGTTTGTGTTAAACGACAGTTTCCAGTGGAGTCGAGGCGCATCTACGAGGGAAGGAACCAAGGGCTCGAGTCCCCTGGAGGAGGAAGAATAGACAGCGAGGAGGCAAAGAATAGCTGGGAGGGGAGCCGACCTGGAGACACGTCATACATCTTTTTCCTCCGCCACCTCAGAACCATGATGGATACGCCCTGAATGGAGCTAAATGTGGCCAATGGTAGCGTCGGTCCCTGACGAAGGCCGGGAGCCGAAAAACAGGACGTCATTGCTTTAGCTTTTGATGCCTCCTTGTTATGACAAAAGGCTGCTCATATAATATATTCTGCGCTCATGCTCTACACTCATGAGCCGCCGTGATCGGTAGCTCATTTGGAGCGCTGGTCTCCTCGTCCCGCCAAGACAGGTTCTCGAGTTCCATATATCGGAGTGTCATGTACCGGAGTGTCATATATCGGAGTGTCATATATCGGAGTGCCATATATCGGAGTTCGATACATGACACGCGGATCATCTGGCAGCTGGCCAAAATAGGCTTAGACTGATTATCACACACTCGTGCTAAGACCCTGGCGGCAGGTTAAATTTCTGCCATGAATTAGCGGTTTCCTGGAATGTTTGATTGGGAGTATGGGTCGAAGTCTATCCGAAAAACTATGCTTAGCACGGGCTCCGATCCCTGGTATTACCCTAGCAACTACTCCGATCACCTTTAGAAAAACAAAGTAATAATAATGGCAATAATGTTAGCAATAATAACAGAAGTAATAATAATAGTAATAAACCTAGTAATATTCATGATGATAGCCATAATAATAAAAATAACAACAACAATTCAGTGTCGTCCTGATCATTTGAGCTCTTCTTACATCAGCTGTAACGCGATTGGCTCAACCTAACTCGCCGCTCTGAACGGATCCGAGCGACCATTTCCACGTGCAAAGCCCACACAAATCGCCGTGCGGAGGGTCGGCAGGGAAACAACTGTCTTCACGCATTGGCGCGGGCAACGAACATCCCCTAGTATCCGAGTGACGCGACTGCCGCAGGGTGTTCCTGCGCCCGTCAGTGAACTGGCACGGAAACACGCAGTCGTTCGCTTCTTCAGGACGATAAGTGGCATCGCAACAGAGGAGTGTGACCTTCCATGGCATACAGTCCGGCGGCCGTTATTTTCAGCCCTCTGGGAGCCCCGTTTTCCGAGTACATTCCGCCATTCCGCTTGAATCACTCCCTCGAGATGGAGAGGGAGTGATGCCCACCTCCTTTTCCTGTGGTACTGGGCTCTCTCCACATGGCTAGGAAGGAGCCTCCGACCTCAAATCCTCCCGAAGGCAAAACACCAGATCAATGATTTAGTGTTCACTCGCTGCTGAGGCCCATAGTAAGTTAATGCAACGATTTCAGACATGAGAAGTTGGAGTCACTCAGGTCAGATTAAACACGAATGCCACAATTCTTTTTAAAAGCATTGGTTCAGTTACCATAGCAACATTGCGTGCTTTGAAAGCCGACAGACTTAGACAACCTAAATATCTTTAGCTTGGCGACTTATGCAACGTAGGCACAAGTCAATATAAGGTCTAGTTTCATGGTTTTCATGGGATTGTTCGATAAAAATGACCGCTTATCACTAGTTTTGGCTCGACTTCTGGCAAACTGGTCATCCAGCCCGCGACTCTCCCAACAAATAGTAGTTAGTATGCGAGATACCGGAACACCCTTGGACAGAACACACCCCACATGGGCCTTTTCCATTTGTCTTTTGGCGTACAACGCGCCCTGACCTGGCCTCAGACATCTTTGGTCAGCTGACCGTCTCCGGCAACAGTCGCTCGCCACCAAGTCGCGCTCGGTCGGTCCATCTGAGGGGCACCCAAGGGCGCAACCAAAGGGGAAGGGCAAGGGGGCCATGTTTCCCCTTGGGCCCGAAAGCTGGACGTTTCTTTACGCACCAAAAATAAAAATACACGAAAGTTGCCGACATTCGAAAATAAAGTGGCCGAAATCCAGGGATTTTCAGTTTTCAGGGGGTTAGGACTCTCCTGACCCCCCCCCCTGGCGAAATCCTGGCTGCGATCCTGTGGTCGCCGCCGCAGGGCGCCCGGCTGGCGGCGCCGCCGCCGCGGCCCGCCGAGAGCGGCCCTCCGCTCGCCCGGTCACCCCACCCCGCCGCGCCGGCGGCGGCGGCGGCGGCGGCGGCGCAGCGCGACGGCCGCGGCGCGCGCTGACACAGTGAAAGTGATCGTCGCGCCCGGGGGCCTCGACCTCCACGGGCACTTTCTTAACGGAGTCGTTGAACTCCTGTCGGCTGGCTCTCTCCCGGCTTGTGGTTTCCTCTCCCTCTCCGTCGCCCGCGAGGTGCGCTCACCCCGGGCTGCCTTTGGCAGCTCCGCCGCCGGTTGCAGTTGAAGATGTGCAAAGATGGAGTGAGGCGGCGCTGGGTCACGCAATCTGTCCTTGGCCGATCGTGGACGAAACAGGGGGAAGCGGACGGATGAAGCTTGGACGTCCTCGATACAGACGAAAGGGTGGCTGCGATTTTGTTTAGTTTTTGTCGCGTTCCGTTGTGCACTAGGCTGCGAGCTAGGCTGACGCCTCCGTTTTTTTTTTGGGGGGGAAAGACCATGTTGTTGCCATTCTGGTCTATTTTCCGCGGTTTACGCTTTACCGCGCACAATATTATTTCCAAACAAACCGTGTTTTGTGTTTATGACATTGCTGGATACATCCCTTTCCGAAATCAGCATCACTGTCATGGACGCTCTTACTGCGTGCGTCGCGCCTCGCGGGGCTAAAAACATCAACATGCGAGACAATGAACTGGTAGTTTTCGAAGGCCAAACATCATTGCTGGCGCTGGCAACCAACACCGACTACCTAGAACGACAAAATCACGAGCGTATCGCAGAAAAAGAGGAAAGGGGCTGAGATCACAGCATTGGCCCCATGCCGTCGTGCCTTTCCTTGGGATACCACCAACAAAATACGCTGCTCATTTTGCGCTATTTCTATGTCCTTCCTTTGTACCGCCGTTCACGCTAAGCCCGTAAGTCCCGCCCAAAGCTGTAACGGTAGTCGCGACCCCACTATTCCCTGCCGGCTGCGTTATTTGGGAGCGAGCGTTACACAGCTGCTGCCTGAGGTCCTGAGCGCTGTCATGAGGCCGGCGTCCGTGGCTGACCTTCACCGCGCGGCCGCACCTGGCGGCTGCAGCCTTCACGCGTGCGCGGCCGACTTTCCACTGACGCCCCGGGCCGACTCCGCGCTGCGCACGGCGCCCGTGGGCAGGCGACTCCGTGGACCCGGGGAGACGGGTCCAGGGCGATAAGTCCAGGGAGATGGATCCAGGGAGATGGCACCATGGAGATAGACCCAGGGAGACGGGTCCAGAGAGATGGGCCCAGGTGAGATGGACCCAGGGAGATGGGTCCTGAGAGATTGGTCCAGGGAAATGGACCCAGGGAGCTGGACTCACCTCCAGCCTTCTACAGAGGCTATCTTTGGAGGGCTGACCCAGCCACACCCGCCTTCTCGAAACCGTCACCGAAACTCGGTTACTCCCACGAAATACTAGGCGCCTGAGCTGCACCGCCGCGAGCCCTCGCCTCGTCCTCGAGTGACCTGCAGTCGAAACATCGTCGCATGGGACCGCTACAGGGGACGACAGTTATGAGAAAAATCTAGGACGTTGACCGCCCCGCCAGTCACCGACAGGAAATCTGACCTCGTGGTTTGTTGACGGCAGCTCTATTTCGGAGCCAATGCATGCGTCAAAACTCAACTAGTATGATGAATGTTTGAAATATTCCAAATGCTGCAGTTACGGGCAATTCTTTCTGGTGCTGGAGCACCAGAACGTTTTTAACAGTCAGCTGTGTTGTCCCCAAATCGTCCAAGGACACCGTACCGTTCTGTGCTTCCTGCTTCGTAAAATCGAATCCAAAGTCCACATCTTTCCGTTCAAAAACATTCCGGGTACGGCTCCGCCAATCGTCACGACCGGCAGTCCGACGGCGGCTGTTATGCGCCCGCTGATTGGCCGGGAGGCTTCCGGATCTCGTCTGTGGGCGGTCCAAGTGCGTTGCGTACCGGTCTAGTGCTGAATGGCAGCCCCGGACGAGGCGAGTTTGTCGGCATGGCGATAACACGTGACTCGCGGGCCAGCGGGGCCGCGTCCGAAATGTGTCTTGGTCGTTAAACGAGTCATTTTATCACTCCAAAAGGTCACAATGGAGGAGGCCGTTACGCTTACAGTAAAAGGAAAGAAAAAAGAGGTTTTGCTGCAAAAGGCAGTTCAGAAGCAAGAGTTAGAAGAGTAGAAGAGCAGAAGAGAGTGAGTGAAAGGGAAGAGCAGTAGCTGTAGTGGGAGAAGAGAGAAGAAGAGTAGTAATGGGACGCAAAGAAGCCTCGTCATTGGTGCTGGCCAATTCCCGAAAGAGGCTGTGAGACGTGATCACCTCACTTACAACAGTTGTCCCCGCGGGCCAGGGCCTCGGGCCGCACCGCGGCGTCACGTCATCAAGTCAGGGAACCTGAGGTCAGCTCCTGATCTAAGCTTGTCCATACTATCCCGGTGATGTCGGTAGCGTATCTGAGCTCGACCAGGGAGCGTGCTGTCCACACGAAGGCCGTCTGGCCGTAAAGTAAACAAATGCCTTGTAACGGACGTACTGTGCTATAATCCACCAAAACTTGGCATAGTGGTAGTAAAAAAGAAGGCACGCAACATTCAGCACATTTCTGTCATGTACCAAAACTCCGCGGAGTCCGGGATACCATAGCGCTCAAGCGCGATGACAGACCTAAATGCTGGGATGTCCTCTCAGCAATGGCCCCTCTCGGAACAGTCTGGCCACTCCTGACTTCGTCCGGGCGGCGTGACGGTCGTTTGAAAAGCTGGCGGCGTCGCCGGCTTGCGTCATCGGAAACGGCCGGCCTGCAGCCGTTCCGGGAGGCGCCGCCGGGTTCCGGCTGCCGGTCCCGCCGCCGTGCCCGATTGGCCAGGCCCCGGTTCGCGGAAGGCGTCCCGCCCGGCCCGGCCGGCCCGCCGAGCGGCCCCCTGCGGCCCCGCCCGCGGCCGGCGGCAGCGCTGCATGCCGACGTCGAGGCGGCCGACCGACCTGACGAATCGCTGCCGGATCCGATAGGACGCACTTCGAGATATGGACCCAGGAACAAGCAAACCAAACCAAGCATCGTGCGACATCGCACAGTTCCGTATCTGTGCGACGTCGCGCGATGTAAATGATGAAACTCTGCAGCGGAGCGAGAGTTGCGTTTATGTTCCGCCTTTGTCTGTGGGCAGCTAATTTACAAGGGAGGGTTACACAATCATGTCATGCGCTCGTGCACTCAAGGTAAACGAAATTCACGAGTGTAACTGCAAAAAATATGGCATTTGACACTGACTGGTGAAATGCAGTGTGGGCAGAGAATAAGGCTCTGAAACGGAGTCAGCTCCTAAGATCCACTCTCAGAGATCTAGCGGAGCGAAGCCGTTCATAACTGCGACCCCCAGTCAACAGGCCAGACGGCTTTAGCGTAGGCGTACGAGCGTTGGTTTCAGCACGGATTTTACGAGCCGACTCCGCCGGCCGCAGCCAGCCGCACTGCGCTGGCGCTCTCCTTGCTGCGTGGGTCGTTTGATGTCTCTCCCCGCCGCAAGTAAGGGGTGGCGACATTCCCCAACAACTGCCGGGTTATCAACTGATGATCGGGCAAGGCTAGGCCAACACTGACGTCATCGGCTCTGCTGTGCGCGCCTGCGTAGTGCGGCCGCCGTCACATCACTTCGTGACACGGCAGTTTCACGGAAAAGGACGTGTCAGACATCCCCGCACCAATAAGCGCCGCCACGCATTGTCGGTTCATAACATGGGAGTGCTGGGAAAGTCAGAAATCGATAACCACCGCGCCTACGCGGAGCGACCGCTGGCAGGGGCGCCGACGCCGCCGCCGAGATACGGCCGATCGGTGATTTACGCTGTTGATTAATTCCAAGATGGTTACTAAGCAGCTGATACCAAGGCCACCAGTTGCGCGCGCAATGAAACCGGGAGTCCTCGGCGCCGGCGGCCGGCCGCGCGGCAGATCAATAAGGCCGGGGGTCAGAGGTCGCCGCTCCCTTCTGCTCGACGCAGCCCGCTGGGGTTGCCGGGCGGCTGCAAGTCACGTGACCGGTCATCCCGCGCGCCAGCTGACTGCTCGCCCGTGTCGGCTCGCTGCCCGAGGGCAGAGGCGTGTCGAGAGGTCATATGGTCAGACAACCCTGTTGATGACTGATTGGGTTTTGGTGGTAAAATGCTCGTCTTTTCGGATCAGTTTCAGCCTCTTGACCTTCACGTGAGAAAATACTGGCTACGCTGTTGGCAGAAAGCCAAGCCTTGTGGGACGTCGCGTCCAGGATTTGCGGAATCCCGCTTCCACGAGTAAATGGTGACGTGAAGTGGCGTGATGCTGCCGGGAGCGGTGCTGTGAACGAGACGCCTATGGACAGACTGCACTACACGTGCGAAGCGCATTTTAGTTGTGTTTGGACCATGCACGTGGCCAAGATTTTCCTCGGAGGAGGAAAACATTGTCAGATTTTGTCGTATGTCACTGGGATATGGCAAAACTCGCAGAAAAAGAGCAGTTTTGTGTCAGTGGCCGCATATTTAACGCACAAAAAACAAAGTGTCTGCTTTTACATCATATATATGATCACTATTCCGTATTCCTGCGAAATCATTTAATATCTAGTGTAGATCGCTTGGCTCAGGGGGGAGGAACCATGGCCCTACGATCCCCCTTGACTACGTGCCTAGTTTGGACAAGGAAGCTCCCCACCCTGTTCGCACAGTCTGCGCAGCGTATGGCGGTCTGCAGGAACCGTGTTGCAAACAATTACGCTGGTCCGTTATCAGTCTGAGGGTATCAGCTGCATAAATTCGACTCATCCCCTTTTGAAAAAAGTTCGCACGATGGATTGCTGTTGTTATGCACATGTGTGAAAAAGGAAACATAAATATTCCTCGACGTATGCACAAGTTGAAGCGTGTTCACAGGTTCGGACTCAACATTTGTATTGAACGACGTTATCAAAGTATCGTCCTCTTCGTTGGTTTAGTGAATAGAGATTTGGACTCATAATCACAAGGTTGTGGGTTCAAATCTCGATGTCGCTAGCTCTCGATCGGTGGCACGTGTGGTGCGAATGGGACACGGGACGCTTGCGCTAGTGGCTGTGTGCCCTAACCCAAACCAACCAAACCAGCCGTTACCCAAGTACTAAAGACGTTAGGGTGGACCTTATTATATATATTACACACACACACATATATATATATATATTACATTATATTATTATACATATTACATTACACTTACGACTGATATAATTCACTATATAATAATATATAAATATGACTTTATTTATTTATATTTATATTATATATATACCCGTAAATATAAAAACATGAAAAATAATATATATAATAATAATAAAATAAAGTACACCTCAAGAGGCCTACGATCACGGACGTACCATGGACGTAGTACTACTACGTACTACGCGACGCCTACCCTCCGTAGCCAAGGGGGGATGGGCATGGGAACTATGGCTCCCCTGAACCAAGAGGTGTGCATCAGATATGTAGCTATTTTGCAGGAATACGGAATAGTGATCATGTATATGTTGCAAAAACAAACATTATGTGTTTTCATGTGCGTTAAATATGAGGAAAATTACATAAATTGCTGTTTTTTTTCGCCAAATTTCGTCATATCTCAGTGGTATACGACAAAATTTGACATTTGTCCCCCCCCAGAGAATTCTGACTGCGTGACTGCCTACCACATTGCATATCGTCACAGATCACGTGCCCATTCTAGTACATGCCTGCAGTACGGAGACAGTAACATTGCCTTACGAATGATAGAGATATTCTTTGCTCAGAAACGCGGCAACGCCTTAATATCTATGAGCGAAAAAAATATGCGGGAACGCCACGAACACATATGAATAACTGCGTCTTTCTCCAGGAGCTAGGAAGACCCAACATGGTGAAATAAATGTGCAATGTGTAGTACGTATTGCGTTTGAAAACATGAACCTGGGTAAGAAAGAGCAGGACCAGACGTAAATGATGAATTTTAAACCTGATTTACATACTTGCCGTCAGACCATCATCAACCGACGTCAGACCATTTCCTCAGAAACAGACATAGTTATCAAAGATCGATTTGAGGCACGGTGTCGAAAAACCAACCAATTCCATTCAATGTTCGACTTCAAAGTGGAAACCTTTTTGCCCATTTCTGGAAGCAGAAATGGGCATTTCTGGAATCTGGAATGCCAGTGTCAGGTCTTACGAACGTAGGTTTTTTGAGGAAAGTCTTCAAAGACTGCGTTTCATGAGCCCCATCCTTCGTAACACTATTGTGCAAAGAAACGACGAAAGCTGAGCCGCGGGCGCTATAAAACGTGCGAAAAACGTCCTGGCAAGAGCAAAACAATTTGCAGTTGACGGCGAGGCCACTGAAATTGTCTGCGATGACCTGGTTTCCAAATTAACAAAACCTATTACGCCACCCATCGGATATTAACTGAGTCATTTCTGCCCACACTGAAATTTCCGGAACTGGGACAAACCCAGCTTTACTTGACGGCCGAGCCCACCGGACGCGCGTTGTTTGACGTCATCACTGACGCAAACGATTAACGACAGCTCTCGTCGAGCCCTGTTCTCCGGCCTTGGCGTTTTGCACCAGGAAGCCGACTCAGGCGCCCGCTCAGAGCCCAGCAGCCAAGCCTCGACGGTGGCCGTGATAAGCCCCCCCCACCCTTCGCCCCTCCTCCCCTACTCCCGCCACCACCCGCATAACGACGCATTGTCACAGGAGGGAAAGGGAAGGGAGGAGAGCAAAGCGTAAGCCGAGCCATGATACTATATGATACATGATACCCAGTTAATACTAGCCGACCATATCTGTTTATCCGGCCATACTGAGACAGAGCGGCCCAAAACAGTCGAAATGGACTCACGTTTCCTATGCTCAGAGGTTGGGACTGAACTTTGTATCTCTTTGTCGAGGCCATGCCCACCCCCCCCCCTTTGTTGAGCCGCCCTCCCCCCAATGTTGAGCTGGCAACCAATGTTGGGTCCCCTCCGCAAAGAGGGACTTGCGGGAGGAGCGTCATTGCCCTATCAGTTCTTTGCAATAAAAGGGGCCTTAAATTTAGCAAAAAAAAGAAAAGAAATCACAGTAAGAGGTTAGAGTGTTTCACGCATCTCTAAGATATGAATCAAGAGGTTTGCTGAGCTATTTTTTCTAAAAAAAAATCTTTTTTTTCTGTGGTGAAATGTGGCATATAACATCGCATTTCCGACAAAGCCACTGGCGGTGCATCGTATTTGATCATGAGGGCAAGGCGAAATTTCAAAGCCCCTTGATCTTGAGAGGCCCCGTTTCCTATGAAGGGCCCCTCATCCCCAAAAAGTCCGTGTTGCACGAAAACGTCCGTCATGAGGCCACCTAATGGTAGTCGTAGTTCGCCCGACCGGATGGGGCAAGCTGACGATCCACAGTAATGCACTGTGCGAATTCTAAGCTCACTTAGAGTTTTCGCTAAGCTCTCTCAACTCGCTAAGCTCACTTAACCTGAGCGACGGATTACACAGAAGGCAATTTTACTATCATTAGTAGCTGACTGCGTGGTAGATTCATAAAAAACACTCAAACACTGGTGCCTATTGTTTCAAAATTTCATTACGACTAGTATACGTTCCATAACCCAAAGTTGCCTTAACCCTATTTTCGGAGGGCTGGCGGTATGGCCGATTCCCGGCAGTGATGGGGCGGATTCGGTCCCCCCCCCACGAGATCTTGAGAACTACTTGTCCGATTTCATCGCAACAAACGGCAATAGATTTGCCATGACGTGAAATACATTTTCATAAAAAGAAGTTTTGAAAATTTTAAAAAGGGTGCATATAGGAGGACAAAACAGTTGAAAATGGGGACATTTTTTGGACTTCTTATAGCTCTATTGTTTATGGACCGATTTTGATGAAACTGGCATGAATCGAAAGATTATGGATAGGACTTTCACCAAGGATGCATACATTTGATTTTTTTTTGGAAAATTCATAGGCGTTCACAGGATTTAAAAAATAGGAGGATTAGTTTTTCAACAGCTGAATGAACAAAGAAACTAAAAGCACTTCTTTGGCTTCTGCTAGTCATGTTATATTATGGAAGAACAAATCATATTACAATGTTTGTATCATGTTAGCAAAGGCGGTCCCAGGGACATGAAAAAGGTGGAACTGTCATGGTTTCATGCTCTTCAGATCAACTTGCGACCTTTAACCTTACATGACCTCTAGTGACCTTGGAGTCGCTTGGAATGATCTCGTGTGCATTTCATATTATCTGTAAAGGCTTTGAATCATTTCAATTCACTCTATTTCAGAAATTTCATTTTACGACTATTGTGATATAGGGTTACACTTACATTTTAGGTGTAGCTCCATGACCCAACCTGATATCAAGCTGAAACTTCATACGCAAGTAGACGGTACTCTTCTGCGTCATATACATTCCAGGTTTGGCATTTAAAAGAAAAACAGCACCGGAATTATTACTAAAAACCGAATTTTAACTTTTGACCTTGGCATGACCTTGTAAAGTGATCTCAGACAAACAAAATTACATTTGCACGTTGCCCAACTATTTAACTATACATCCATATAAATTTTTAAGTTCTATCTTAAAAACGCTATTTTTGGCAGTCATTTTCCTTTTACCCTCAACAGGTCCAAAAATGGCCTGAGGTGCCTCCCAAAAACGTTGCCTGGCTCCCCCCCTGAGCAGAACAGGATTTCAAAATTTTTCACAGTACGTAGGACGAATGGCTAGGAAATTCACCAAGTTTTGTAAAGCTGCGTCAAATAGCTTGGAATTGGCAGGCAAAAAACCCGAGAGGGGCGGATTCAGTCCCCCCCTGCCGGGAATAGGTTAAAGGCGTAGTGCGCCCCGACCAGCCCTGCGCACAAATAGACTGTGCAAGCCGTCCACGTGTGTAGATCGGCGCGCCATTTGGCCATCTGCTGCCGATGTGTACATCGCCTCCACTTTTCAAGGAAAATGGTGCACACGCCTCGGCAGGTACGGCGCAGCTCGGTCCTACCGTGAACCCTTGAGCCGGCTACAGACAGACAGTTGTTCGGAAGCCAAGGCAACTGGCATGGTGGTAACGGAATCCAAAGCTAATAGTAGTACAGACAGGACTTGATACAAAAGTGAGCATATCCTTACAGGGGTGTCGATCTGTAGTCTTTTGAGAGGGCCTTGGCCCTCCCAATGTTGATTTGGGCTCATCCATTGTTGGTTTGGGCCCCCAATATTTTCTGCCCGTTTTAAGGGAAAATGAGTAATAATAACGAAAGGGTACCCGCAGTACGTAAGAGATAGGCAGAAATTAAGGAAGTGTCTCCCCTCTCTCTCTTTCTCTCTCTCTCTTTCTCTCTCTCTCTCTCTCTCTCTCTCTCTCTCTCTCTCTCTCTCTCTCTCTCTCTCTCTCTCTCTCTCTCTCTCTCTCTCTCTCTATATATATATATATATATATATATGGGGATAAATGCAATTTTTATTTTACTAATAGTAACGAAAACTTGTAAGTTTCCGCTAGTCAAAATAAAGTGAGTTAAATTCATTGAGAAACCCTCATTTGGGTGGAGGTTAGGTTGTCGGACCCTTGGCTCGGCCTCCTCAAAATCATTTAGAGGAATCTTTTACAGAATTACAGAAAAATCGTACAGAAATCGACGTTCCTGTATCCCTACATCAAATCAGCACATAATGTAATGCTAAAAATGGATTGAACATTAGACATTGGTCGTTTAGTCAGTCAGACCACCGGTTTCTGAGAGGTGTATTTTGAAAAAAGAAAAATATACGCATCCGCAAGGATCACAGAAGTGCAATGCGCGTTGTTTGTCTCCTGCCAAATCAGGTTTGTGGGTCGAGGCTTTCGCATTTTTGTCATTCCTGTCCGAAGAGCATAGACCATATCTCAGCATAGATCATCATAGATCACAGACCATAGATCAAACCTGAAGCAATTGTAACAGTCCTTGGTGAAAGTTGCCTTGAAACATTTGCCTAGCAAATAATCCAAATGGTGTAGCTATAGCAGATAATGATTTGATGGCAATGTACGTTACCGAAACAGAGGCACTAGAAATGGTGTACCATGAAAGTAAATATCTGGTTTTGTGACGTGAGATCATTGCATTACATTTAGTGATACCATGGTACTTTACATCACAAATGAAAAGGAAGAAGGAAACTCTTACCAGAACCAATGGCCTACTTCCGGGGGAAGCGACAGTTTAGTTTATAAGCAAGTTTGCATGGGCTGACAGACATAAAAGTCCCTCCCTCCTTTAGCTCCCTAAAAGTGTCTGAGGTCCCACGCCACCAGTGTGTAGAGCACACAGGCTTGGCCTAGGAGCAGCCGGGGCAGATGTATGAGTTAGATTTACCTGAACTGGATATCGCTAAAAGATGAGTTCTTGTGATTTTGATCGGAGACTTGACTCGGCACCGCCTGGTGTGTTTTCGTACCCGCATTGGTTGCTTTCGTAGGTTACGCATGTAGCCTACGTTACGTTGGTGACGTAATTACGTATGTTGTAGGGGAGACCGGGGTCAAATGTAACACGGGGCAATTGTAACAGAAGCGTTTACTTCGAAACTTACAGATGGATGACGCTGGAGGCACTACTGGACATGCGCAGCAAGCGGTTCCTTTTCCTCACGGGGTTTCAGGCCGGTGCGGCGGGTGAATCGATTGCGCTGTTCACAATTGTGTTTTTTAGAGTGTATTGTAACTTTGTTTATTTTTTAATATGATCAGCTCATTCACGTATCTTACTAGACACGGGTTTAAGAGCTTGTGTGGGGTTGGTCGGGGTACCTGGTCAAAAAATGAGGGCATCAACTGCCGCTCACGCCGCCTTGTTTTGCGTTATTTTTGTCTCAAAGATGGCGTGGCGTGACGGGAACAATTGTAACATTTTTGCTGGGGTCAAATGTAACAGTGTTACAATTGATCCCTATGGCCAGACCATTAAACCTACATTTATGTAAAATATCAGTACACTTGGCATGAATGTAACCACTGGGGCGGAGGCTATGGAAACATGCCCCGTCCAATTAATCAACATGCAATTTTGTTCCCAAATTCGATATCAATATCATTCAAAAATCATACTTGCGGTATTATTGTCACCAGTCTCTGATTTATCTTTTAGGTACTGTTTTGTCAATTTTAATTTTAATACGTGGCTACATTCTTGGCGGCTAGTCACCGTACGTAAAATGTAATTATGTAAATTATGCAATTATGTAAATTATGTAAAATATCAATGCACTTGGCATGAATGTAACCACTGGGGCGGAGGCTATGTAAACATGCCCCGTCCAATTAATCAACATGCAATTTTGTTCCCAAATTCGATATCAATATCATTAAAAAACCATACTTACGGTATTATTGTCACCAGTCCCTGATTTATCTTTTAGGTACTGTTTTGTCAATTTTAATTTTAATACGTGGTTACATTCTTGGCGGCTAGTCACCGTAGTCGTACCGTTGATGTTTCACCTTCACAGGGGATTTATTAAGATATTTTATTGTTTCATTTATTGATTATTTTATTGATTAAATTATTCTAGTTGACTTCATTTGGATATTTCCAGGGGAAGTATGGGACAATTGTATATAGTTAAATTTGTCTCTCTGAATGTTATATGAGAGTACATTATTATATCCATGCATCATGGATGATATATATCATGCATCATTTCTGCAGAGGCTGATGCATTGGGGATGGACAAGCCTGGTCCATCGGGGATCGAACAGTCTCGTCTATCAGGGATCGCCTCGAAGCAGCTCACCCCTGAAGCGATTCGGCCGCTACCCATGGCAGGTCCAAGAAAAAACAGCCTCGCGGGTCGAAAGCGCAAGGCCGCAGTTCTGACTGACACTCTAGAAAAGAGAGCGATAGAGCTAAAAGAGAGTCGAAAGGATTGTAAACAAGCTTCGAAGAAGCTCAATCTTGACAAGAACAAGCATGAAGAGAAGAAGACGAAGGCTGGTGGGAAGAGGGCTCGGAAGACAGCACGCAGGGAAAGCAGTAGTGATGATGAAGAAGACGTCTTCTGCTTTTGATGACGCCTTGGTTCTTGGCCTGGGAAAGGTAGAGCTCTTATCTAATTCAGGAAAAGCTGCTAGAGTACTTGAGCTTTATGCCGTTGCGAAATCGTATTTTTTGCATTGGAACTGAGATTTTATTCCAGGAAAGGCTCAAGATGTAAGAGACAATGTTGTTCAGTAAAGGCTGTTTTCGACAAAGGTGGCTTTCACTACATCACTACACCATTCGCTAACATGTTACATTTGACCCTAGGTGCTGTTACAATTTACCCCGTACCTGGGGTTAATTGTAACAGCTGAAGTGACTTTTTGAAACAGTAATTTCGATACCTTAAAGTCGTTATTTCGGGATCTTTCCATATCCGCTACAAAGGCAAAATATCAGGGTTTGTAAAAACCCGAGAAAATGTTCCCCAACCCGAAATATTTTTATTCCAGGATCGAAAAGGTAAAAAATCTAACATTTGACCCCGGTCTCCCCTATACCAACGTAACGTAGGTAACCAACGTAGGTTACGTATGTAGCCTGGGGAATGTCAAACAGGGTACCCCTCTGTTATCTCAGGATCTCCCCGTCGGATCTAAACCGATCTACCACCAATCGATAGCCCTGAGTTTTGCAATTCAGAAAATACTATGTTAGCCTTGGTCACGTGACTGATGGCGTCACAGGCCTCGCAAAGCGCATAACACGACGTCGGGAAGAAAATGACACTGGTTCATACGTCATATCATCGGCAATGCTGGTCTTAGAGCCATCAACTGCGTATCAAATGAAAGGTCACGATTGTCTGCATCAGAAGCATGCCAAAATGTAAAAAAGTCGGGTCAAGGTCATCCAGCATCAGGTGAAATATTGATCTTGCTTTATTTTTTATTTCTATTCACGTGACAAAAAGAACAAAATAAAAAAAACCTCTAATGATCAGTTTTGTATTACCTGCTTTTCATCCAGTCCAGTCAAAGTCATCCTAGGTCAGGTCAGTTAAGGTTGCATTACTCGTCCTGGCAAAGAGTAGCTCGCTGGGATTCTTAACTGCGTGGAATACGAAACTGGAATAACGTCTCACGATAATCAGATCTGCTCTGTCTACTCTTTATTGGGCCTAGGCCAAGCCCGGTCAGGAGAGTCATTTTTTTATTTTCTGACTAGGAAAAATAATTCCTTTCTGTTGCTTATGAAGTGTCCTCCACAGAAAATGTTATATTTCACTCGGTTTTGACATCAACCTATGACGTGACTTGACATGATCTTACGTCACATTTGGTGAACCTTGCTATGAGTCGTATACAGATTTGCTTATCTGGCTTGAAAGATGGGGAAGGTCAGCGGTAACCACTTCTGCTACCCACAATGCAAATCCATCCCATTGTCATAATGCATGTGGCCTAGCATGGCCTCTAATGTTGACGTGTCACGGTTGCATATCGTTTTTGGGCCGTGTCCTATATAATTCCAAGTAATCCATGCATTATACTCGCGAATATGATAAAAGACGAAACATATTCGAGCCACCGACCGAAGAGGGGAAAACATGCATGCAAGGGTTCACGCATGACATCATATCCCCATGACCTGAACTAGCATAGAAATGGTGTTGATGTCAAAATATGTAAAACTGTTTGAACAACACGCACTGAAAGTGCGGTTTGGCTAGCTCTAATAGTTCAGGAGTTATTCACGTAAAGCCGAGGGGGCGCCCTATTTCACATCCCCAGGCGGTGCCGGGTTAAGCGGGCGCCCGGCCCCGCGAGCCCACCCATTTGTAGCCACCTCTGTAGCCGGCTGACTTAGCTCCCCTGGCAATCTGCAGGCTCCTTGTTTCAGAAGAGTATCCAGAGGAGAGGCAAAAGGAATCGTGGTCCCGTGGTCTCTGGATCGCCTTCAGGTATAGTGAGTGCGAGATCCACGTCCATCCCCGGTTCGTGTTCGGGTAACAGTGACGTTTCGCCGTCCCCCGCGATAACCGGCGTGCCCGGCTGCAGCGCGAATGACCCTGGTACAGAGCATAAGCGGATGATTCCAAAAATGACTGGTGGGCTAAATGCATTTCCAGTACATTTCTTTCCACGCATTACCCAAAAGTGTATGATGTAACCCAAAATCATTGGGAAGGGAAGGGGTCGCGGCCCCCACAGGACATACACCTCTCAGCTTTTGGTCCAGAACGTCATTAACTAACCAAACCTTGGACACACCCGATGCTTACCCAACACTCTACCTTGCTGTAACAGACGCAGTTATAAACGCCAGCGACGATTGGTTTGACAAATAACACCAACGTATTTCGACCTATT
This sequence comes from Capitulum mitella, assembly GCA_030062745.1. Lineage (NCBI taxonomy): Eukaryota > Metazoa > Arthropoda > Thecostraca > Pollicipedomorpha > Pollicipedidae > Capitulum > Capitulum mitella. Next base: position 12,980,850 of record CP099851.1, on the reverse strand, counting down.
TACGTAATGCTTACCTGCGAGGAGAATTGGCGGAAGCGCAGCGGCACATGCCTGAACAGATGATGGCCGCCTTCATGATTCAGATGTTTTGTCATAATCCAGCTGCTTTCAGCTTCGACATCGCTGAGGCTAACGATATGCTAACACGTTTCATCGGTGATTTCAGTGGTGAAAAGAAACTGGGGTTAATAGATAAAACTTGGGCTGGCAGCAAGTGTATGAACCCCATACCCATACCCCATACCCCAGTAAAATATGAGCTAACGAGAGCGAGCTGGCAAAAATGAGTGGTATCTACCCTTCGATTCCAAAAAATGTCCTCTTCAGTCAAACGTGTTCAAGTTAAAAATCCCGATCTGAGTAGATATACTCCTTTTAATGGATGGACCTTGCTCCAAGACCCAGCAAAGTTTTACTTGAAGGTTGGTGGGGAAAAGCGATTGGTGGGTGGCAATGGAGTAAATAAGTCCCGATTACCGCTGATGAAGGTTTGTTAGGTGGTTAACGTCTGGGCCTGAAAATATAAGTGTCTGAATTACTTTAAGTTGTGGGTGCCCATTTCCAATTTGTGGGTGCCGGATATGTGGACAAAGAGATAGAAAACCACGCCCCTGGCTAGTACCGCCGGAAGGAACCCAGCAGCTCCTCCAAATCGCTAGGTTTGTCCTCCCGCAGCCTCCTGGAGCCGCCCCTGAGCAGCGCCATTTCGGGGCACGTGCGGCATCCAGCTCCGACAGAGGTGCTGTGGCGAAATCGTGACTGATGTTCTTCGGTGAAAAAAACCCGCCCTTGAACTTAGACATGATGAGAAAAATATTACATAACATTTTCGAAAACCATGAGACGTCTGTAGAGAAATATTGCTAAGATTCGAATGCCCGTCCACCGTCCTACAGGTCGATGAAATACTGCACTCAGAATCTAAGACGTGTGCGTCTTGTGTGTCACGTATCCGGAAAGTATGAACGCATGAGTATGTGATTTTGAACATGCCGGCATAAGAATATTGATACAAAGACCTAAACACTAAATTCCACTTGCGCATATGTGACCTTGGTGGAAGATCTGAAATGTAACGTACAAGAAAACAAAATAACAGCAAAAACGGGACAAATATATGGATACGAAACAAAAAGGCTGGAATCCATGGATAAATGCATGTTAGGATAGCAGGATGGCTTAGTTTCCTGGGTTCGCCCCCCCCACTGCTTGGACGGTCTTGCCGTATGACGCACGACGCCAGGCAATAGTATACGTTTCACCGCCGCGACGCGCCAGCTGGGGTCGTAATCGCGAGACACGGTGACGGCGCGACGGACCGGGCCATCCCGACGCCCCGACCATGGAATCACCGGGGAATTCCCGCCTCCGCTGCCGGGCCGGCCGGGACTCCCCGGTAACGCGTCGGCTCGCGGCGCGCGCGGCGCGCCGTGAACGCCGCGCGCCGCCGGGGCGAGATCAATACCAGCCGGCGGCGCGGCAGATCAATAAAGCCGGGGTCGGAGGTCGCCGCTCCCCTCCGCTGGACGCCGCCCGCGGCAGTTGCCGGGCGGCTGCAGATCACGTGACCGGTCATCCTGCGCGCCAGCTGACCGCCGGTGCTGGCTCGCTAGCCGAGGGCAGAAGCTTAACGAGACGGTTCGACCAACCTCTTACCACCAAGTCGCATTATTTTTCATACTGTTATTCACCGGGGCTCATTGGCCGAACGCTTTATCTTGAACGTTTTAACCACTTGACCCTTAAGTGTGCAAACCCTAGCTACGCCACTGACCGACGCATGCCTCGCGGAATTTGACGCCGAGAGTTCGTGGAATCCGTTCCGCCGGTAAACACTGACGCGATGTGGCGCGAGGCCAGCAGTGGCGCGCAGATGGGCTGTGCTCCGCCCCACCTCGCCCGAGGCTCCGAGGGTGTAGAAATGGGGTTGCGCTCGTCTTCAGTTTGCAACATCATCCCTCTGACGCTGCTTACAAAGAATCCTCTCAAAGTCTACCGGAGCCAGCCTTAAACTTTTCTCACTACAGCTGCCCTGCTGCAAATTTTCCTGACTTGCGCATGTGACGGTTGGTACAGCGACATACGTGCAGGGCACCTTAAGCTCGTATTCGTGCGATGAAGCTGCCCCGTTACTTGCATTGTGTGCGTAGCACGTGACGGTTCGCACGGACCGTACTTCAAAATCACAGCGCTTGCCCGTTGTCAACCCGGTGTGGTCGATTTCGGCAGTTCGCCTGCAGTGAGTAGGTTTTGCTCGCGTCCCACCTGCTCCTGTCGGAGTTCGCCGAAACGTCAGTAGTTTTCCGCTCGTGAAAAACCCTACTGATTGTTCGGATCTTCGCCATTCAGCTTTGGGCGAGAAATTTCGAGTCGTCGCGTCCCAGGATTCAGCCTACAGCGGTCAGTCATTGCAACGCTCTCCACGCATGGCATGGCACGCTTAACACAGCATCAGTTAGCCAGTATGTCAACCGTAGCATACCACTATAGATACCGTGAGTAAAGTTTATTAACGAATCATACGTAGAAGGGGATGAATCTGAGTCCCCCTGTACAAATACACTGCGTAAGGATACTGACAAAGGACAGTAGAACAAAACACATAAACACGTACACAAAAACAATGCTACAGTACGACTATCCAAAAAAACATGCACAGACACGCCCATTGAAAGACAAAATGTTGAAAAAGTCGCAAATCCTACCTCATGCAGTAAAAAATGAAAACCATAGCTGTGCTCTCAGAGGAGTTCTAGGAACTCTTCATCGTCTCACGGGCGCAAGGCTCAGCATCGTCACGAGCATATGTATCATTTACATACATGTCTTGTCACAAAACAATCCCTATTCAGTATTTCTCCATACACGGTACGGTCACGACACTCAACAGGCGCGTTTCACTCTGCAGGAACGTGTCTTTACGTAAGTTTCTTCCCGTGCAGGACCACACCCCCAAAAGGAACCCATCACTCTGCTGCTCGACTTAATTGCAGTCCAAGCGTCCGCAGGGCTACCTCCCTCTTCATGAGCAGTCGCTCATCAGGGCCGACCTCTGCGTTTATCTGCGTAGCCAGACCACCCACACCGCACGCACCACTGCCGGCCCCGCTCACCGTCACCCCTCCGTCGCCGCCGCGCCGGCCTTCGAGCCCGCTCCGACGCGCGGCCAACGGCGGCGGCCGGCGCCGGCCCCACATCGACGCCGGCCGCACTGCGCAGGCGCGGCCAGCAAGGCCGTGACGTCAGCGCCGGTCGGGGAGCGGCACGGAGGCCGGCCGCCTCGTGACGACGGGGGGCCGTGACGTCAGGGCGTCTGGCGAGGCTCCAGCGTCCTCGGCGGGGGGGGGGGGCGTGGGATAGGACGCGCCAGGCGGATTGAGATGCGACGCCAAACGCGAGCCTGACTGTGACGTCACGATGCGGCCATTGTTGCGGAACGGTCCCGGTGACGTCTGCCGGTGGGTTTAGCCAAATATGACGCCCGGTTTCAGGTGCTCATGCACGCCGGATGTCGCCGGGTTTAACCGAGATCGCGTGGACGTCCGACATCATTCTTCGGCTCATTTCCAGACAGCCGTCGGTGGAAAGCAGACACGCTGGGTCTGGAACAGGGGTTCCGCCACGTTTTCGAATTTGGATGGATACCGAGGCTTCCGAGGCGTTCGTTCTGTCCGACGCTCAAAAACGTAACCGAAAATTTTGCGCAAGTTCGGGGCCGCGTGCGCCACCTTGTACCCCTAGTGCAGTCCGTGCCGGGAGGTGAACTCCCGGTTTGCCTCCCGGACTCTGAGCGTTATGCGGCCGTGCGGTGACGCACCGGCGGTCGACGGTACGTTTCGAATTCTGCGCTGACTCCGTCAAGTCAGACAAACACTGCAGCTGAACGTCGGCAGATGGATCGTCGTTACAGTGACAGCGGCGGCCCGTTTCTCTGTCAGCGGCTCCCCGTTCCTCTGTGAGCAGTGGCCCGTCCACCCGTGAATGGAACCCTGCTCCGATCCCAGTTGGAGGTTCCGAGAGCGTGGTAGTACGTTTGGTTTTGTGGCTGCCCGGTGGATGCTCGATACTGGCGCCAGCTGGAGCCGCCATTACGCTGACGCACCTGGGACCTGGAGGCAGGGCGAAGACACCCTCGAGGGCACCCGACGACGGCACCTGAGGCTCAGATCGAGTGTCTGTTCCACAGAGACGACATCATGGGTGTCATTAGCGCGGAACTCATCTGCAGTTGGGTGAGGGGGAGGGCAAAAAGGCATTTCCAGTCATTTTTCCCAGCCAACGCTCAATGGTAAACCTAATTTCAAAGAGCTTGTTCAAAACATGAACCCACCAAAGGATTACTGTTAATTTCAGAAACGTTAGAGGGGCGGCTGCTCTCTGCTTCTCTCCCTGCTTCCTGCGTCTCTGAACGGTGTACTTTTCTTCTCTTTTTTGGGGTACCCTGGCGTCAGGGGCGCCGATCTCTGTAAATGATTGGGGGGGGGGGGCGAGCCGAGGGCCCGACAACCTCACTTCCTCCCAAATGTGGGTTTCTCGGCGGATTTAGCCCGCTCTAGTTCGACCAACGGAAAATAATAAGTTTTTTGTTACTGTTTATCGAATAAAAATTGCATCTATCTCTATGTATATAGGTACATATGGATAGGAGATAGAAACATAGATAGATACATCGCTTTAGACTTTTCTACCTTTTACCTCCCACCTATCTCTTACCTATTGCGGCCGTTCTTTTCGTCATTATGACTCGTTTACTTTTAAAACCGGCAGGAAACATTGGGTGGGACCAAACTAGCATTGGGTGGGCCCAAATTAACAATGGGTGGACCAGGGCCCTGTAAAAAAAAAAAAAAAAAAATACAGATCGACACTCCAGCTTGGCGCCTTTAATGTTGATGGGGCACACTTGGGTTGTATCAATTGCATTGGGCTATATGTAGCGAGCGTCTGTCAAGATCTGTAGTCCGGAAGACAATGTGTAAACGGGCTTCCCAATCAGTTTCAAAACGTAGCATTCCTGGATAGCAGGTCATCCCGATGAATTTCGGCGGGTTCTGTCCGACTGAAACTGACCCCGCAGTCGCTCGTGTCACCGCCGCGGACGTGTCACTGACACGACGTGTCGATGACACGCTCGGGCGCGGGTCAGGGCCGCCGGTCACCCCAGCAGCCCAGGGACGCTGCCGGCACTGCGCAAGCCGTCCGCCAAGCACGGCGACGCTGGGTTCCGAGAACTGACGGTGGCAGAGGCGGCGGCCCCTCTGCCGGCCGGCCGATCTCTCCGCCGCCGCCCGCTCGCCCGACCGCCCACCTGGCCGGCCGACCGGCGGCCCAGTCCGGTCCGGTCCAGTTCGGACTGCCGAACAGGCAGGCAGACGGGAGCCGCACGGCGCTGGCGGCGGCGGCGGCGGCGGAGTCGGCACCCGGAAACGGTCGCGCTCACGAGCGCCGGCCGAGTGCGACCGCGGCCAGCCGCCAGCGCGGCAGTGGCGCACCCAGCCACGCACCGCGGGTAGGGAGGACGGGGACAGACTCCGAACGCAGCTCGTCAGGAGCGGCAGTGTCGGCCGCTGCCCCGGAAGACTCGGTGCCTCTCCCTCCCGCGTCGCTGGGCGTGCCCCTGCGCGTGGCGCGGCAGCGCGGCACACTTGCGCCAGGAAGAGTGACCGGGGCCGCGTGGTGACCCGGCACACTTGGCGGCGCGGCGGCCGGGTGGCGGCCGGAAACGTCCCGCACCAGTTGTGCAGGCCGGACTGCGGGCTACCCCGACCGGCGACTTTGACATGCACGCTTAGGCTGGGTGGCTCCAGCGGGTACGCGGGGCGTGCAAGAGGTGAAACAGGTGACGTTAAGATCACGACGTTGGAACGGCAGTACCGTGAAGGAAAATGGTTGTGGGCCAAAGATTGCTTACGTCTATGCAAGCTGATCAGTTCGATGGACGATTCGATTATGGCTTCCCGTCGAAGGTGGGACCTGGATTACTGGGAGGTTTGCGGCAAATGAATGAGCCGGGCCGGCCCAGCAGAATCTGTCTCTGCAACTGAGGCCGGCTCTACGCGACAGGCTACCGGCGGATCCAGACTACGGGCTAACGGGGAGGAAAAATCCCCATCTCTGTAGCCTAAACTGCCCGTAAGGTCGATTTTTCTTCGGATTTTGGTCATTGTTTTTTAAATCAACATGGGTATGAACAAATTTTCGTTTAAAAACAAAACGTCTGCAATTTCTGTCCGAAACGGGGGACGAAACACATGTTGGCTCAGGGTTTTCCAAAGAAAACGGTGTAATAATCCCGACGACACCCCACTCCTGCCCGGCTCCGCCAGTGTGTCAGGCATGCAGCGTCTGGCAGGATCAGCCGGCTGAAGGGCGCAGCGCCGGACGGAGAGCCTCCCTATCGCAATCGGGCCTCAGATTTGGCGGCCGTCCGGCGCACTGAAAAACGCAGCCCGGTATGGCTCGGCAGCGGCCGCCGAACGCTGCCGGGCCCGTCGCGCGGCCGGGAACAGCATTTGGCAGCCGGCCAGCGGCCATATTTGGCGCGGCCCGCCGGAATGCCCGACCCCGGCCGGCGGCCGCGGCGCGCCCTGTCGACGGCGTGAGTCACCTCGGCCGGTCGACCCTGAGAGTGGACGCTGGACAGGCTCACGCACGCTCGGACCGTGCCGATACGCAGGATGCTCCGGGTGTCGCAGACTTCGGCTCGGTGTCGTTAGTCAGCGGGTCGGCGATACGGCGAAGCGTCAGCAGCGGCTGAAGTCAGATTCCCCGGAATCAGCGGCGTCAGCCGGCGCTCCCCGCCCCCACCCGCTCCCCGTCACGTGCAGACCGCGTACGCACTGTCACGGTGATGCCATGCTGAGGGGAGTGGGACAGGCAGTGGTCGCCCGTGGCGCTCCTTCGGCGAGGCGACGCGATCGCCACTGCTGCTCGGCGCCGGCACAGCATCACCAGCATCAGCCGTCCGGGCCGGACGGAGAGTTATCGGTATCGCAATAAGCCGTCCGGGCCGGGCTCCGCTGGCACCAGTTCAGACGAATCGGCACAGGCCGCGCCGTGAGAGCGCGGGGGGTGTGCGGATCGGCAGGCACACGGGACAGACCGCGACACCGGACGGGAAATCGGTCCTCCACGGCGTGAATCGACGGGCGGGCATCGGTGACATCACTCGGCACTTGGCATCCGGTACCCGGCATCCGGTGGACGCCGCCTGCAGATTCGGCAGCGCTTTGATCAGCTGGCAACTGCGTGCTACGTTTCTGTGGAGCGGCAAACCGAGGCCGTGATGGCGGATTTCCTTGCCACTACCGTCAAGGGCTCTCTTCAGATTGAGGCTGGCATCGCGCGGTCACGCGATTTGTGAGGAACGTCTCCCGGTCGCGCCCGCCGCATGACTCAATCGACTGATTCATGTTCAGTGCGCTGCGCAGATTCGAAACTGTGTCGCCCCCTCTCTCCCGCCGGCGGCCCCCCCCCCCCCTCCGGCCTGTCTCATGCTGTCACGAGTGGCACTGATAACCCCCTGACCTCTGCAGCCCTCCGGCGAACTGCCGAGTGGGCGAGCCCAGGAAAAATAGTCTTACCGTGGAATATCGAGCTACCGCAAAACAAAATCTCAGTGTCGTTTCGCCGTCGTGTCCTAGGTTCATTCTCTTGGCCGTTGCTATTTTAACACCGCGACCGGCGACGCCTGGTCACTATTCATATTCATAGCGAGGCCGTGGGGGCCGAGCCCGTTTACCCCTGCGGGCCCCCGCCGCCGGGACGCGCCTGCACGGTGACGGCAGAGGCCGCCATCTTGTCCTGCGGCCGGTCGCCGGGCGGCGGGTGAATCAGCGGCTCGGCGGCGGCCGACGCAACAGGAAAGCGGCCGCCGTCAGCGGCCGGCCCGGCGGCGTGACGTCACCCCGTGACGGTCGGCGTCCGTCAGCGCTGGGCGCCGCTGATCCGCCGACCCGTGACGTGAGAGTGCCAGCAGCCAGGGGTGGATGCTTTGGATGATTATTGGTGGTGCCACCGTCATTTTGAAGTGTATTCTTTCCATACATCACCATGGGCTTAATGCTAAGTTTCGGAATAATCGGTGTTACATTGACCTGAGTACCGTTAATACCTGAGAGTCCACCCCTACTAGTAGATGGTTGCCGGCAGGTGAAGATCGGCGAAGACAGCCGACTCTTTCTCTGCCGTGTCTGAGACGTGGACACGCATGGAGAATGCGGTGGGGCGGGTGTGGCCTCTGCCTCATCAACTTCAAAATTTGTTGCAGCGTGGCACACCGATTTTTAACAATTTCCGTAAATGATTAAGGGGGGGGGCGAGCCGAGAGCCCGACAACTTAACCTCCCCAAATGTGGGTTTCTCAAAGGATTGAACCCACTTTATTTTGGCCAATGGAAATGTTTAATTTTTTTTGTTACCATTTATCAAGTAAGAACTGCATTTTTCCAATGTGTATATATATATATATATATCAAAAAATGGAAAGATAGACAGAGGCTAGTTTTAGACTTTAATTATTCACTTTCTCCCTTATCTCTTATGTACTGCGGCCGTTCTTTTCGTTATTATTACTCATTCCCACTTAAAACCGGCAGAAAATATTGGGGGCCCAAACCAACATGGGGGGGGCAAATAAACATTGGGTGGCCCAGGGCTCTCCCAAAAGAATACAAATCGACACCCCTGACAATGAGTGTTTCCAGCATTGGGTATGGCATGGCACCATCCACATCCCAAATTTTACTTTTTACGCACAATCATGAAGTACAAAATTAAAAATAAATTGCACAGCAGAAACAGTTATGGGGCAATGTCATCATGGAGTATTCCAGTCCACTGCCTTCAGGGTGCTTCTGTCCCAAAGGCCCCAGTGAGGCCCCGAAATAGTTAGGCACCTCTAAAGCCAACTCTGACTAGGGGTAGGTACCCACATACGATCTCTCCGCTAAAAGCAATGGTGTTTTGGTGTAAATGGAGCAGAGAACAATCTACTTCAGTCAGCTCCCAACCGAATTTCAATCAAAATAGCACCTACATTCGAACTGCCACGTTACCTTTCAGCGAATAACAAATGAAATCGATCTGACTTCCAGCAACATATTTTCAACATAGGAGCTGGCCTGCAACAATACGCGCAGCATATGTATACTAGGCCCACTGGGCGTCCCTTGCATTGGCGGGAAGATTGCCGGAAATGTGGGTTTTTTCAGTAACTGGCGTTGAGAGCAGCGGTCCCTGCGCCTGCCCGCCGCTCAGTGTGTGAAGTTTGTGCAGTGTGTACCTTTTAATCCGCCGCACTCTTCTCAATCCTAGCACAAACAGTGCTGCAATGTAAATCTAGGTGACTGGCGGAAAAACAAAAGTCTTTTCTAAGTCATTGCCATCAAAATCGAAGACGATATGGTTTAGATCCGGCAAGAAAATAATAATGGGGGGGAGGGGAACTCAGTATTTAGGACCGATCGGGCTGACTTTTGTCACACCAGCTTTCAAAACAAACCTCCACTCATGACCATGGACGGTTGTCTCGACCGTGGTCCGGGTGTCTGTCTCCCAACTAAAAACAAACGGACATCTGGAAGGGTGCGGACCCCAGCATTCCGAGACAAGAGGCCTGCGGTCGCCCTGCGATTGTCTACGTCTCCGAAGCGCAGGCCGGCACACTACGCATCCTGTTGGGCTCCCCTCGCCGCCGGTTTCTTTGTTGTGAGTCGGCCCCGCCGCCGAGCCGGAATGTCACGTGACTCAGCGGCGCGCTGGCAGAGGTGACACACGTGTCACGTGCGCGACCCCGCTGTGAATGTGCCTCGCAGAAGGTCGTTTAGGGTCGCAGGCCCGTTTAAATTCGAAGTGAGGCAACTTCTCTCCCCACAGAGCTCCATGTCCATTAGCTGTGGGACCGATGCAAACAATCGTTTCATTTCCGATTTTCGCAGGCTGAAAACACTTCACTTTTAGTTCTCAAAACGTAGCAATGAGACACACCTACGGTAAGCACCCGTTTCACTGAACGTTAATGCGATCTTCCAGAGAGCAAAAACACGCAATTTATTGAGACGTAAGGGACGACCTGTACTTTCACGAGCACTCTGAACGTGAATTATCATAATTTTGAACAGATCATTACGTCTTTGGAACCTGATGACTCGCTGGCTGTATTACAACGGCACCTGCTGCTGCGCTTGCTGGAGAGTTAGCGTAAACATTCTTCCGTTTGTAAGCATGAACCAAGTGGGACCAAAGATAGCGTCTCTCAGTCTAAGGGTATACAGTCTGTTTCCGTGCGCTGCTTGTTAAAAAGGCAGCGCTAGTGTGACACGCTATGCCTTTTTCTTTCTCCAGGCGGTGCTTTTTACGTTACAAGTGGAAACGTGAAACAAGCACCGACCTGCAGCGTGTTTGCGCAGCGGAAGTTCTAGCTGCGAGCACGTTTTGTACGTTTTTAAGACGTTTTTTTAAAGGACCGCTACCATTTTGAGGTAATTTTCCCTTGCACCACCATAGAATCCAAATTAAAGCTATCCCAGAGTTAACAGGCTGGCCTACGAGGCTACTGGACCCATGACCTGCGATATCCACAACACCCAAGAATGCATTTTGAAGTTCTCGTGCAGAAAACTGTGATGCATGTTTAGCTGTTCTCCGCGCGCACGTCCCTTTGTCCTACTTCAAAGTTGCCCTGCCTTAACAGCATAACAAGAGCAAATTAGCTGACCCGACAAGCGGAGCTAGCAACAGCAATCAGCGGCCGTTAACCTCGGCTGCCGAGACCGATTTCGCCACAGAGAACGGGATTTCGCCAGAGGAACGGGAAGTGTCGCGGGCCTCCGTGAGCTCTAGCGTCCCAAAAAGAGTCTAAGCTTACCTGACGCACAGTAGATGGCGCTAAGAAGAAATGCCTTGCTCCCACCTCTTTTGTTCGTATGAACTGAGTTGCGTAATTTCTCTGTTAGAAGTACGATCATTTTTGTTTCTATCGTCATGGCTGATCGTGAGTTCTCCTTCCACTGGGGAACGGCTCCTTGTCACCTTTGCATCGTATTGTATTTCAATCGGGCAAATAAATTAAGTTATTTTTCCTTGCTGCTGTAATTACAGGGATGCAACGCAGATCTCCAATGAGTGGAACAGGGTTGTGCCGAGTAAGCTGGATTCTTGCGACATCTGCCAATATTGGTCCGACTTTAATTCGAACAGCATGCTCGAGAGGTGGCGAGGATTTCGCTATAGCCTTCTGACCATATTTCCCGCCGTATTTTCTGGCGAAGTAATTGGCCGTTGTCGGTGGCGAGACGGACTGAAAATGGACCCAGACAGCAGAATATTATGCGTGGCGGGGCGGCTAGATTTTCATCCCTGAACAGCATCATAGGCACCCGAGAGAGGTTAGCCGGCCGCGTGACGGCTACGTCGTCAAGCTGCACGGCCGACGCCATCTAGGTCCTCCTGTGTCCTCTAGGTCTTCCTGTGTCCTCTAGGTCATCCTGTGCTCTCTGGTTCTGGACCGGAACAAAATTGCTCTTGATTTGAAGGCTTTGCAGGGTGGACGCTGAAGAGATCCGAACGGCATCTGTTCCAACGAGAACTGTGTCTCAAGACGCGGGGGATAATTTGTTTTGAACAATATCTGTCTTTGTTTTTTTCAGTTGCCTATGCTTTTGGGAGACATATTTTAGCTTTGTGGCCATTTGTGCAATTCCCGTCTACATTACCGTGCCAAACTAACAACAAAATGAGTTCTGATGGCCAAGCTATGACCAGGGATACATTATCTGAGTCTTTAGCTGCAAAACGTGACCCAACTACCGATTCGGGGCGACAAAATGTCCCTCCTCAGACACCACGAAACTGTCTAATTAATGACTTTCATCCCTTCGTTCTCACATCAACTTTATGACTATGGTTGATCAGATTCTGCCCGCCTTGCTTTGGACTGTCGCCACAAAAACACATACTGAATCAGAGCGTCCACTGTATTAAGAGTCGCGATATAAACACACGGTCCATCCGGCAGCTGATCAACGGAGGCACTGTCTCGGGCACGGATTGGTTCAAAGGCGAGGTAATCAGCCAATGGGAGGCGTTTGTTCTCGACGCGAAGCTCCTCAGTGAGGTTCGATCGTCATGCATTTGTACGTGGTGACTAGCTGATTCATCTACATAACACAGACATACGGCGATGTACAAAACGAGGAGAACGCAGATAAAAAACATCATGACAATAGCCATTTACCAGACACTGATGAACATTTCTCATTTAAAAACAACACCAGCAATACTCGATGTTATCTGCACAACAGATCCGTTGAGTATTTCTTGTAGGAATGTGGCGGTGCACTGATGTGTGGCGGCGCACCCTCCGCCCAGTCCGACAAAACCCTTGATCACCGATCCCGTGTCGCAAGCTTCCAAACGCACCACACTAGCGCCACCTGTAGCCCGGCGCCGGCACTCAAAGTTTGCGCAGCGGCGCCACCAATCACGTTCGTCTGCTCCTCGCGATCGTCGGGCACCTCTTTGTGGAAGCACAGCCGGTCCATGTTGCGCTTGATGTCTACGCAACTGGCGCGCGCCGCCGCGTCGCCGTCGCACGCGCACGTGCGCAGCTTAGCCGAGCGGTGCTGGCGCTGCAGGATCGAGATGGAGTTGTTGCAGCGTCGCGAGCAGCGGCGTCCGGCGAACATGGCACGGCAGTTGCGGAAGTAGTAGTCGAGCGCCGTGCCGCACAAGTTGTCAGCGCCGCAGATCCACTGGGCCACCTCACACGAGACGACCGTGTCGTTGCGATTGGCGTACTGCACCTGCGGCCGGCACGGATCCAGACGGCGCTTCGAGGTGTGGCAGTACTGGTCTTCGCCGCACTCACACTGCGGACGCACGAGCGGTGGCGCGTTACCAGCGGCCTCACGCCGAGGGGGGGGGTGGGGGGAGGGCTGCAAATCATTGCAGCTGTCAAAGAAACGGGTCGGTAGCTTCTCACGGAAAAAAACGGCTGGGGACTAAACAGTGCTCTGACTTACTGAAATCAAACGCGAAATTCGACATTAAATTGAAAACATAACCAGCAATACAGGAAAAACAGAGGTCGAGCCGGATCGGCTGTAACATGCGACGCTACGATCGGACAAGGGCCTGAGAAAAACTCGGCATTAAGAAACTCTGCTAGTCTTGCTGAGATAGCCTGACAGCAGTCGATCCTTTCATCTGTATGGTTGGCACAGTGCTGAACATTTTTAGTCATGAAACAAAGGACTGTTTAAAAATGACTACGCCGAAGATCACCAAAAAGGAAGCCTTTATCTCCATTCCTGACTTCCGAGGATCAACACGTCAGGATGACATAGACAAGACCTGCTATAAGCATAAACTGACATAAACAAGACCTATATGGTTTAACGACAAAATTTTGTTCACGTGCTCTTTTTTGAATATCATTACACAGTTTTTCACTGTTAAGTTTTTTTTGAGCATGACTGAGTGAAAATGTGTTATTCCTATGCGCGACAGAAATGGTAAAACAACCGATTTCGCTCACGAAGGCACGCCAAGTGATGCCAAAATACATAGCCTTTTGTAAAATAAAAGGATATTTTCATGCACGTTACGAAGAAAACATTACGAACGACGGCGTACAACCAGCATCGATATTTCACACGTGAATGAGTCTGGGTAAATTTCGTTCACAGAGATATCACAAAAGCCATGTCAATGTAACACAAACGCTGGGGATAGAGAAAACGTCTTTTTACATCCCGGATTCATCACGAGGCCCGCCAGGTGGCAACACAACTCGTACTGTACAACGGACCTACCGACCGACTACACATTCCAGCCTGAACCATCTAGGGACGGAAGGGGGGGGGGGTTAACACAGACTCAGAATCGGAAAACAGCCACAGCTCTACAGGGCACAGGATTACCACATCAAATCCACACCGGTCGTTTTTTAACAGCGAACACAAGGTTCCAGCATCAGACCAGGCCCTCTCCGGTCACCACACTACGCCGGTGCCGTCCGCTACGATGACCCTGCGCCTGCCACGCGGGCCATTGGGCCCGGCACGCAGTGCCGCCTGGTGGAGCGCCGGGCGCAGCTCGGTGGCCGGCCGATCCGGGCGGTGATAGCGTCCTCGGTACAAAGCCCGGCCAGATGGGCCCGGGGATAGGACGAAGAGCAGGGGCGGACGCCGGAGGAGATCGCGACGATGGAGAGGCGGGCTTAATGGAGAGAGAGAGGGTAGCTTTAGGAGAAGAGGCGAGAAGAAAGACGAGAACAAAGCGAGGATGACGAAGAAACCACAGTGGAGAAAAGGCAAAAGAATGACAGAGATAACCTTGATATCGATGGGATAAACACTGCAACCTTGATTTCAAATACCAACGAATTTTCCATGCCTTTCCCAAGGATTCCACCGCTACTCCCAGGCCTTGAATGCGGAAAAAGATCCCGTTGAGCTAATGGTTCAGGACACCGGACCAGTAAAAACGAAGGACGGACATTCAAACTGGAAACGCCGAAAATCGCCGCTCCAAGTATTCTAGACTAAACCCGACTGCCACTTCAGGATTTCGCAGCAGCAACGAAAACCGTGACCAGTGACGGCGTCATGTATTCAAGCCAGCGAGCGCAAACGACGTTTTAGAGTCGTTTATATCCGTGCATCTCCACTGGGACAACGCTAAATTTTTCGGAGCTATGGGGAAATTCCCCGCTCACCCTCCCCCTCCCCTCTCCCTGTGGCGCTGCCACTGACGGTGACAAATCCGTCGTAGGTCGAGGGCGTATCGCACAATAAACTAACAGCGACAGGTGGGGGACCACATGAAAATAAAAAAAAAACAGGGCCTAGCTTGGAGGAACCACCAACGTACACTATAGCTGTGTTGCTTTTGTGCGTCGGCCGGACGCACAAAAGGCATCACAAAGACACTCCTCTATAATCCATCCAGGTTCTAACGGCTCCCCCTACCGATCCGCGACCTACACCATCAGAGACCGCCTCAATCAGCTTGCAGCCGTACAGCATGCCCAGAGGCAGCACGGAACATGAATGTCTCCATCGGCCGCCAGCTGAGGGGAGACGCCATTGCCGCCGTTTCTCCCCTAACAAGGCGGCCGCACGCACCATTCTGCAGAAAAATCGGGAGGAAGCCTCCCCAAAACCATTGGCGGAGCTCACGACACGAAACCCGGGTACTCCGCAAACCATCCATGCTCCAGAGGGCGACTAAGCGCACTTGTCTTCGCCATCCGTCCCGGATCACCACCAGACGGCGCTGTTCTCACCTCCATAAGCGCGTGCCCGGGCTGCGTCGAGGTCAGCGCTATAAGGCTCTTGGTGCAGAAGTCGTTGCAGGTCTTGGCGTGGCCGTTCATGATGTCCAGGCAGCCGTCCATATAGTTGTCGAGCGCTTTCCTGCAGCCGTCGCGGTACAGGCACTTCATGCGCGCCAGCGCGCAAGGCAACCGCTGGTGCTCGCCGCCGACAACAGATGGTAGCACCGTCGCCAGGGCCAGCAGCGCCACCTGGGCGCGCATGCTGCTGCTCTGGGGAGAGAGGGAGCGCGGTCAGCACGACAAAGGTTATGGCTGGTCTTCTGCCGGAGAAAGTCCACATGGCGGCAGAGACTGGGGATTACGGGCACACCGACACCACGACCATGTGGTGGCCAGTGTTCAACGTTCACGCGTTCGTCCGTTCACGGGCCAGTCCCTGGTTTTGCCCGATGGCCGAAACGTTCCCGGAGGTGCGCCTTTCAGTTCACTTGAATTTCGTTGTTCCGGTCAACCTGCAACACACTGGTAACAGGGCCACAGCGCCTGGGGAGTTAGTCTGGAATAGGAATGCTTCACCTATCGTGTTTCTTGTTTCGTGAGCATGTGGAAAGACACACGGAACGGGGCACAGGTAATTCCCTGCACCGCCATTTCTGTAAGCTTATCATACTAGGTCGACCGTACAGAAAACACCGTTTCACTGTCCGTCATCTGGCCCACTCTCAACTCACTACAACCACCTGCGCTTCTTTCATCAACCGTCTGTCCAACCCACGAAAAGTGCTCGGCTGAGGATCACGCATCAGATGAGGGAAAGTGTATCAAGGAAAGTATTCACATCAAAAAGGCATTTCATGCGCAAAGCAAGAGACCACTGTTTTACCCCACGCCATTTTTTACATTAATATCGCGCCTTGTAAGATGAGGAAGGAAAGAGGCGGTATGAAAATCGCCTGTGGTGCGTCACTTTTGCAACAGTTCCTTGCCCTGCACTGCCACCTCTCCATCCTGTTCGCTCGCCTGCGGACATGAGCCCCGAGGTCGGCCGGCAATTGCTTTACATTAGCCGGGCGGCATTACCCAATTCCACCGGCAGTTACATCACAAACGCGCCCAGCCCATGCAGCCAGCACACGGAGCGGACGATGAAGTCATTTTCTAGTCAGCCACCGCCTCCTTCGCGGCGAGTCTTCCCCCTCCCCCGGCCGGCCCAGCACGAGCGTCCCAGCGGTGGGAGCGGGGGGGGGGGGTCACCGGCGGCCCGGCCTGACGCCAAGGCCGGCCAGGGCCCGCCCCTGCTCGGCAAATTAAAACGTCCGCCCGATAATGGGACGGGGACGGCGGGCGAGTCTGCCACACTGGCCGGCACCAATGGCCACTCCAGGGCCGAAATTTATGGGGAATTGTTCGCTCGGCTCTGAATGGCGTGAGCGGTGCACGGGGCTGAAAAACGGCCCGTGAAAATGACGGTCAATTGTCCAGAAAAAGGCCTCTTCGGTCCTGAGCGCCGACATTTGCAGTCCTGAGAGTCGAAAGCCCCGTCCCGTCACGCATGGCCCGCTACCGGGGAGCAGTTTAAATCAATGCCAAGCATCGGAGGACGCCATGATGTGAACTCTCCATCAGCTGTCCTACCCTGCCGTCCCTCTCGCCACAGAACCCCACGTTTCGCTGACCCCTGGGAGGACCCCCAATCGACATTCCGCCGTTGGACCGCTTCAGCAGACAGACACACAAATCGCGGCGCCAATTTCGGCGCCACTGCAGCGCGCGGGCCGGCGGCGGCGCCCGCGGCGCAGCGCGGCCATCGCGGCGCGGCGTCCGTGCCGCGGCCACGTTAACACCTCAGAACGACCGGCCATCGCGGCGATGGTGGTGCGGGCGGCGATAATGGCGCATGACGGCCGTAAATCGGCGGGCGCCGGCGCTGCAGCGGCCGCTAACGGCCGGCCGACATCAGCCGCAATTACGGCGCGCGATGGAGACGTGAGAAAACCGGCCCGCCCGCCGCCGGCCGCTCGGGCGTTAGCACGTCGTGTCGGCGCGCCGCCGCCGCCGCCGCCGCCGCCGCCGCCGCCGCCGCCGGCGCCGCAGGGTGGGGGCGGGCGTGCCGGCGGCGATCCTCTGCACGCCGCAAAGCTTGTCCTCCGGTCCGGCCCGGACGGAGAAATCCAGCAGGAGTTGTGACTGCCAGGCCTGGGTAGCTCCAGACAGAAGCGTAGCAAGGGGGAGGGGTCATGCCCCTTTGGGACCGAGAACGCTACGTTTCTTGACGCACCAAAAACGAAAATAAACTAAAATTTCGGACTCAAAAATAACGTGGCCGAGATCCGTAGTTTCTGTTCTGACGGTTAGGTCTGTCCTGGTCCCGGCCTTGGCGACATCCTGGCTACGTCCTTCGCTCCAGACGGGCGCCGTTCTGACCCTGCCGGACGATGACGTCAGGGTCGGAGGAGTTCCCCGCTGGTGCTACGTCGATGTCAGACGCAGGGAGGAACAGGACTACCCAACCGGGAACTGCAGGAGTTGATGGATACAGCGTCACAATTGGCAGATCTCTCTGACGTTATTCTTCCTTCAAGCAGGCCGCTCCCCGCCCGACGCACACACAGCGCCGCCACCACCATCTCAGTATACGCAGCACCAATAACAACACCTCAGCAGACAGCGCCAATTGTGCAGACCACACAGCACAGTCAGCAGCAGTGCAGGCAAAGCAGGGCATGCACTCCGCCGGCCTGCCCCAGTGATAAGCAACGTCATCATGCGGACCACGTGCACCGTGTAGATGGCAGCGGATTTTAACCAGGACGACTCGACAGTCTTTTTCGAATATTATCGTGTTTAAATGGCGGACAAACATCAACGTATCACCGGGACAAGTGGCAAAATTTCGGCGCCAGTCCTTCGCGAAGGAGGTCAGACGGACTGTAAAACTTCAGCACAGGCTCGGGCTGAAAGATCTGAACACCAGGGATCTGACTGGAAGTGGGGCCTGTGTCTTAGTTGATTCCCGTCCTATGTCATCGGGTTCCAGGTATCTGAGCCAGAAGGGCTCTAAGACATTTTATGCTTGAAGTGAATTGGCCAGCACGGAAGTGGTTCAGCTGTTAACTCCCTCAGTGGGCGGCGATGAATGCAAGGCATAACGGAACATGCCACATAATTTCGCCTTTGGAATAGCTATGTTCAGAAACAGAGGAGTTCCTTTTAAGTTATCACACGAAGAAGATGCAGACAACATTAAGCAACGACGTCCCATGCGGCCAATTATTGTTTTGCGGTGGAATACTCATCACTAACATCGATAGGATCTCTGGACGTCGCTAAATGAAGTGCATACCATCCGCAAGTCAATACCTATTGACTGTAACGCCATTCTGCATTGATTGTGACACCCCTCTTCGATGTGCGTGACAGCGCAAAAAGTGACACCTGGACAAATATAAAGCTGATTAAATGTCAATCATTTGGATCGCATACAAGTTTGCGTGCCGTGGTACACCACGCATCACTAGCCGCCTCAACAAGTCTTACTCCGTTTTACAGGCCTGTTCCAAGGCAGTTTCGTAACGAAGAACCCGACATACAGTGTTGGTATAAACACACGACGAAAGATTTACAACCCGCGAAATCTTCCACACAAATTGCACACAGCCTCGGCACATGGCGCTATTCGCGCAGACACTGGGCGCCGTCGATTATCATCACCCCCTTAAACGCGATCTTCGATTAGCTTGAAAGAGATGTTCGGGCACCTTCTCGCCCGTCACGTTTTACGAGGACAGAAAATAGCCGCTCTGACAGGCAGAGGGAGCACGCTGCAGCAGCTCGTGATTCCCCTATGATCAGATAGCCGGCGAATTTGACACCATTAAAACCCGGCAGTATGCAAAGGCTGAATTCTCGCGGAGAACCAGTTCGCAGCCACGCGGCCGCCTTCGCCAGAGCGGCGCCGGCACGTGCGTTTTGGCGCCGCGGCGGCGCCGGGCCCACGCGGCCTCTCTCCGACAGAGGACGGCACTTGCAGCGGCGGACAGAGCCGTCACGCGGCCGCCGTCAGCATGACACGTGACACGTGTCGACACGACATCGCGCGGCCCACGGCTGCCAGTGACGGTGGGGGCGCAGGTTGGAAACTGGCCGTCGGCGGCGGTCGACGCGGCAGGGGCGGCTCGCGGGCCGGGGGCTGCGCACGTACTACGGCCGCGGCGCCGTCGCCAGCTGCCTGTTGGCCGCGACTCTGAGGAGAAAGCCGGGGAGAACCACGGCGCAGCCGCAACCGGTTCTTGGAGCTGGCTGAGCCGCGCCAGTCTGCCTTCTTCTCCGGACTATGGAGGGGGCTATTGGGGTGTGGGGTACTCTGCGGCCCCCTCCGGCGACCGAGATCTGCAGTCTTGCAGGAATTAACGGCCATTTTCCGCGGCGTAGGAAGTACTTAAGAAAACACTAAAAACGCTACTGCAGACAAGCCAGAAATAATTAAGAGCAACTCGCTTAAGTGTGGATTAAAGCGGGCATCCCAATTATCGCCACAGATTGAAAGAGCAGATACTGCGGATTTCAGCAGGATCGACGCGATCGAAAAAATGTTGTTTCGTGACAGATGGCTGCGATTAAACCCAATGACTTGCACGCAGCGCCAATCAACGACAGAAAATCCCCAGTTTTACCGATGAACACCGCAATCCACGCGGATCACTTAAAAAGAACGAACAATGCCACCACAGCCGTTTTGTTCTAAGCCCAGCTGCAAGTTGTGTCACCAGATCAAACGGCTTTCAGTTAGTCGAAAAAAAACACGTCGCCTTCTTGAGCCACGACAGAACGACGCATCAAGTAACATTCGCGGTATCGGTGCAAACAACGACCACGTTTCTTATCCTATCTCGTCAGATTAAAACATCGGACTCTCGTAAAACACGAAAGAAGAGCGGCGAGAAACACACCACTATAAAACCCACGCCGAAAAAAAAAACAGGGTGCTGGACAAAACTTCTGCTGCGGAGTCGGCCCGCGGCAGCCGAGATTAGCGGCTCGCGAGGAGACGTGATCGGATCGAATCGGCGGTCGGTTCGATCGGATCGATCGGCGACGACAGATCTTGTCGGTCCCGCAGCCTCGACGGACGAAGCAGGCCATTTGTCATCTGCTACACTGCCGGCTGCCTAGCCCGAAGCCTCCAACCGCGGTCGTCTTCAAGCTCGCCGGACAAGACGTCACTCAAAAACCGAGACGGAGAGCCGAGACGGACCCTTCGAGATCGGCCGTTGGACATCTGGCCACGGACGGCAACAAATAACACCAGCTTCAAGGTCAGACAACGGAGTGCGTCGAATGCGGGATTTCGCTAACCTCGTCTTACCGGCAATGCAAGTGATTTCCAGCCTCCCTGAGTTTCGGTCACTTATACTGCGTGAAAAAAAGCAATGAACGTCATTCCATGGTGAGCTGCGGTCAAGGACGGCACAGGCCGCAAAAACACTGAAGTCGTGTCGTATTCACCTTGCCTTGCTTCATAAACTCTTGAAGAAGACACAGGAAAATGACAGGGAAGTTCCAGCCAAATCATTGCCAATGAATTTGCTTCCGTTTGCATCTACGAAAAAAAACTCTCGAGTGTGGCATGTGCCCGTGGAAATAGCCTTTCTTGATTGAACATTTAGGTGGCTCGCCACAAAGCCAAACGAAAGAAAAGCGGGACACTGATGGGAACGAGTCATCAGGCTCAATGACAAAGTAGTCCCGTTTCCTTTCACGACGATAAATTCATCGACCCGCTGTTACCATCGAAATTATTCTCCCGAACTCCATTTTCCAAGATTCATCCATCACATGCGACCCATTTGCCCTAAAAGGGCCACTGATTCCCCGTAAGTCTTCATTACGCCAGATGAACAATGGCGGCTCTGTTCCCTCCCCGCGACAAGGACCGAAATAGACCTCCGAGCGGTGCTGTTTACGGGCCCAAACACACCACCTGTTGGCGATCACATGCCGCGTCTGGGGGCGACCTCTTGGCAGTCGTGCTGTTCAGAAATCCCTCTTCTGTTTTCCTCGTCTCCCCCCCCCGCTAGCAGTGATCGCTTTTCTCACGTCAGTCGAGTCTCCCCCCACAGTAAACCCCCAGCCCATAGCGACGGTCGTCTCGTGTTTCAACGGAGAAACGGGGGCGGCTGCTCTGTCGTGAGGCTGACAGAGCGATCTGACCGCGCCGCGCGGGCCCCGCATCGGCCCCGCCGGTCTCCGGCGGTCTCCGGCCGAACCAGAGGATGGAGACGGAATGGTAAACATGATCGGCCAGTCGTGTACGAGGCGGTATGTTTACGACGGTGACAGTGCATACGTAGAGGAGAGCGAAAAAACACTGCCCAAAGAGTGGAATAAGGTTATTTTCCCATCAGCGTTCACACCAACATCAGCATTCCGCTACGACGGCATGGGTGCAAAGCATTTTTGGAGGTCACAGGGCCAGAGTCACTTCCAGTTTTTTTTCCACGCAGTGCCAAATGGCTTCGTTAAACCTATTTCAAGCTGGTACGGCAGCCGCCCTACCTGTCCTATGGGATGTTTTGGCTGGTACGGCAGCCGCCCTACCTGTCCTATGGGATGTTTTGGCTGGTACGACAGCCGCCCTACCTGTCCTATGGGATGTTTTGCCCACAGCCCACCGCCTGGTGATACTGCGATTGCAGAGGCTCCCTCCGCTCGACCGGCTACCAGGCGGGCGGCCTACAGCATCAGTCGAGCGACCCTTCGACCCGGCATCTCGACACGGCAAATTAAGACGTCGTTGTGGTGGCAGCGAAACGGGCGATTTCGGAGCTATTTTTAGGTGGGCTGGCGGAAAGGTCGACCTCCCACAGAGTGTTGACCCAGGGTGCAGGCACGCAGACGGTACCGCTTTCTTCTCCGAAACGCACCAGCTACGAAGCTAGTAGAAGTAATGAATTTCCAGCGAGGCACGTCGAACAACACGCTGAAGGAGTAACAAGACAAGGCTTCGGAAAAAAAACAGCAGCACCGAGAACTGTAGACTGTGGGGCAGGAAAGTTTTTGCTTAGTAAACGCATCTCTAGTTAACATACAGCACAATCATTAATACCAGATCTTAAAAAGCGAACAATTCGCAGTCAGTTTCAGGTCCAAAACATCCCTCTTCGTTCTGCGATCGCGATGAGCATTGCGCGTGACACAATTCAAAAAAGATTTCAGCGAGATGCAAAAAGTGTCATTGCCATTATGATAATGGGGGAATAGCGTATCACCACAGTAGCTTAGTGAACGCAATGTATCACACCAATTCCATGAGCTTTGAACATTGAGTGTCGACGTCCATCTTCAATTGTTTATGACCAAAATCGATGAATTCAGCAGCCTGACATCTGAGCCAAACAACATGGGTACAGGCTGGGCCTGCCGTCCATCAAATCGTGTTTGTTCTTTTCATTGTCATGCTACCTTGACATCCGATTTCCCAGCTTTCCACATGATGTTGGATTCCAGAATGTAGCGAGAGAGGCAGCAGAGAGATGTCAAAGGTGGGCGGCAGAAGACCCTGCAGGATTTAGAAACGACGCCAAATATTAATGTCCGATCTTCGGCATGAGTTCTGAGCTGAGACAGCAAAGTTCTAGCCTGTAATGTTACAAACCAATTTTACATGGTGCCTCAAAACTACATGTCCTGAGTTTCAAAGCGGTTTCCCACGATTCTCCACGCTGTTGGCCGGTTCTTATTCTCATATGTTCCGTGACGTCACGAATGGGCGCAAGCCAATGAACGTTTCCAAAAGGCCCGTAGCCTACATAACGAAGGTTCTAATTAATTGCATCTCTTAACGCTTGAAGCTTTATTTCAGAACGAGTGCTGAAAACTTATTAGCAACATTTTTTTTTAAAAACCAGTCATCAGTTTCATACGGAAAAATTTCAGCTCTGTCTAGAGCGATGTATCTATCTATCTTTTTATCTCCGATCTATCTATCTCTCTCTCTCGATATGCATATATACACACCGATATACATGGGGATAAATGCAATTTACTGTTTGTTAAAAAACTAATCAATTAACGTTGGCCAAAATGTCGTGGGCTAAATCCGTCCAGAAACCTACATTCGGGGGAGGTTAGGTTGTCGGGCTCTCGGCTCGGCCCCCTAATCATTTACAGAAATCGACGCCCTTGTTCACGTCGGTTGAAGATATGTCATCGTCGATTATTTTTGTTACGTTAGCGACCTCAGATTTCCTGGCAGCGGAGTAACGTTGGCTATCAACGGCGACGCAAGGCCCAATTTGGCGCAATCGAAAACTGAGGCGTTTTGTCTGTGGTACGTAAGAGCGAGCAAGCACTTACTTTGCGTTGTAATCCGTGCAAGTGCGAGTTCATGGTTTTGTGCGGTGGACGTGTGGACTTGGGATCAATTGTGAGTAGTCACGCATGTGAACTGCGCAGAACAAACCTTCAACGGACAAGGAATTCAAATGAGGAATGTGTCAGTATTCGTCTCAGCCATGCACTGAGGCATGGCATTGAAGGCCAAATAATTCAGCTGGAGAATTGGTTGTGATATTTTGTGCATACCGCAAGTTAAACATGTTACCACTTGGTGAATTTATAGTCTAAAAACAGCTAGATTTCTTCTGATGTGAAAGGTAAGATTCTCATTGAAACAAAGGATTTGCATTGCTCTAGGTTCCTGTGAATTAATGCAGCAGCTGTTACCTTTGACATCTGCATCTAGATTTGAACAAACTGATTGTTTTACTCTCATAAAAGTTTACATGATCGAGGCACCCCAGTGTGTGCATCATGATGGTTCTTTTGCGAGGTTTACAGTTACCACCCAAAATAGTAAATACTAACAGCCACGAGGAATGGCGGGTCATGTGCAAAATGCCCGCAGTCCATGTGTACAGTGCTTGATGCATACTTGAAAAGCATACATCAAAACAACACCAAGGTCACTTTGACCTGATTTAAGCATTAGGGATCCTTTCCTTTTTACACATTACAATTGACATTATTGCTCTACACATTACAATTGACATTATTGTTCAGATGTAAGATTTAAGTGTGTTCAATGCAACAAGCAAGTTTCAGTAACTTTCCAATCTTGTACGCCTGTGAAAGCCAAATTTACGCTAGGGGCAGGCATCGTTGATTTTTACGCGTGAAACAACTTTGCCAAATGGTGTAGAATCAGATGTTTTTATGAAACTCAAAAACAAAATTTATGCGTGGGTTGTGAATTCTGACCCAAAATGTTTGCATAAGCTCCACATTTTCTTTGCGTAGTTCCAAGTTGTAGAATTAATTGAAATGAAATTGGATTCTTCAAGTTATGCACAAACAGTGGGTAATTTTTTGCAACCCTACAACTCTCGGCTTTTGAGAAACTGGTTTCATGTCTATTTATAAAACGTCGGCCATGGTGGGATATTCCCCTCAACTTCGTCTACCCCACTGTTACGTGCTAACGAAATCAACTCCCAAAAACTCGATGCTCTCTCCCTTGAGCAGCCTTGCTTTTGCACGAGAGCTTCACATGAGCGACGCAGTCCAAATAATAAACCCTTACCCTCTACTGAAATCTAACAGAAAACGAGACCCGAAAGCCGAGCTCAACGCCCTCGTCGCTGCAAAAGGGCTCACCGTCCGGGCGACGTTTCAGGTTACATGTCAGTAAGAGTAATCACGGGGTCGTCGATTTAGGCTCAGAATTCGATCCCGCACGTCGGCGGCGTCAGGGGCGGCAACTCGCACCGGCAGCAGACTGTATGTTCTGCATGTCACATCGTTAGCGGCCTTGTGACGGCAGAAGATTGTGCCCAGTCTGCCGCACCGGGAGCAAACCGTGAGTTCAGTCTGTTGCGTCAGCAGCGGCCCGTCTCCATTTCTGCCGGTCTGCCGGTCTGCCGCCGCCGGCAGCCGAAACGCCTGCTCTGCCGTCCCCGGTGAACCAGCCCCTCAAAACACAGCGGCCACACGACGACCCCGGCAAAGCCAGCGTAGACGCCGCGCCGTCGCAGGACGCGCGCTTTCTACCGGCCTGTTCGCCTTGCGCGCCCGGCCTGTGCACCGAACGACAATCACGCTACCGCCGCTGAGGCATCACGGAGCCAAGCAACTGTTCTCGAGCCGGTCCGGTCCGGAGTCGGGCAGCTGTTCTCCAGCCGGTCCGGAGTCGGGCAGCTGTCCTCAGGCCGGTTCGGAGTCGGGCAGCTGTCCTCAGGCCGGTCGGGAGTCGGGCAGCTGTTCTCAGGCCGGTCCAGAGCCGGGCAGTTGTTCTCAGGCAGGTCCAGAGCCGGGCAGCTGTTCTCAGGGGCAGAGTCCGTCTCTAATCGGCCCAGACGTCGCGCTAATGGCAGCGCGCTGCGGCGTCCCACGGTTTCCGCCGTGACGCCGCGGCGCGTCAGTCCAAGGTCAGAATTTTGGGCCTTTTCTAAGATCCTTCCAATTTTAGACATTTTGTTCTTAAAAACTTATGACTGGATCAGGCATGTTTTTTGCTCTCCAATTCAGAGTGTGTTTTCCTGCATACTCAGCCAGCTTCATCACTACAATCATGTCTTTTAATGACTCCTTCTTGTTCATTGCAGGTGATCACAAGTCAGCATCCAAGAAATCTACAATTAACTAAGAGTTTATCCTCATTTGATATTTGCCATACATCAAGATTCTCATCTACAAGTTATTCATTCTGGTCTGTTGATGTGGTATGTTAAAATCCAGGCTTCCAAATGTACATCTACAAATGAAGATGATGTGCACATGTGCCAATATAATACAAATAAATTCCCATCCCACTTCTTCTGGAATATCAGTATGATACACCAGAACCCTGGTTTCACATCGCATTAGTATACTTAGAAATGAATATGCACATAACACGGATTGTTACATATTATTCTGCTGTATGGAGTGCAACATAATGGAAATATGCCCGAACGACCACAAACGCGAAACAATAATGTAAACCCAGGTGCGTAATTGCTAACTACGTAACACAGGTAACCTTATCGCAACCACACAAACGTCAGGTATCAGAGTTAAGACACTGTTGAGCTGTGGAGCATACGCTGAGTGCCAAATTGTCATATACACGTGAAATAAATGTGTTAGTTTTCTAAATCAAACCACGTGCCCGGAAAGATCACCTGAATACCACTTCCTTTTCGGCCCGAGAGAACTAGTGTCAATTGCCAACAACTTGGTGCCTTAGCTTCATGGAAACTAGGCTATTCGCTGCCAGATTTTCAGTTTCCGCACATCACAGTAGAAAGTCGCTTAAAAATAACCACTACGCACGGCGTTTTTTCGTGCAAAAAAACAGTTAGATTTCTTCGGGCTCCCGAGGTCTGTTCTCATTGCGAATAGGTCTGAAAACAAAATCGGGAACACAAGACTGAAGTAACCACGACGTTTTATGGACTGTTTTAATACAGGAAAATGTCTAAAATCAAGTTTTGTGTGTTCTGTGAAGGTTGAGTGATTTCATATTCAAATCATTGCACAAAAGGATATTACTTAGAACTGCCTTTTTCCAGTGACACATGCCTGAAACTGAGGCCACTTTGCGATAAAGTGGAACGATAACTGAAAGTTTGAAAAGTATTATGAGAAGGAAAATGTTGTGGCCAAAGAAATACTTGTACTGCAAATGTTATACATGTTGTGTATTTGTCAAATTTCACTTTAACTTTTTCATAGCGTCACGGCAAAAGCTACATCTTATGGAACTGACGTTATTTTCCCTTTGACATCCTGGTCTTCCGAATATGGTTTAGCCCCTGTGGGGGTTTCGCGTGTCTACCACGAGACAGATTTGACGACGGGGTCCGCCTGTATTTGGAAACATCTCTTGAATTCCACTACATGTGGTTTCAGGACACAATTCTTATTTGTCTTTGTCTTGCGGCACGTGTTGTGGCAGACAGCTTAGAATAAGTGGTAAAGATTAAAGACCGTTAGATATAAGGTGGGTCAAATGTTAGATAAGTACTCTGATCGCAGATATCGAGGAAAGGTACACATGCGCACGGGGTACGCGAAGGCCTTGCGTCTTTGGTACACACATACAGTTGCTGGAGATTTCCAGGAATTACTGGGGGAGTGGTTCCACTTAGAATTTCAGATCATTTCGAGTCATTGGCACAGGGCTAATGCCGCAGTCTCTGAACATTCGGGGAGGGGCGTCCAGGCCCACCAAGCCCCTGGGTCTGGGATTTCCACCAGGTGCACTGTTTTCAGTAATGTAGCCGGGATATTCCTAATGGAGGGGGGGGGGGGGCAATGCTCATATAACAGGGCCTTACACTTCTGTTACCATTTTACTGTAAGTTGGGTAATTAATCATATCAGATAGCACTCTTGGACCTTTGGAAAATGGAAGTAAAGTTCCTTGAATTTTAAAACGTTTTTCGTTCAAAACAATTGACAGTATAACAGGCCAATTTTGGGGAACCTTTGACTTCCGCCTGTGCGGCTGGATGTTCTGTGTCATTTTTTGAGGGGCAAGGACTTCATGATACAAGTACATAACAATAACAAAAATGCAAGAATTGGTAAATAATGTCTATACTGCTCTGTTCCCAGTCTGCTTCACTCACGCCAATCCACTGATTTTTCAGCTTCAGAGAAAATGATTGACTGTATTTTAGGGTTGACATGATCAGACAAATTGGAAAAGGGAGGTAGAAAAACACTTTGTATTTGCCCCTCCTATCGAGTGGGGTGTCATGTTTGGTGCTCCACTGTGACCCCACCTCTTCATACCCTAAGACCAAGCATTGTGTTCTTCATTTTAAAGGAGCGCCTTTGGTGTTTTTCAGTTGTTTAGAATGGGAATGAAATGGTGGGTTACGAGTATGGGATGCAATATGGATTTAAGAATGACCTGGACCTGGAATAAAGATAGTCTGCCACTGATTTTGGTGTGGATACTAAAAGCAGAACATTTTTGGAATGCATGGCGTGTGTTGCAATCTGCGCCCTTTGGTATTTCTTGGTGTGGAAAGGAATTGCTGCTTGTTGCTTGGTCTCGTATTTGTGTGGTTACTTGGGGGGGGTGATTGTGGTCTGTGGTGATCTGTTGCATGTGTTGGCACCTGATCTATGTTCAGATCAAATACCCAAATGCAGGCTTGTAGCATGATCTATTTTGCAATGGATGTGTGGCAAAAGCCACTTCATTAAATGGCAAAGCTAATAAATTTTAGGTTAGTGCAGGCAAGTAATGGAATGTAATGCCTTATGCATGAGTATGTACAATGAGAGTGTGGTTTCATTTTAGCTGTATCTTCATTTGAACCACCACTTTGCAACACCAGAGTTCCGTAAAAGTTGATGTACCCATGACATCTGCTATCATAATCTTTTTCAACTTCAAGCGTGTAAATTTAAGTGAGTGTGTCTAATCTTTTCGGTCTTCCACCAAAAAGGCCTTTCAGCAAATACTCGACCCTAGCTATAATTTATGACAGCAATGAAAAGCGCATCTGGGGCTTCAAACAATGATAACTCACTAACATGATTCTGATTTTTGAAAATCCGCGATATGGATAGCTGTGCTAGGGTGTAAATACAGCACCAAGGGGGGCAGCAAAAACAACCAATGAACGGGCTGGGAACGACCAGTACGTCATACAAAAAAAAAAAATGGCGCACACGAGACCAAACAAGAACACAGAATGCTCACATGTTTATGTAATCATCTTGGGTTACGAATTAAAATTGGGTTCGTCTTGGGTAACCGGCACTCTTAACCAAAGGCAACGTTGCATACCTTTGGTATGGAGCTTTCCATACCAGGGTTGTCGATTTGTATTCTTTCGAGGGGTCCCTGGCCCACCCAGTATTGATTTGGGCCCCTCCAATGTTGGTTTGGGACCCTCCAACAGTTGGCGTCCTCCTATCATTGTACGACTGTCTACCATTATAATGCCCCTGTCCGCGGAACCACGAGTGGCAGCACCCAGCCTCAACACCCTCTTTTTCATGGCAACACGACCCACTGGTCAGACCTCTGAACAGCCCTTTTGATGGTAATGTCAGCGAATTGATGCGTTGTAACGGTAAAAACAGAATGACTATGTTTCGGTGATGTGTGATAATTATAAAAATAAGAATTTGTTGTCCATTCATACGTGTACTGTTTATTGAATTTCCCCCCAAATTTCAGCTTCCAATAGTGAGAAAGTTTTTCAGCTCATGCGTGCGCATATAAAACGTGTATACAAACTGCTTCAGTGTTGTTCTCATCTTCCCATTTTGTTGCCATCAACCTGAGGTCGCGAAAGTACAATTCTGACCTTGTGCGTCACCGTCACCGCCACGTCACGCCGTCGTGGGCAACCGTTCCGGCCGCCGTGGCGGTCGTCGGATGTCGCACTGCAGGGCCAACGGCGGGCCACAGCCCTAAGGGCAACGGCCCAGATCCCTTGCTTACGTTTTGTAAAAAAAAAAAAAAAACACACAGGCATGCATCGGAGACAGGAATAAAGAATATGCCGTGCAAAGGCCCCAGGCCAAAAAACATCACCACTGGAGGGGTATCTGACACAGGCGCAGCCAAGAGGAAGGCCGGACCCCTTATGCCCGACTTTTTTTTTTGTAAAAACCATAGCACATCGTCTTCCCAGCAGTTGGTTTCCGTACGATTTCAGTTCACAATGAGCTCCCCCCCCCCCCCCCAAGAAGATCCTGGCTGCATCCCTGGTATCTGATGTCGTGGGCAGGGCAGCATGTAAAAAAAAATCCCAATATGTGCGTCTCATATGTTGTATTTGTCCTACACTTCGCAAGTAAAAGACAATGAATAGGATGTCCGCGGCGTACAAAAGGTCATCCTGCACCAAAAACAACACTTTATTTAACTTACGGTGGTTCAAGACACTAAAGGATCTGTTCTGCTCTCGACAGCAGTTTACGAGGAGACAATGGAACTGTAAACAACATCACATTATCACTCATCACCAACAGCACAGCGCCAAAACACTCCCATTCGGCTGAAAGTGCAGTCAGAACACCCTGAGCAGCCTCTTCTTCTCAGACATTCCACGAATACTCCCGGCCGTCGATGTGTTCTTTCGTGCAGCGTGCAAAATCGCCCATCTCTGAACAACTTCAGGCTTCAATGACCGGGACCAATGGGAAACAGGCGGCCCGTTAAGTTTGCCTGGCGCCGGCTGCCCCATCTGCAGAGGCGGCGCCTGGCAGCCATGCTGCGGCCGGAGCCGCCTGCTGACAGTGAAGGTGTCCAACACATAACGCCGCCAGCGCGAGCTCAGCGATGCGCGGCTGAAGGTCAAAACGCACCTCGGCGGCGACCAAGATGCCTTAGGTTACGGCGGCGACCAGTTCGCCCGCACCAGTCGCGACTTCACTGCCCGTTCCCCAGTCAAACAGCTTCCCAGCGTCTGAGTCTAGGGGCGGAAACTGTCTGGATGGACATCACTTCACAAAAATCGCTCCATGACGCTTCATCAACATAGAAACTCTTGAATCACTGCTTCCATGCTGTCTGATATTAATTTGCCATGCATTTTTTTATTTTGATGCATAGCAAATGTCTGATTGTTTTCTTCAAGGGGGCAGAAATATGTTCCACGCGCAAATTCATACCCCGACGCAACACCCACAAACTGACTTTGCAGTCCAGCAACTGACGTTCATGGAAATTTCGGCACTCGGCTCAGTTTCGTTAAACCTCCATTAGAATTTCACTTTCATTTCATCCGGTCAACAGGAGTCTTCTTCAGGGAAAGTTTTGACAAATATATATATATATATATATATATATATATATATATATATATATATATAATTAAATCGAACAAACGACTTCACAAACGATATCTGTGAAGTCGATTTGATTTCATTAGATGGTTAGATTGCTCATTTGGGATCATCTCCGCTGAATGTTCCTGAACAATGTTTCTGTTCGCTGTCACGCCCAGTGCCAGCTAAATGTATTTATCTGCGTTCCAGGCGATCTTTATCTAGATAAACATTTTATTTTAGATTCGGGAAGTTTCTTCTTACATTGTTTGGGTTGGCAACGCTGAATCAACGCCATAAATATGCGTGGACAGCCACAAATTTTGCAGTCTCAATGGCGCACGTTTTCCGGGCTGGCGAAGTCTGGCCAGGACACTGAAATGAAGTTCGAAACGTATCACATTCTTAGATCAGGCTTAC
Organism: Capitulum mitella; assembly: GCA_030062745.1. Classification (NCBI taxonomy): domain Eukaryota; kingdom Metazoa; phylum Arthropoda; class Thecostraca; order Pollicipedomorpha; family Pollicipedidae; genus Capitulum; species Capitulum mitella. Next base: position 12,949,370 of record CP099851.1, on the reverse strand, counting down.
TGCGGCAATGGTATAATATAAGTCTGGCCACGACAATGAAATAAACTTCGAAACGAATTACATTCTTAGATCACGCTTACTGCGGCAATGGTATAATATAAGGCTTCTGGTCTAACCCACGCAGGAGTGATAACACTCCGTATCTTCGATGAGTCTCTGCACTTGGCATGCGGTGCGAAATACAAGCTACGAAACGAGACGTCTCCTGCAAAACCAGATTAAGTACCCAGGACTTCCGGGTTCTTTCCAGCGATACCATACTTCATAAAAACACCATTAAAAATGAAAAATAAATGGAACAATGCTCGAACGAACGGCAAGTTTACAAAATGCCTACTCGGCTTCAATGGAATAATGTATTTTATCGGGACACGGATGAGGGGAGTCTATGTCAGACACAATTTGAAGTCGACTCAGTGAGGGGAAGTCGACGTCAGACGCAATTTGAAAACGTTACGGCGCCAATTCAAGCCGAAATTCAAGCTTCCAGTCGGCCCA
>CP099851.1:12898872-12943872 GCA_030062745.1 Capitulum mitella | reverse complement strand
TATAGATGAAGTGGACAAAATTCAATAAGGAGAACGCAAATGCCCGGGGGGGGGGGGGTGGTCTCGGCCAATGCGTCTCGTTCGCAGAATTGCCCCCGCAGTCATTTTTCCTTAAAATAGGCCCTGGGTTATTGTGTGGGTGGCGTTGCTAATGTCCGATGGGACCTGGCAGAAGAAACAAGAACCGAAGATGACACAGACTGTAATACTACCTCACCGGCAGCCAGTAACTACAATTGAACAATGTGAGCTCTTTGAGCTCTTTGTCTAACCGAACTCGTGAAATACAGCAGGTTAGTAACCGATTCACGGCTGATTCACGATGGTTATTGTCCGGTGTCGGTTATTGACAAACACGGTGATGTCTTGCATGCACAATTATTGTGATCAGTTTAACGAAACTGTTAACAGAAAACTGGCATTCTGCAAACACGTCCGGAAAAATTTCGCGTGACGTCACGCAGAGAATATTCTTCGCGTGGTGCAAACACACCCCCAGCCTGCTGCACCAGTGGTGAGTGCTTTTCGTGCTATAGCCATATGTACAGGAGTGCTTTTTAAGTTCACAGAACCAGGGCCAATGCGACGCCACGTTTTCAGGACAGCGCGGGCAAACGGCATTTTCGAATCCTTTTTTTCATACATCGCCACTGGGATAACCTTACATTTCTCCGAGCTACCGAGTAAATTGCCCGCTGCCCCCCTGCCTCCTTCCCCGGAGCGCTGCCACCGGCCAGGACCATTTTGACGCATTTTCGTTCCTTGCAACACTGTGACCATTCACGCCATGTCAGTTAATTTTCCAGTTGCCCACAAATATGAACCACAAAATCATCAATGAATAAATCATCATCAGAGTCTCAAACAAATCATGCTCCAACATTCGATATCATCATGAATATGATGCACTTTTAATGCTGAGAAATTATATATAAGCCAAGGCGCTTACACACACCATATGGGATATGTTAAGTAATCTCCCGAGTGGATATGGCCGCCGCCATGTCCATGCCCTGTGGGTTCCTTCGCCCATGGCTGCAGCGCCTGTGTACGACCCCACCGCTTGGGCAGCGTACCGAGAACGGAAATGAAAATTCCCCGTTCTCATACACTCAAGATCACACCACGTACGTCTCGCTATTTAAGTGGCATTCGTCAAAATCGCGTTCGCGTTGCCTGAAAGCTGTTCATCATGCATTCACGCTGCCAGGGGCTCCGCCACATCATTTTGGTTGAGGGGTATAGCAAAGGTTGGCCCTAGAAGCCAATCCAGCAAGCCAGAAAAGTGCAGAACTTCGGCTAAGACTCATCGAATTTGTATTTTTACAGGCGCCAGATCGTTTTTTTTACAGCATTGCATGGGCAAAATGCCACTTATTTTTCGATAAAGATGCCATGGAGCTTCCTTGCTGCTTGAAAATCATACATTGCGAGCTATATATGTGTATATTGTATATATGCATACATATATATATCAAATATGCAATGATTTTGAACCAGGCGCCAAACCAGATGGCACTGGAGGATCTTTACCGAGCCGCGCAATTCCATGACACGGTCGGCCCGCATCTGGCTGATCCTTTCGGTCTTGGACCAAATACAGGTGGCCGTTCAGGGTCTTGAACCCAGTTCACGCCATGCAACGCATCTGTTGCCCGGTTCCTCATCCATCAGGCTACCACGGCCCGTGACCCGACCCGACACCAAAGTACGAATGCATTTGGAGGTTACGCCGGCACGCTATGCGTTCCCCTATTCTATTTCGGAAATTACAGATTAGAGGTTGCTCACGTCGTGTATTCGACCCTTATCATCTGTGCTACGGAAACGACAAAACATCGCACAGCTCCATTTCATCCCAAAATGTTAAGAAATGTTCCCAGATCTTGAACGTCCGCTCCAAACTGCTGACTCTTTCCACCAACGTCCCAGTAAGATCTCACCCAAATCTGGCATAGTTTGAGTCGAGGAATGGCAAACAGTAATTGTCAATTTATTATTCACCATGCAATGCCACAGAGGGTTAATGTTAAAATTCTTGAAATGTCGGGAGAAAAGATCACCGAAGGCAGTATTATACGAGTTGGCTTCACCTCATAACTGAAAAACGTCACTTGACGTTTCTGGACGTTTGGTGGCGCTGCCAACGACAGCTGAGAAAACCACCACACGGTAGCCAGATTACGCACAAGTTGTGTGTATGCTGGCAGCTTTTAAATGCAAATTCACACCTATTATGACTAACCGAACCAACCTAACCTGTCCTACATCTACTTCTACACCTACTCCTATCCTTACGCTGAAGTTTCCCAACGGCAAACTTTCGTTTTGAAAAATGACGACGGTTTGACCGCCAAGACGAATTTACTGTACTCCTGTGCAACATCGGTTGCACCGTCGCTTTTTTTGTGCTGCCACTGTCACGGGTAATGATCTCAAATGGTGAGGTGATGCCAACTCTCGGAAAACTCTGACGCCGTCAGTGCCTTCCTGTTCCACTTTCAGCAAACGATATAAAAATATATATAATAAACGATATAACAACACGGGTTTCCGTATTTTCCAGCATTTCGATTCATTAGTATTCGATAATACACCACATGCCAATACGTCGTTATTGAAGACATCTCATGTCCATCCTAATCCTCAACCCTTTGCACAAACGCTAGAGTGCACGTCCCATGCATACCATTTACTGTCAGATTCAACAGCAGGAAGGATAAACTCGAAATAAAGTACATGTTTTTTTCCTGCAATATCCAGCAACTCCAGCATAGACTTTTCGGGCATCAATATTGGAGCCTACATCCGGCAATTATCGGGGGGCCCCGTCCCTCAATTAGTTGACTGGAGAGGACGCATCCCCCGCCCCGTCCCGTCCCCCCCCCCCCGTGGCGGAGCCCATGCACGCCGCATCACACGAAGACGCCAAAATTTAAACACGCAGGAAAACAAACATGAAAAGACGTGCGGCCTCTTCGACCGCCGTTCCGTGCACAGACGGATCTCAGCGTCCTGCGGCTGACAGGTTCACCTGGGCCGGCCAAGCCTGCCCGTGTAACGCTCGGGGACGGAACCCGAGTGAGCCGAGCAGCGGTGACAAACCGGCAGAGAGCGGCCCTGAGCCGACCCGCACGGCCGCCGTCCGTACAGTCACGATGCCAGTCACAGAGGATCCCGACCCAAAGCTGAGGAATCGTGGCCCTGTGGTCGGGACCGCAGCCTGGCCACTGGGAACCATAGTTCTGTACTGTCGCGGATCCTGACACCACCATTGAAGACCTGGACTCCAGCAGTCGGGCATCACGGCCCTGCAGTCGGGGATCCCGGCACCACCGTGGAGGAGTCCCAACACTGCGGCCAGGGTACCCGAACACTAGTCGGGATCCCGACCCTTCAGTCGAGAAGTCCAGCACAACAGTCGGGAATCCCGGAACCACAGTCCAGAAGTCCAACACTACAGTCGGATATCCGAACACCAGTCGGGGCTCCCGGCCCTACAGCAGGGAACCCCGATACCATCATCGGTGAGCACGGCACTACAGTCGAGGACCCCAGTACCGCCGTCGGGGATCTCGGCACCATCGCGGGGGATCCAAACTCCGCAGCCGAAATTTTCGGCACCACACTCCACAAAGTCGGCGAACCCGGCCCGGCAGTCGGCGATGTCGGCACCAGCCACGGCGCACCCGGACCGCCCCAGTTTACGAGGCCGCGGCGGCCTGTTTTTCCGCGGCGCAGAGGGGACGCGGCGTCTGCGCGACAACAAACACCCGGCCGCCGCCCACAGCTCTCTCTCTCTCCGGCGGCCGCCCGACCACCCAGGCGGCGGCGGACAACGCGCCGACCTCACGCGCCAGCCAGCGCGACACGCCGCGTCGCAGGACCACCCAGCGCGCGTGGAGCGACGCGCCGCCGGCCGGCCGCCGACGGCGACGACCCGGCGGCGGCGACTGCGGCCGCCTCAATCAAACGGCGACAGCCGCCAGTCGGCGCCGCCGGCTAATCCAATCAAACACCATCATCGTACTCACCGGATCGCTGTGCAAACACGGCGTGCAAACAGTCGGCGCCGGCGCACGCGCGCGCACTCCCTCTGTAAACAGCGGCAGCCGGGCACTGGCGCGCTGTCAGCCGGCGCGCGCTCCCATCTCCCGGCCGCCGTGTCTCAATCCGCCGCCGCCGCCGCCGGCAGTGCGTTGGCCCGCGCGGCGCCCGCCGCCGCCGCCCGCTTTGGCGGCCGCTTAACCGCGCGCGCCGAGATTAAACGCCGCCAAAGCGGCGCCGCCGATCGGCGCTGCCGACGGCGTTGCGCCCGCGGGTTCGTCGAGCGGCGACAGGCTGCAAGGCGGGCCTGCGGGCTACGAGGCTGCCCGCCAACATAAGACGCCGCCAACATGGCCCTTGGAAAATTAAGTTGTTGATGGGCCCGGTCGGTTGACAGGTTTACTGGTGATGGTATTTCTCCCCGGAGGTACTACAATTGTCTGCGCCAATGGCTGGGCCGGCGCCGCTTGGCCCGACCCCTCGCGCGGCCGGCGGCGCGGCAACCTTGGCGGCGAACCCGGCGCCGCGCCGCGCCACGCACGCCGACCATCGCCGCTTTGTTCCAGCGCGGGCCGGCGGCCGGGCGGGGTTGGCGCGCGGGCGCGTGCTCATTATGCACCTTGCAGGCGGTGGACGGGCGGCCGGCGCCGGGCGGGTCGTCTCAGAGCGCCCACGACGTTGGACGGGTAGGCGATGATGTATACGCTTGGCGGCGGTGGGTCGCCGAGGTCACGGCGGCCACGCAGGGACGGAAGACAGGGCTGCGGCTCGGGACAGGGGCTGGCACGGACGGCAACGAGGGATCCAGACGCTGGGACCAGCGGAGGGACGGGGACGGGCAGGGGCGGCATCCGGCGTCTGAATCTGTCGGGGTTGACAGGAAGGGCGGAAGACCCTGAAACAAGTTGGTGGGACCTCAGCATGCCGTGGGGTACCAAGATAACCTGTCTTCGCCAGCCCGCCACGGATCGCGATACCTCCAGACCGGGCTGGGACATGGGCGGATCCCGCTGGGCCGGGACACCAGCCCAGCGGATCGCGATACCGCCACGGATCGCAATACCACCAGGCCGGACCGGGACACCGGCGGACCCCGGGACGTCCCGCCGCGCCGGGACAGTAGCATATCCCGGGACGGGCCGGCTGCCGGGCCGGCCGGGCGGAGCTGGGCGCGGCGGCGTGCCTCGGACGATAAAGCCCGGATCAGGCTGCAGAGCCTGCCGAGCGGACCGCAGCTCACCATAAAGCTGACAGCCGGCGTCTTCATTAAAAACTTAATGAATCACGTGACGTGACGGCGCGGGGACCTGTTCTGCAGCTACTGTTAATTGCGCCGAACTCCGACATGAGACTGATATTATCTGGCGGGACTCAATGTTAGTGTCTAATGTCCAGGCCGTTTTCCGTTCGGAGAGAAACTGGTCTTTTCTTGCCCGCCAGGTGGATTACGGGATTTTAGCCTACGTTGTAAACCTGAAAAGGCCTGTAAACAAAGGATCTTGGGCTTAGAGGTATTTCAGAACGTATCTTGAGATTGATGGCTCCATTTACGTGGGGCTTCATTGTCAGACGCCCATTTCAAAAATGCTTGGAACAATCATCTTCGGAAGCACCAAACTTTGTAAAAGATAGGATCCAGAGCTGCTTGGTTCCATTTTCTTAAAAGCAATGGTCGCTCAGTGCAGAAAAACTGTCAATGAGATGCGCTCATTCCTCGCATTCAAACGACCAAATTCACGGGTGCCAAGGGACCAATGATGATACAGATGTTTTCCATGCTTTGCATGAAATGATTTCCCAAAATCCTCCATGGCAGGCAGCACCGCGGGTTTATTTTAGTGCCACAAAACAGGAATGGTAGCTGGTTCAACTTGACCTATGAGTTGCGATAACAATGTTTTTCTGCGTCCGAATGAGTCAACAGTAGTAGATGAATATACCCATATACTCTTGGATTTTTGGCTCTGCCCCGACCTAGCCATCTGATCTCAATAAACAATTTGCCGTTGAGATGGTCAAATACTTCCGTTCGGGGAGTTAGAGTCAACCGATTGATCTAGCTAGGACTGCGACCCTCAGCCTCGTCAAACCTGAGCGTATTTACATGTAATCCTTCAGGTGCACTGATTGCTCTTGAGTAAAGGACAAGCCGAAGTATGGTGACCTATCTAACAATGATCACGCGAATGCTGTTTTGACAGACATGGCGAGCGTTTACTTAACTCGGGTATTACCTTGTGATTCCATCGCTGAAAAGTCTGTTTTCAAAGAATGAACTAATTGGTTTTTCTGGCATGGCATGATACACAACTGTGATGTACATACGTGTTGTTACCAGGCATGCGCCTGATTCTGAATCGCTTCGAATCAACACTGGATAGATTCCGAAATTTGGCGTTTTTGTCGTAATAGAATCTGAACTGATTCGGATAAAACTTGCAGTGAATAAGAATCAGAACTGCCCCCCCCCCTCCCCATGTTGGTTTGGGCTCTTCCAATATTTTCTGCCAGTTTTAAAGGGAATTGGGCAAAAACGACGAAAGAAAATGTTGCAATAAATTAAAAAAATAGGCAGAAAGTACAGAATAAGGCATAAAGTGATGTGTCTATCTATCTATCTGTCTTCTCTATATATATATATATATATATATATATATATATATATATATATATGTATGTATACCTTAGATGCATGGGATATAAGCAATTTTCATTCGAAAAAAGCAACAAAGAAACTAAAAATTCCCATTTACCAAAACAAAGTGGGCTAAATCCGTTGAGAAACCCACGTTTGGGGGAAAGTCAGGATGTCGGGCCCTCGGCTCGGCCCACCCAATCATTCACAGAAATTGACGCCCCTGATCAGCCGCGAACCGATTCACCTGTTTTGACATCACATCATAAGCAATTCACTTTGACAAGTTTATCAAGTTGCATTTTTTTGCATTCTTGAACAATTTCTGACATTTTTGTGTTTACCTACATTGCAGTATATACACACATATATATATATATATATATATATATATATACATATAGATGTGTGTGTGTATGTGCTGCGCCCGTATAATTCTGAACTGAATCAAAACTGAATCGATTCCCCGCTCTGGAAATCCGATAGTGAATCTATTCACTTCAGACGAATCAGGCGCAAGCCTGGTTGTTACCAACTTTAACCTATCCGAAGTCGCCGTCAGGAAAACCCACGAAATGCCTAGAATGCCGCCAGATCTTCAATGGAGTATTAAATCAGGCGAACCACTCAGGCTGTGCCAAATCACAGTTGTTTCACGCTCCGATCACCGCAAGGGAATACGCTTCTCCGAAAAATGAAACTGCTATCTGGGAACGCACCATCGTCTCATCCATGAACTCGCAACGACTTTCTCAGCTTCCTGGTTCTTCTGCGGAAAAACGTCCCGTTCTCATTGTTTCAGTCCCCGAGTGAAGTGCTGAACCCTTCCGCTGGCGGCGGTGGCGGCCAGGCTGTAATTACCAGTCTTTTCTATTCGTCTGCACTGACCGCTAATGGCCGGGAAATGGTGCCGGCGGGCCGTCAGCTGTTGCGCACAATGCCCCGAGGGCATCAGTAACGACCGCCGCCGTCCCGGACGCTGCGTAAGCGTTTCTGCTGACAAACGACTGCGAACGGTGCGGCTTGACTGAGCGAGAGGGAGAGGGGGAGGGGCAGTGGCGGCCGAGGGCTACCGCCGAGACAGTGCGGCCTTGGCGTCCCCTTGACAGGTTTCCTGGCAGCCGATCGTCGTCGCATGAGAAGTGGAAACGGCACTCAGAATGCCTCAAAGTACTTACCCACGTTGAGGATGAGTTGGAAAAACCAAGCACGAAGTTTGCATGTTTTGTAATTTGTTCTGATAAGTCATTGTCGCCAAATTTTCTTATGTACGTTCTCTGTAGTTTCAACCAAATCACTTGGCAAGGTTTCGTATTACCTACACCACACACTTGAGGAAGAGGGCTTAGGTGACATCAGCTGAAGCAGTAGAGGCGAGGACCCCTTTACACTCGCCCCTATGCGTCTTGCCTCCGACTTTGGCAGTGGTTTTCTGCAGTGGCCGATCTTTTAGGAGGCTTCTAAATTTAGTCTACGCATGTACACTTGCAGTCTCAAATAGAATTAAGCACTTGTGTGTACTGCTCTTTCCTATTGTAACGTTCAGTGAAACACTTACTTCGTCATAAAAACTCATCCCGCACGTTCTAGAAAGCAGCATAACTCGTGCAGACAGACGCGGCGCGTAATGGCCAGCAAGTCGTGGCACGCCTTCAAACTCAACGTCAGTCTCCCAATACCTGCTCTGAAACGCTCAAACGTTACGCTTCCATTGCAAATACGTAAAAAGGACTCCCAGCTGTTGGTCCCTCGTGCCCGTCTCTCCGGGCATCCTCCGTCCGGCCGGCGCGGACCTTCGCAGCAGGCACCTCTCCAAATCCGCCCGGCCAGGGCCAGACAAGAACAGAAACGCCGCAGGCGCTCATTTCCGGTCCGCGTTCAATGCAACCGCCCGGCGAGCTCGAGCCAGCCTCCAGAGTCGTTCCTCCGAATCAGAAGTAGGGACGAGTTAAGACATTCGAGTCGATGTTCGAATCAAGAGAACAGCCAGTTCGGGTGACTCGAGTCTTGGGGTCTGAGTCAGGATGATAGCCAGCTCAGGTTATTCGAGCCGGTATCAGAATCTCAAGAAGATCACTAAGTCAAACTACTCGAGTAATCTATTCGAGTTGGGGATCTGATCAGGCTCACGAGATGACTCGTGAGCCTGATCAGATCTCACGAGTCATCTATTCAAGTGAGTAGGAAAGCCAGGTCAGGTCGCTCGAACAGTGCTTCTGAACCAAGAGGACGGTCAGGTCAGGTTATTAGAGTCGCACTTGTACGATGGTTTGAGGGGCCGACGTTCCTGGTAGTTGGGCAACCAAGGCTGTCTGAGTCATGCGTAAGACGAGGATCGTGCTCCGACGGAGGAGAACGGACATTCATTCGCACGTGGCCAAACCTCATAGCGCTGCACGGCAAGGATTGTCTGAACTGCCCTGGGCTCATTCTTTGCGGTTGGTTTATTCTTCGTCAGGATGAGTTCCAGCGAGCAATGGCTTTAAGTGAGGCCTGCGCCCACGTCATGCATTGTCGGTGATTCTCGCACGTCGGTCTGAGTCAATTCAGTACTCCGGGCTTACCGGTAATGGAAGCAGCAATTAAATCAGGTGCAAGCCATCTGCAAGCTATCGGCTCAGCCGAATATTATGCTGTCATTATATTTCTTATGCCATTTTATTTGGAAAAAAACGTTTTATCTTATACCCTGAAGGCGTACAAGATGACGCAAAGATAATATGGCTACAAATACTGGCCACCAACCTCAGATCATCTCTCGCCGAAACCAAGAATGGTGTAGTCCAGAGGGGAAAGGAAGCTGTCTGACTTTTTCTTTCGACGTTGGGCCTTCAGCACAGCATGCGCAATTCAGTCTAAAAATCTGCCAAATATTTCTGCTTCCAATGTTCTTGACAGACATTGTTGTGTACCCCATGTTAGAGTATTCGAACTGGTTGCAAGCTCGTTCATTTGCTTTACGAGTCTAAATAAAGGTCCGATTTCCGTGTACGGACGAGCGATCAGGACTTGCAGGGCCGTGCAGTCTCCTGCCCTGTTCGGGGCACAACAGGGCCAGGCCCTCGGCTCGGGACGGGTCTGGCCGGCGGTGCTGGGCATGTCCTCACTAGTCTAGAACCGTTGCAACGTTGTCCGTCCACCCGTTCGTCCGTCCGTTCGTCTGTCTGTCTGTGGGTCCGTCTCCGCCTATCCCCCCTCTCTCTTTCTCTCACTCTTTTTCTCCTTCACTCTCTCTCTCTCTCTCTCTCTCAGAGTGAAGTATGGAGCCCAGACCTCGGCACAGACCGGCCGGTTGAGGAAGCACATCTCGGTCCCACGCGAGGCCGTCTCCGGGGCAAGTGTCAATACCCCGCAGCACTGGCACGCCACGACAGTCGCAGCGGCGTCGTCAAGGCCGAACGCGATAGGATCGGACCAGGGGCGAGACAAGGCAGGTGACTCAGGAAGAGCGGAGACGTTAGCGGCGCTGGGAATTTTGTGAGGGGTCATTGCCGGCGAAATGGCAGAACAAATACGAGACATTAGTTACCAAAACCCAACCTGAACCAAAATAATGAAAATATGGTACGAAGGGACTGAATCGTTTGCTGCTGGACACGCTCCTGGGTGGTCGGACTTCATGCGTTGGCAATGAAAATAACGATTTCCAAGTCGACCCGAAGCTGAACTGCAGTTATGATGGCAGCCGATACATTGAAGGGCTATGATGCCAATCATTGAATTGCATTTATGATGTAGTGCCATGACAGCCGAACCGTAAACGTCAGCGTTGCGAGGACGTCTTCATTGTTTATTCAGGGACCCGTGGCTTTGTCATCCATTTGAATCCGCGCCATGAACTCGTTAGGAACTGTATATTCTCTGTTGCAGAAACCCTATTTTATTGCACTGCCAGCACGACATCAAACACTCGAAATAGGCGAGGCTCTCACTGGTTCCGACATGAATTATAATTACCTGTCCTTGAGCCACCCCCTATATCAAGCGCGAGCTCACCGTAAGTCCGCAGCTATTTGTCACCGGCGACACTCACGGTTTGATCGCTCCTGTTGATAGGCTTGCACGAGCCTTCCGGCCGCGCGGTGCAGAAAGCTCACGGCCCATTTCGCATCAACGGCTCGCGCGTGAACCCGCCTCCGCTCTGCAATTACGCAACAGTGTTGACCCGCAGGCGATTCTGCGGACCGCCGCCGTCAGCACGCAACTCAATTTTCGCCGCCGAAAAGTGCCACTTCACTGCCGGCAACAGGTGCACCCGCCGACGGGGGGGAGGAAGATGGCGGGAGCGGCGAGGGGGGGGGGCGGACAGTGCCCGGTTGGAGAAGCGAGTGCTCGTTCACCGACGTCCCTAACGGCGTGCAAATGAGGACTTTGCACGAGTGCAGGCGGCCGAGCGGCGCTCGACAGCGCGTGAACTATGGACATCAGGTGCTCGGCCAGCGACACGATCGGCAGTTTTGCGCCGGCCAAGGGTCGTGAGTTGAAGTTTTCGCGGTCAGTCCGTGCGACATGGAGTCACGAATGTGTCCTGTTCGCGGACAGGCTCAGTGACAAGGGAATCTGCGATCGTGCGAGGAAATCCGCGTGGCAAAGAACGTTTGGTCGGTACGGGGCTCCTGCGTGGCGTGGATATTAGACAGAGGGCATATTCAGCACACACTGCAACATTGCATGTGACGGAAACTGAGAAGGGGACCAACTGCAAAACTCCGTCGACCCGACATCAGACATGATTCCTTTCAGAGATTTTTGAGCGAGCTATCCAGCAGCGATAGCCAGTGTATTTACAGGCAAGAGGCTAAAATGTGCACAAAATATGTCTATCGAAATCCCATAAAGAATGGGAAAAAATGATGTAGCAAACACTTAAGCTGGCCGTCTCACCTTTCCTGGCCACTTTACGATGCCTTCATGTGATGATGCTGTGTTTTATTTACATTATCTCTTCACTTTCTGGAACGATGTGCTGGCGCTTTGCTAATAAGACGATATTGCATCGAAGAGTTTCATTCATTAACGACTGCCTCTTGGCTGGATTACAGTTATCCAAAGCGAAACAAATAAGAAAAGACAAACACCAAAGCCAAACAAGCTTGGGAGAGATCACACCAGGAGCGGCGCCGGGTCCTTGAAAATGGGAAAACGTTAAAGAAAAGTATCCTGAGGTTCCAATCTTTCCCTCAAATGGCTTCTTATTCTTTTGCCGTATTTTTTCCATACCTTTCATGGACTTGTTTCTGTGGGTATTTGAACTATCTTGCTTGTGCCAGCTTGATGTCTTTTTGTACTAGACTTATCCACAGATCAGGAAGTACGACTTATTTGGCACAAATGCAAACACATCAGCTGTAATAATGTTGCGACCCTCCTGCCATTTCACAAGCAAGGTGCTTCAACAAAAAGGGAGGGATTCTGTCTGCACCGTGTGGACTTTGATCAGACCGCGTGACTGGATTATCCTTGGTTTTACCCCGTTTCAGAACTTTCTTGTCCACTTTGCCTGAGGCATGCAGTGCCAGGAAGTAACAAAAAAATGATGTGACCCGTTCAATTATGGAATAATAAACAACGAGAATTCAGCGAGAAGTATTTGTTTATATGTACTAACTCTGTCAGGCTTGTTTCCTTGTCCGATTCGCCATACCTTGTCAGTTTCAACCATATCTATTTGGTTGGTCTGAATATACTATGCGCAAATATAATTTTTAATAATAATTTTTCATTAAGTCGCGAATATCTAATGATTTAAACCATCCTCGCTATGCATTTTCATTCTTCCCATATAAAATCAGCTACTTATAACAAGTTGTAATAATTAAAAACGCAGACAACGCAAACACTTAAGTATGCAACTTGTTGTCAACTAAACGCCATTCAACATGGACGGGCTAGCAGTCTAGTTGTTTTCTAGTTACCGAGGTAAACAAGGTGCAACAACGTTTTCTCTCATCATATGGGCACCAACCAAAGAACTAGCGTATAACGAGAAGCTTAAGGAAATTTGCTTCAAGATGTTGTGCCATTGTTTTTGCTAACAACGCTTTCATAGTTTAAAAGACTCAACAAAATCCAGAATCTTTTAGTGGGTAAGCAGCATTTAAATGGCCTACTCTTGAAAGCCGCCACTAGTTCAGATACATTTCTTACTCGTTGTATCGTCTCACAGTCTGCTTGAACATTTAATTTGGCATCACAGTCTGATCTCAGAGCATGCCGAAACGTAAATTGGGATACGCAAGCCCATCAGCGGTTTTAAAACCGAACAAAAACGTCGTGTCTTCACAGGCACGCTCTAAAGCAAACGATATCCTAACAAAGAAGTAAGACAGAGAGAAAACTACGGCTAAAACAAGCATCCCCTTTCCTGGCGGTGGCGATCTTTCTCGTTTTTAGTCTCAGCTGGCCTCCAAGACCGTCCGTTATTGGCCGGCGTGCGGAAGCGGCGGTTTCGGTCGGTTTCTCGCGTGAGGCGTTCGGCGCGATTTGACGGTGTTTTGCTGGCCGCGTCCCCCGGCAGGTGTCCACATGCCCGCGGGCCAGGCGGGCAGATAATCCCTCTGCCTGATGATGACCTGCCAGTGGCGGAGGCGGCGCAGCCCGTGTTTAACGCGTCTGGCGGCGCGCCATCCAGAGGCACCGCCAGGAGGCGTCCGGGGCGGTGGCGGGTTCTCTACGTTCTTTCGGCAGACACCTCGCTCGGGATGAGTCCTTCGATTCGCTCTGCTCAGAGTGCAGCTCTGAGCCGTGCCAGCCGAAATCCTTCGCCTCGCCAACCTTGCTAATGATCGCATTTTCTGGCCTCCCTGTTCGGCGAGGCTGAGTGCGCCTCCGACCTCGTGACGCTGTTTTGTCGCGGACGGCGTCGGCTGGCGCGTGCGAAACGAGCCCGGCAATCTGTCAAAGGGTGGCCGTAAGCCGGTGATTCCGGTGCGAGGGTGAGGGTCTGCCCCTTCTGGAGGGGGCCGAACCTTCGAGGGGCTGGACCCCGTCAGCCCCAGCCCGGTACGGCACCGTGCCAGCGTTCCAGATGGCTGGACGGCGCCAGCGGATGGCGGAGTCCGCCGCTGGTTAGGTGTGCCACCTCTTCAGAGAGCACTGGTCAGGTGGTCGAGTGAGCAAAAGTTTACCTGTGGGTTCAAGAGCAGTGTACATGGTAGGCCGGATATGAGTGATTTGTTTTTGTGTTCGTCAGGACACTCACCTAAGGCCTTGGTTCCCTAGGCCTAAAGGATACGTACCCCCTACACCACGCAAATAGAACCTGTGAATCTTCTCCGTGTCGTTGTTCAAGACTCGGCTAGTGCGGCGTTTCTCTGACTTAACTGCATTTGTTTTTGCATTCCGTCTTGCCCAGTGGCTTCTCATTTAAGACTGATTCTCATTCTCATTGGAGGCAACATCGGTTTTGTTCTCATCCCGTAGCCCTGCCCAGAAAAAAGCCTCAAGTGGTACTAGTTGGATGGAGCTGCCAAATAGCTCAAAACCCCCTTTCGCTCCGCCTTTTCTCCAGATAATTAAGAGGAAAACTGGCACGACTGGTACTCGGAAACTTTCGAAGGAGATATCCAACTTTCGCTTTAAACTCAACCTATGGAAGCGCAGAGCTGGTAGGACGTGAAAGCGGCGTTTGCCTTCCACCTCTGAAGTAAATTTCTGCAACGTTCAGAACACAAATGTGTAACCTCCGTAAGGCGACTAAAAACTTTGCAGGAAAGATGCCTAAAACAACACACATACATAGAAAGGATTTATGTAATTGCGAAGTAGTCATTTTCTTAAGCCTATAAGCCTAGTCAACGACTCATGAAGTCCAGATGCGGCAGCCAGCTGCAGCCTGACGGAAGCTCTCTTGGCCAGATAAAACACGCACGTTTCATCGCACTCATTCGTTTGAAATATTATCCGTGAAAAAGCCGCGTCGTCAAGCCCATGTTCCTCGGCACTGGCCCGTGGAACCGGTGTATCCACCTGGCACACACGATGATGTGGTCTTTCTTCGTGCTCTCAGACAGGTATGATGACAGGGAACCGCCAGAGTGTGGATCAAGTGGCCCACTTATCCTGGCTTCAGACGGTCAGTTGACGCGTGTTACCGGATCAGAGCCAAGTCGTGAGTCGGTGCCGACCGGACGAGTTCTTTTTCCGTACCGCGACACCCGAAAAGTGGATGTGTTTTCTACGTGGGATATTTTGGAATGATCAAAAAAGTCAAATAACATACTTGGTTTAGCCTTCACGTTGCACACGTGTGTAGCAGCTCATAAGACACGTAAGGCATCGGCCCGATGACTATGACCGTGGCACTACCAACTTTAAATAATCTTGATATTAACTTTATCATGTTGGATAACAAGACATTGTTGAAAATTCGTTTTGGCCTTAACTTTGAAAATCTTAAAAACACTGTTACACCGATATGTTTGCACAGATGGCCTTGTTGGACTTTGCCTGCCATTGCAGTTTTGAGAAGCTCAGGTTACTTGGCTTTTTCAAAAGAATCCTTTTAAATTTTAAATTGCATACGTCAATGCGCGTCAATAATACATGATATAGCTGAAAGACAAACGTAGTTTTACGAATTACGTTTTCCAAGCAAGATGAAAACGGTTCGATAACGGTGGTGATCACCAGAAGCTAATTTGCAGTCAATGGTTTTCTTTTATGAATTATTCCTTTAACCCGTTTTCCAGTAATTTTTCTCCATTATTTCTTCCGGTAATTTCCATCCATCATCGTATCGGAAAGTTTTCAACCAACGACATCCAGGGTTCTCTTCGATTGGGAAGGTAACGTTTTCTCACAGCACATCTCCTTACAAAGAGCCCCATTTCGTTTGGCCTTCCGTAGGCCCTAGACGCAGGACAAACATCAGTGAACTTGTATGGTTTTAGGTGACCAATTGCATTTTTCAGTCAATGTTTTAAGCACTTACTGACAGTTTTGAGCACTGGCGTAGCCAAGATTTTTTCTTCGGGGGGTTCCAGAGGATGAGGGGGTCCCCAACGCTGAGGGGGCCCCTTGAATACTACGGGGGCCCCATGGCTAGGAATGTCGTTTTGTGTAAGTCATTTGGGGGAGGGGGCGGATCGAGGGGCCTCACAACCTAACCTCCTCCCTAATGTGAATTTCTCAACGGATTTAGGGCACTTTTTCGGGCCGACGGAAGTTGATCTAAAGAAAAATTGATATATATATATATATATATATATATATATATATACATATATCGGATGAGGCAATGTCGGAGGCGCCCTCAGAAAACATTAAGGGGCTTCTCAAAAGGCTTCAGTTTCCACACAAACTCGATGGATCCTTAAAGAAAGGGACCTCCGTGGCGTTCAAGGGTCCCTCCTTAAATTTATCCGAAATGCGCTTGATATTTTCAGAGGCATCTCATCTGTTCTAGAAAGGGTGAACTGAACGAGTAAATGTTTCATGGGCCCTCTGAAAATACCAGGGACACCCCTAAAACGTTTAGAGGCCCACAGAAAAGCTCTTATGGACACTTCATATAAATCCAAGGAGAGGCACTCCCGAAAGACTATTTGAATTCATCTAGAGGACTCAAAGAAATGTTCGTGGACCCCTTTAAACCTTTGAGAAGGCCTTCAGTATCTTCAGGGGGCCCACATTCAGGAACGTAGTTTTAAGCCGGAAAGGAAATGTTTGAGGGCTCCTAAAGACACTAAAGGCCCTCTCAAAAAGCTTGAGGGTTCCACGAAAAACTCCAATTAGCCCTCGAGATGAATTCAACGAGGACCCACAGTGAAGGCCCCGCCTTGCACTTGTCTAAAGGGCCCATTAGGTTTTGTGGGCCTTTAACTCTCTGACTGGATCCTTGATCATCGTATTTTCGGGGTAATTTTTAACAATGGCGTAGCGTGGTTTAAGTTTTTCCTTCATGTTTCAGGGGTATTCTGGAAACATCAAAGGCCCTCTCCTTGATGGCACCACACCAACTCTAACGACGCTTTGGATAAATGCGAGATATATATGATATGATATGATATGTATATATATATATATATATATATATATATATATATATATATATATATATATTTATTTATATACATATCATATCACAAACATCAGTGAACTTGTATGGTTTTAGGTGACCAATTGCATTTTGGAGGCGCCGCAAAAAGATCAGCGTGTACTCGAGATGCATTCAAAAGGGAACTCTCGGCCTGGGATAGGGCCGTTCCTTTCATTCATCCAAAGGGCCCAGGAGAGTTTTTTAGACCCCTCGAGCTTTCGAGAGAGTTCTTGGTGTTTTCAGACAGCCTATCAAGCATTTTCTCAGGTCCCCTCAACCATTTCCTAGTTGATTTAAAAATCCTCTCCTGATTGTTCGAGGAGGTCCCTAAGAAGGTTTAAGGAGGGTACCTAAGACCGAAGTAGAGCCCACTGGATACTTCTAAAGGATCCCCTCGAACCATCTAGAGGGTGCATGGAATATGTTGTTTGACTCTCGAACTTTTAATGGTGCCCTCACTATTTTTTCAAAGCCCCTAAACTTCCAGGAGAGAATTCTCTTAACCAGACGAGAAAATCGTTCTGTAACTTGGATTGGGTTACTGATTAGTACCTCCGTCTGAAGAAGCTGCAGAACATTTCGTCATATTTAGATGTCATTTAAATCATGGGTCCCGGCATACCACTGTGAACCTCGCTTCAGGATTGCGGGGCTGAAATCATCATGGAGGGAGGCTGAAATGAACGTTGAGGGGAGGTGCGCGCACCCCCTCAAATTAAAATGAAGTCCCTGTCCATGGTTAGAACAATAGCGATACATGGTACGAACCTGTTTTCTTCCCCATAATAACTAAGCTTTCTGTTGAGAAAGCTGGCCTGGATTATCTATATTTACTGCTCTGGCCACTGGGGCCCCATTAACGGGAACTTCCACTTTTTCTGGAACTGAATGGTCAGGCAGCCTGCCAGGCGCCATCATGCCTACATTTCCATTGAATTGCTTTGATGATCGTCTAGTTACGCCACTACGATGCCCGGCTCTGACATCCGGCAGCCATTCCAGGGCAGAGATACTTTTCCTGCCAGAAGCTGCCCGGCAGGGAAGGTACCTTGGAAAGACCCCAACGCCCTCTGACCTTTCCAGATCAGTGGATATTGGGCCCTTTAGGACATACCAGGGGCTCGGCCCAGGGAATTCTCTTTCCCTCCCAAAAACCTCGAGAGTTGGGATAATAAGACTCCTCTTTTGGGTTAGCAGAGTTTACGTCACTGGGTGCAGCAGAGTTTTCTGCTTTGGCGTCGTAGTTTGGCTATCAGCGACCTCGTTTGTGCCAAATTTTTCTCTTTTTCAGTACTTCTTTTTCCATAAGTTCCTCTTGCCAATTCTTCATTTATTCGTCACACACACAGAGTTTCTACCTTCACCACCTACATTCTTGACATCAAACACTGACCTCACACCGCACTAGCACTTCGCTACGTCACGAGCGTCACATGGTCCACCACATGTTGAGTGGGTAGATACAACGATAGCTACTGAGCGAAAACCGGCCCTGCTTATAAACTACTTACGGACGGAAGTGATGAAAGGGATGATACAATTATCATATATACAACCAGTCAGAAGGCGTTTTGCAGTCCGAATATTCTGGAAAGACTAGGCTTTAGCCAATGAACGGGCGTGAGAACGCACGGAATTCAAAGACCGGGCTGATGTAAGGCGGATTCAGGAGCTCAGAAGTTTCCGCGGGTGTATGCTATTTTAAGATTGGAAAAAGGAAGTATCGTTTAACATTACGGATATGATTCACCTAGCGGCACTGCGGCACGATCGATGTACATAAGGCGTTAATGCTTTCTCAGACGTCTCTGTCTGATTCCCTTCGGTGCCGACTGTGGTAACTAGACTTGAAGGCACCTGATAGCCTTAGGCAGTCTTCCAAAGCAAAGGCGTTTGAAGGGAAACCTCTACCATTTAGAAAAATTTAGCAAGCATTGAACTTTAAAGGTTTTTCTGATACGGGAACTTTAAAGCCATGACGTGAACTTTGTTACACTGGGGCTCCCTTTCTGACACACCTACACCATCCATGGCAGGGGGACCTTTGCTGACTGGCGGCTCCTTTGCAGAGCACCCTTTCATATCCTCGCATATGCCTTATGGCAGGTATATGCTGAGAGCCTCCTTACCTTTCCCAAGGACACTTTCCAGGGGGCACCCTGCTACCCGCCGGAGGGGTCTTTGCCTGGGGGGTCTGGGGCCATTTACGGTGGAGTGGATTTGCCTTTCCCGGCCAGGGAGGCCCCTTTAGGCAAATGCCAGGAGGCCCTTCGAGGGCCCTTCTCGACACACCAACACCATCCGTGGTAGGGGACCTTTGTTGGCTGGCGGCTTCTTAGCAGAGCACCCTTTCCTGTCCTTGCATATGTCTTTTGGCAGGTATATGCCGGGAGGCCTACTTACCTTCCCCAGGGACACCTTTCAGGGGGTACCCCGCTACCTGCCAGAGGAGGTCTTTGCCTGGAGTCTGGGGGTCCTTTGCGGTAGAGTGGGATTGCATTTCCCAGCCAGGAAAAATTTCGGGGATCCCATGAAGGGCCCTTCGTGGGCCCTTCACGACACGCCAACACCATCACATGGCAGGAAGACTTTGCCTGGCTGGCGGCTCCTTTGCAGAGGAGCATCCTTTCCGGTACTCGCCTTTTGAATAAGTACATGCCGGGGCACCCACTTACCTTTCCCGGCCAGAGGGCGTCCCACTGTCTGCCAGAGGGGTCTTTGTCTGGGGTCTGAGGGTCCTTTGCGGAGGAATGTATTTGTCTTTCCCGGCCACGGAGTCCCTTGAGGCCAATGCCAGGGGGTTCTCGAAAAATTTCGGGGATCCCAGGACCCCTAGGACCCCCCCTGGTTACCCTACTGGTTTTGAGAATAACATAGCTATTTCTTAATGTTCCGGTACTCTGCGTTTGGGGCCTCTGCGTCCGGACGAGAGGTTTTGAAGAGAAATGATGCCCCCTCCGTACGAATCCCTGGCAGTGATTTCAGTCCTGGTGGTTCTGAAGGGCGTTGATGGACAGACAGGAATACATTTCCCACCAGGTCCTGCCATTTTTATGGTGTCTGTATTGACGAAGTGAAAATAAAAATAGGCAGGATTAGGTCCTTTCTCCTGTTACTTATCTTTCAAGTGTCCTCAGTCCTTTTAGATCGGTTTGCAGACCCACTGGACACTTCCAGTTGCAGTCTCCAGCTTTTCAGTTCTCAAAGAACTCTTACGGCTTAGCCGAAAGAGCTTAGCTCGTACGGTTTAGCCGAGCGGTTTTTTCCTCGGTTTCAGGGACGATTTCTAAGCTTTGGCAGGATTTATATGTCTTCAGGACAAATAGCAATACCTTACCCATTCAATGCCGGCAAGCTGCGGCGTCTGCACCCAAAAGCAATGCTACAAAGTAATACAAGATAAAAATAAATGAGCAGTTTCGGGCCCTTTCTTATGTTACTTTTCTTTTCAGAGTTCGGGGTCCTAGGTTCTTTTATAGATCAGTCTGACACTCCATTGGACACTTCCGGCTGGAGTCCCCAGCTGCCCAGTTCCAAAGGAGCTCTTACGTTCAGCCGAACGTCCGTTTTCTCGGCTTCAAGAACCTTCATATGATCTGTATGCCCATTGCATCGTTTTCTCGTATTTCCAGTGCAGTTTATTTTCATTTCATTTCAGACATTGGATATTCAGTTTAGATTGGGAACATTGTCCTCAGTAGGATGCTGTGAGTCATCGCTCGAGCTCGTTTTCATGCCGGAAACATTTGCTTCTTTCCCATAGTCCGTTATCATGTTCTGGTATTTGCTTATTTCCCATAGTCCGTTATCATGTTCTGATATTTGCTTATTTCCCATAGTCCGTTATCATGTTCTGATATTCTCGTCTCTCCACCAAGCAGCCACTTCAGACTTCAAGTTCTTTTTCCTGACCAGGAAAACTTCACATGGCGTCACGTGCGTAGAGTAGCTTTATAAATGGCCAATAAAAATGATGGCTGCTTCCAGCCAGATGCAGATATGAAATAAAGTAGGCGCAGGAAATATTTGCTCGTTTAAATCCTCCAAATCAGAAGGGAAAATTAATTTTGGTGACATTGGGCTGTTTTCATCTTTCCAGTGGTCTGAATGACATAAGTCTATCCTACCAACTTAGTCCGCCTTATTTCACTATGCTAAGCTTCATAAATGTCTGCTCTAAATTTTGAGGTTTTCACATCGGGTCCGACAGCCATATGTGGTGAAATGTTCCTGGTAGTCTCTTCTCGGCTGCCATAAGCTCTTCTTTACAGTCTTCACTTTGTTTGACGTTTTCCTTGAAGTGTCTGACGTATCGTCCTCAGCATCGTGCATTGTCTTAGCATGCATAAAGCGCCCATGACCTCTCATGCTCCAGTACACAACACACAGAATCGCTGCAATATAACTTAGAGATGGATGAAACTTCATCCACGAGCACCCGAAGAGTCATCCAAGGGGCTGTCCTATTTTTGTTAGATTACTGGGGAAGACATCACGGTTATTCGCCAGCGGCTGGCTTCACAGTAATGTAGCTCGTCATGTAAACGATCCTCTGACAAGTCTGCTCTTGCCATCAGGAGTCGGAGGTGCCTGTCAGCGCTTCCACGACTCTCTACGCGCGGCGCGTCATTCTGTGACAGGGTTTTTTAACATGCTGAATGGTTAACATTTCGTCCATTCGTTCCAGACTGTGGTCTCCATTCCCGATGCCTGAGCCCAGCAGCGAAACGTGCCTATTTTGAATTAAAGAGCCGATGGGGAAGCAGAATTATGCCTCCTGTATGAACGTGCATAAAATTTGTCTTCTTCCTCATTGGATTGTGTGGCACGTAATGTGCCACACAATCCAATGAGGAAGATGCCAACTGCTGGGCACTCTAGTTTTACTAGAGTGCCCAGCAGTGAAAAAAGTCCTCAAGAGACTGAAGCCAGAACGCGTCGCGTGGCTCGAGTGCGCGTTGCCGTTCCGCAGAGGTCGTTACGCCGCCGCGATGTCTTGCATCGCGAGGGGGTCACATCACACTGTGCCAGGCTGGTTAACTAATCAGGGGATGACGTGATCTCGAGGCTCAGCACATTGCAGAACTCGTGCACAGTGATTTATCATTGTATCTGGGCGAGATATCGTTGGCTCATGCCTGCAGGCCCTCCACGCTGTCAGCTTGTAATATACATATGGGGATTCGACGACCGTCTCCAAATCGAAACGCATTCGGGGAAGAAGTTTTATCGGGCCGGATAATGTAGGGCATCGCAGCACTGCAGCCGAGACTAAGCCTTCCCACAACAAATCTTCGTTGCAACCCTTGCCAGGGATTTTCTTGGTTGCTGAAGGCAAGACATGCGATCCCCAAATTAATATTAATATAGATGTTAGCTGTTTTACGCTGTCGCGATTTTACCAAAATAACATCGGTTTCCGCCGGGGTGGTTTTGTGCCTATTTCTGTTGAATCATGCAAGGACTGCAGAAAATCATTTTTCCACTTTGAATCCCGATGTTATTACCTAGGCTGCCGATTTACAAGAACCGCACGTCATCGCCATTTATCAAAGTATTGGTTCTGTTCGCTGAGACGGGCGGGCAAATCGCTTGCGATCAGGCAAATCAGGCGCGTCACCCACCGCAGAGTTATTAATCTTAGGCTGCGAGCGCCGCTGTGTTTCAGCGCTCCACTGTGGAGCCGGTGCACGCACCGGTCGAACCGGTACGCGGGCGCCAGTTTGGCGGGCGTGCTGCATCTGTCGGCTGTCTGAAGACAGCGCTCAGGGATTTTCTCACTGGGCGTCCTCTGAGTCGTTTGCCGCCGGTCGTTACACGCCCTCGGACACGCAGAAAATTCGATTTGAGCTTAAAAAGACACCACCACGTGACAAGCCGCGGCCATTTTAACAGTCTTCATAATGGCGATGCCTGGTCTTGTGCTTTTTGGTGACATGAATTGTTTTTTTCCTTGGTTTGAATGTTGTACGTCTATCTATTCAGGGTCTTCTGCAAATGATATTTTTTAGTCTTGTCTCACTGTTTCAATCAGTAACGCAGGCAAGGGGGACAAAGGGTACATACCCTTCCTAGATTTCTAGACGATCCCTGTGCCAGAGATTACGATGCCAGAATATGCCTTATCAAAACTGAAAAATAAGGAATTAATAAGAAAAATCGGCTTATTTGGCATGCACGGACTGTCTGTAAATTCCTCGTGACTCGCGTATGCGGGGCGCTTTGTTTACACCAGTGCCGGCTGTCCGTGGTGCCCGGGTCCGGTGCTCATTGTGCGGGCCTGGTGCCTGTGCCAAAGGCCTGGTGCCTGTGCCTGTACCAAAGGCTCGATGCTCATTACGGTGGTGGTCAGGTGTTCGTGTCAGGGTCTCGGCGGCCGGCACCAGTGGCGATAGACCCTGATGTTCATTTTATTGGCCCCAGAACCCTTCCAGGCTCCTGGTTTTTGTGGTGCTAGGGCCCCGGAATATGCAGCGCTAGGGACCTGATGTTCGTGTCAGGTTTGCTGCGTCCGTGATGCTAGCAGCATGACGCTCGTTTCAGGGGCTCGTTGCTCGTAGCGGGGGAAAAACGTTCGAGCCAGGAGCAAGACTCTGTGCCAACTGGACCTAACTTTTGTTTCAGGGGTCCTGTGGACGTGCCAAAACCCCGGTGTTCGTTGTGCTATGGCCCTGTTGTTGGCTTCTGGGTCGCCGCGTTCATGGTGCTAAAGGCCGGGATTCTGTGCCAGGATCAGATTTTGCGCCTGGATCATTTTGTGCAGAGTTCGTTACATGTGTCCGGCGCTTGTGCCAGGGACCCAGTGTTTGAGGAGATAGGGGCCTGGTGTTCCGAGAGAGTTGTCGTTCCATTGGCCTGACTTTCGTGGTGTTCTGAGTTCGGTGTCCGGGCCAGAGGTCCGGTTTTCGCGTCAAGGTCAGGCGTCCGCAGAGGGGCAGGCAGAGAGCTCTCTAGGGGCTTTGCCCCCTCCTTTAGGGAGAGAGCAGAGATAGAGCCGTCTAGGGCGAAGCCCTGTAGGGCGCTCCGCCCCACCTATGGTTCGGATTTGTTTAGGGTCAAAAAATATTTGGAATCTCCGGATATATATATATATATATATCTTTATATATATATATATATATATATATATATATATATATACATATACCTGTATACATGGAGGTAAATGCGATTTTTCATTCGATAAATGGTAGCAAAAAACTTGCAAATTTCTATTGGTCAAAATAAAGTGGACTAAAGCCGTTGAAAAACACATATTTGGGGGAAGGTTAGGTTGCAGGGCCCTCGGCTCGGCTCCCATCATTTGCGGAAATCGACATCCCTGTCTAAATTACCTGTTGATAAAATTATAGTTTCTTTATTGGTTTTTGTGACGTACTTTCTATGCAAGCATATCATATTTTTGGAAATGATCTTAGTGCAGTTTTTTTTTCCGGAATCGACTCATTTAATTCTGAGTCGAAATCGGAATCCATTCAGTTTGGAAAACCGGTCTCGAGTCAGAATAAGAATTGACTCAGCAAGTCATGAGTCGGGCTCGACATCGATTCTCCCGAAAGTGGAATGAAGCACAAGTCTGCCAACAAGCATCCACAGTTCTGTCTGGTTGGCTGCATCAGCTGCTGCTAACGAGAACGTAAAACAATGACAGAGGACATCATTTAATGTTGATACGAAACCCTGCCGGCAGCTCCGGACAAGGGAAAGCAAAACGTATAAACTGCCTCTGACTGGGATCATATGCCGATGCACTGTGTAATGGAAAACGGCATCGTATTGTTCGAGAAGTTCAGTGCCGTGATGAGTACTACAAGAAAATATCTAGCAATGTCTGGTAACGACGAACGGACAAGCCATCAGAATACTGGATAAGGCATTCTGTTCTACCACGAGAAAGCAAGGGTCAGTAATGCGAACAGGATGTCTATGGTACTTTCAATGCTGCAAGAGCATCGTTTCGCCGGGGTTTGGTCCGTTACTAGATCACATCGATATGCAGTGCGCATAATCATTTGTTATAAAAAGCGCTGCGACACAAGACCCGATTTCTCTTCTTTGAACGCAGAATACGAAGAAGCACCAGTACAGGCAGTCTCTGTTGTACGACTGGCATCTGAGGACGGCCTATGTCTGCGGCCGGTCTCCGTCTGTCCGGGCACCAGCTGGGCTGTCGGGGCCCGGCAGGAACTTCACCCTGAGCCTGGGAGCGGCGGCGCTGGCCGGCCTACGCGACGCCCGCGGGTACTGCGCCACCGGCTCCGTTTGATCCACGCCGCCGTCAACGGACCAGGGGCGTAGTCAGGGTTTCGGCAAGGAGGGGCTAAGACAAACCCAACCTCACCTCAAAACCAAGAATTCCTCGGATTTCGGCCACTTTACTTTCGAGTCGTCGAAATTTGTATTCACTTTCGTTCTGGGGGCGTACGGTAAATTTCCAACCCTAAGGGGAAAGGCATGACCCCCTTCTCCCTGGCTTCGCTCTTGCAACGGACCCATTCCCCCGTCTGAGACGAGCCGGCGGCTGGGACAGCTCCGCAGCTGTCGGCCGAAGCCCTCGGCTGATGACTGTCGTCTTTGCTGCCCTCCTGGTAATGTCAGGCTGTGGTGAATCCGGGAAGGCAGGTCGTTAACAGTTGGCCAAACTCGACAACGTAAAACCAAAACATAGATTTTCTAGTTTTTCTCGGATTCAGAGCAACGATCCAGTTATGCACATCCTGCTGGAATCATAGCGAACCGAACGATCGGGTCCTACTATCATGCCAGCGAACGAAATTCCACGTTCTCTGGAAGTCCATAGGCTACAGAGCTCGAATCTCAACGAGTTCAATTTGTTGTTCCTGCGAAGCCGACCGGTTAGGTTCGCCTCCAGTCATTCTTTTTTGCCTTCGGATCTAACCAATTTGGTTATCCCTCACACGCGCCCGGCGACGGTCTACAAGAGCGCGTCTCCAGTCAGCAGACTTCAGCAGTCTGCCGGGCGCTGACCAGCTGATCTCTGCCGGTCCGCTGGCCCGCCCGCCAGCGGAGCGCAGCCAGTCTGCCGGACGCCGACGGAGGCCACGTCCCGGCGGCGATTTCAGCCGTCAGCGGTTACAAGACAGCCGCGGCCGCCGCTGCGCGCCCGGCGAAACGTGAATTAATGGCCCGGCTGCAGGCCGGCGGCGGCCCGTCCCTCAGCCCAGGACTCGCCGAGATCGGCGCGTGACGCCAGCCAACCGCTGGACGCCAGGCGCCGGTGCACGGTGTCACGCGCAAGGTGCGGGGTGGTAAGTGCGGGTGGTGAGGGTGGTCTCGGCCGGGTCCCCCACGGGTCTGCCGCCGCGTCCGCGGCCGGCTCTGCTGGCGATTCTGCCTGGGCACGCGGTCGTCCATCAGGCGGCTCGTTAATTCTGCGGTGTTTTTCAGCCGTCAGCGCGCTGCAGTCGGCTGTTGCTGCGCCGACTGCCCGCTGGGTGGCGGCCGCCGCCGTATTGGTCTTGGCGTGCGGGAGACGTCACGTACTGCGCGGTATGCGCACCCTTCAGAACGGCGCAGCATCGCCGTCTGGCCAGGATGGAAGAGTCCGACCGGCCGCCCGAGTCGTCCGGGACCGTCGGCGAATCAGGTCCATCCTGACCATCATGACCAATCTCGTGAGCTCTGGGTCGACCGCCTCCCCCTCCCCAAACAAAAACATTACCGAGCAGGAGTGAGCGAACCTCTAGTGGGTAAAGACCGTGCGGAGAATTTGTATTCATTGCAGCAGGGCCTATGTTAAGAGCAAATCACTAGGGGAAAGGGGGATTTCGGCCAGTCAAATTGTGGGTGACATGAATAGGAAACCTGGGTATTTCGCCGACCTTGCTTTGTCTGACCCCGTCCGAGGTCAGTTTCGACGAGCTGGTGTGGCTAGACTATCGGTCGCAAGTGGCAAACTTGGCCGTCTCAGGGACTTGGTGACACAGTGCATTATGCTAGATTTTAGGGCTTTGAGACGTCGGGTTGGCAAAATCCGACACGTTTTCGAAAAACTCATATGAGTTTTTCGAATGCAGAAGCGCGTCGCTTCCGGTCGTTCGATCTCGAAAAAAACGGGTCGCACCGACACAAAACCAGGTGCGGTCGAAAAACAGTCGTTTGGAAAATTGCACTGCATGGAATAGGCGGAGCCGGTACCGGCACGTGGTACGCGCTGGCCTCAGGAACACAAAAATGCCCGTTTTACAAGGTCTCAACACGGGTTTATGATCTCGGGAACCGTTAAAGATACGGACCTGAGGGCACGATAACCAACCACAACAAGGCATGGACAGGAAATCTTTTAGCGGAGTCGACCTCATCCGCCAGACGGGGTAGCCGCGGCGCGCGCTCAAAATGGTTTTTACTGCGGTTTCGAATGCAAAGGCGTCAATGACTCTCACAAAACTGGATCCAGCGGAAAGCCTATTCGTTGTCGTTCCGATGATGCTAAACACTAATTAGGATTGCCGCTGCCGCTTCGGCCATGCGACGCTACGTGAGCCAGTGCAGGAGGTGAATTCTCCCATTTTCATTTGAGCTCGAGACCATTGCCAACTGCCGACACGACGTCCTTCCCGGCGCCTAATCGTCAACCGTCTAAAGCTGGTTCGTTTGATACAGAATCGATTGGAGAACAGCATGATGTACAATTCCGCGCGCGGGGACCAGCACGTGACGCATGCTAGCCGCGGAGACACGAAAAAAGGCCATTTTGCAGGCTTTACAGAATGTGGTACGGTTAAATTTAACCTACAAATATAACAACTCAGCGACTATGTAGCCCCACGTCACTAGGTACCGACTGCATATCATTCCATAGGGTCGATCTCGTCCGCCAAACGGGGTAGCCGCGGCACGCACTCAAAGTGTGGCATTGTCAGTTTTCGGGTTGTTTGTGTTTACACTGTAATTGCAATGGTATGGAGGATGGATTTTTGGCAAAATCATCGCCAGTAGATCGAACGGATTTTCGTCGTTTTGACGCTGCCACGACATAATCATGATTCACCTAACTTTTACTGCTACGACGCATCAGGCAAACCGGTGCAAATCGTGATTTTCCACGAAAAAGACATCTTGCGAGATTTTTGTGTTCGATTGAAGATTGTAATGACTCCATCGGGTCATTACATACGGGTCATCGGGAGCATGCCGTTTAAAATACTGCAATTATTTTCCTCAATCAATGGTGGCCACGGCACTATAAGCCGTCTGGTGTGTCTTGCTGTGGCTGGTACAAGAAAGGTCTGCATGTCACGTTTTGCATGTTTGTGTTTTTGCCGATCCCGATTAAAAACCATCTTGTCTTGATCTTACATGAAATTTGTATGATATCACCCTGCTCGGTTTGACCTTGACGCCACCTCTAATTTCGGGATTTCAGATACATTACAGGACAAAAAATGTCGCCATAATAGAATATAGGTTCGGTTAGATACATATGCAGACAGACAGACACAAATAGGGCTTCACAAAGACGGACAGATATTGAAAAAGAAAGACAGATAAAGGAAATGAGACGAAGACAGAGAGATGACACAAAGACAGATGGAAACGAGTGACTGAGGGTATCGAAGAAAGACTGGGTAAATGTAGGGGAGATTACGGAACACCGAGGAGACCGGTAGAGAATGACAGAGATCGACGGAGACCGGTGGAGAGCGGTGGAGACCGGTGAAGACCAAAAGAGACCGGCGGAGACTGGCTGAGACCGACAGAGACCGATCGACATCAAACAAGATTTGGAGAAACCGAAAGATTGATGGGATGATGGGGACCAAAGGAGACGAACAAAAACTGATGGAGATCGAGTTAGATCGAAGGATACCGACCGGAACGGATGGAGATCCAGAGGCAATGAGGAAGACTCGCTGACACCGAGGGGACAGACAGAAGGCGAGCGATCTTCACGGAAACTAGGGTGACGGAAATTGACGAAGATGAAAAAATAACATTTTGCACCTGTCCAACCTAGGGACGCGAAAACCGAGCAGGAACGTGGCAGTGGCTGCTTCATACCCCAGCGCGCTGTATGGGACGAAATTAATTGATGATGTCTATGGAAGAAGATTCTGACTGAAGTGCAGTACTCTTTTTTGCATGACATTTGGAAAAGACACCATGACGCACCGTGCTAAAAACGAACGTGCGTCCGAGCGCAAAGTAAGGGGACATACGGGCAGTTTGTTTCCATGGAGGATCGCAGCGCGATTGTAAAACAACACTGTGAGCAGCTTGATTAATCTTTCAACAGTAACCAGACTGAAGCGCACAGGGCGGTTATCGAACGATGCTGGAGTGCTAGCGAGGAAATTTTACGAAGACCAGACTGCCGACATTTGGCTCAACACACAGAACACGTTTGTTGGCAATGAATCATGCAATGCAATCCTTGGTCGGTCCCGGAATTGGTTTGACCAGCTTTTCGCCCGGAACTTGATTCGAATGAAAAATTCGGAGGTGCTAAGGGCTTTGGAAGCACAGCATGGCAAATGGACAAAAAGTGGCCGGTGCGTCCGAGGCCTTGTCACCTAGTGTCGTACATGTGGCCCTAGAAGAGTTACATGTCGGGGGTTTCATGGGTGGGGGCAAGCCGGCCAAAGACCGTTGGCTGCCGCTTTTGTATCTGATGGTCCCGCCAACCGGATTTGCCGTATTTTTACGCGGTCTGCTTTACCTCGCTTGCGATCGCATCAGTACATGAAACTGAGCCAATCAGACCAGAATCCAGCAGAATCGTCACAAGCATGAACAGCCATTCTTGGTTACCCTTTATAGTATATCCTTCCCTAACCTTTCACTTATCTGTGCACTGCACAAGCACGAAACAAGCATGAAGAACCTTCTTGGTTATCCTATATGTTATGTCCTATATATTATTCTTCCCTAATCTTTGCAGTTATCTACGCCAATCAGATTCCAGCTGACAGAATTTGAAACCTGTCTGACATTTTTCTCCAAAAAAGAAAAACAGCTGTTCGCTCATTTTCTGTTTTTATCTTCTTTCTTCTTATTCACGAAAGCTGCCTCAACATGCATATATGTTACACACAGTTTCTGCCTGACCGCGTCAAAGACCTGGTCAGGAAAGCGCTGCTGGCAAAACAACGTTTTCAGGGGGGGGGGGGAGGATTTCGCTGTGTACTAGGGGGATTTGGCGGCCACTTGTGGGAATTGTCCCCCTCCCCAGTTAACATGTTAAAATAGGCCCTGTACTGCAGGCTTGACTGAGTAGCCCAGGGAAGACCCAAAGTCACCTGCAACAAAGTGCACCGTTAATCTAAACCTAAACAATTAGGTTTAGGTTTACATATTTATATGTTTGTAACCTAAACAATTAGGTGTATAGTGTTGCGCTGCCCACGTGCATTTACGTGAGTAGATCGCAACGTTGCAAGATCTAAGTAGGTACCTAAAGTGAGACCCAAGTTTTCGGAGCAACCGAATAGTTGTGTTATTAAACGACGTTGTAACAGCGCGTTGTTTCCTTGTATTGTTATGGCTGAAATGAGGCTTTGCGCTGATATGTGCGCTATGTTCAATTTGTTTCAGATTTGTAAGCATCCATGCCAAAACAAGTGAATTTTTAATAACTGCGGGCATGAGACAAATGGGACTGAAGTGCGTGCAAATGATGCAACAACGTCTGCAACGTTACTTTTCAGAGTTTTCTAAGCTCTTTTGTGCTGCGTTTGTAGCCGACAACATGGTTTTAAAAGCTACTGAAGGACATGCTCGTTTAAACCCTTCTGATATGGTCCCGCGTATGAATGCCGCATATCTGTCTGGACGGTGTGCCATTTCCCAGCCTCAGAATAGTCCCCAAATACTGCCTCGGTTCTTTTTGAGGCCGAGGAGAATCTTCACCATTTCGGCCGTTCCCGTCGTGATAACGACGTCCTATCAGTTTCGAGGCCGAAGGCGAGAGAGAGAGAGAGAGAGAGAGAGAGAGAGAGAGAGAGAGAGAGAGAGAGAGAGAGAGAGAGAGAGAGAGAGAGAGGCCGCGGACCGCGGGCGCCGTGAGGATTATGCTGCGCCCTGCCCTTACAGTCTGTAGACCTCGCCATCGCACGCTTTGGTAGCCCTGACTGAGGCTCCAGCATTGCGATCGAATGGCCACTCGCACACGGCCTGTTGGCCGCATAACAAACCACGCCCAATGTGTTTATATATATGAGCACACACACACATATATATGTATATATTTTTAATATATATAAATATATTATTAAAAATGCATAAAAAGTGTTATTAAAATATATAAAAATAAATATATGTATACTATATTTATACATATTCATATGTATATATAACGACCGAATTTAAAAGGATGGGGCGGGCCATTTTCAAGCGATTTCCTTGGTTTAGCGCCTTTGCCAATACTAAATTTCAGTGTTCATGGTTCGAGAAAGGGACGCAGCATCCAAGCGCCTCGTTGGTTCCACCACCCATGCTGAGAGGTAGTGGTGCATATGACAATGACGCTTGACAGCCCTGGGAACCATAAACCAACCAAGACCTGGACGGACACCACACTCACCGTCCGTTAATACTGCCACTAATTTGGTTAGATTGACCCTCATTCAGCATTTCTAACTACGACTGTTTGACTGCGTGTAACGCTGTAGAAAGTTTAAATATTTTATGCAAACACCGGTGCAACAGGAGGGGGCGGGGACAGTCCCACGTAAGGCCCGCATTTTTTATGAAACCTGTAGCACATCGTCTTCCCAGAGGGCGGTTTCGTATGATTTCAGTTCCCACTGAGCCTCGCCCTCTCCGCTTAAGAAAATCCTAGCTGCGCCCCTGTATGGAAACTTTTACAGTAAGGTTTCCAACAGATGAAATATTGATTTTTAGCGATTTAAATTTTGATGCAAGAAACATATTCACGTGAATCAATGGTTCGCTTCCCTGTCCCGTCAGGAGTCACCTGTACTGGACCTGTAAACAAACTTGCTGCTGCTATTGCAGCACGTCCCAACGACTGCTGGATACGAGATGCCAAGGTTCGCATCCCTCCTCAAACCGTTCGGAGCAGTTAGACAGTATCCTGCGGCTGTCGGTGGCACACTCTCGCATTACCTGTTTGTCTCTCGCAAAGTTTCCGCAAAATAACGGTGACAACAGTCAGACAGTGCTGTGAGCCGGAAGAATGGGCCGTACGGAGTCTCGGATGAGGAAGCTGTGGCTATCATGGAGCAGCTGCAATGGCTCGAATCTGTCACAGTCGGAAAGGACGACGCTCGGTGTGTTGCGGCAACGTCAAACTCGTCTTATTCACTTCCAGCTTTGGTTTCGGCAGCTTTGTTCGGTCTACTTCAGGGAGGGGCACAGCTGACTGTTTCGACTGAGCTT
Organism: Capitulum mitella; assembly: GCA_030062745.1. Classification (NCBI taxonomy): domain Eukaryota; kingdom Metazoa; phylum Arthropoda; class Thecostraca; order Pollicipedomorpha; family Pollicipedidae; genus Capitulum; species Capitulum mitella. The sequence goes on along the minus strand of CP099851.1, from coordinate 12,911,791 downwards.
CCTGTACATCTGGTGTTCCAGGTGGCAATACGCCAATATTCACCCAATTTAAGATTATATGACGCCCCTGATACCTGGTGCCTGAAAAGCACGAAACTCAGCCGGATTTTAGCAGTACTAAAAGCTTGGGGGAGTGTCCAGCAGTTACCACTTACCAGTTCTCTTCTAATGAACAGATAAATGAGTCAACAGGATCCTCTTCAACCTCAGTTTGAACTTGTGCAAGTTGTGGTTTAGCTAGCTGGCCCTAAATGAGGTAGAAACGGGCATCTAGCGTCTGTCAGATCATATTCAACTTCCATCAACATCCGCCAGGGGTTCATGTTTGCGATGTTGGTTTGTAAAAGGGCCTTGAGTGTTGACTTCCGTGTGTATAGCGGATTTCCAAGCCCGCGGAAAAAAACGAACATGCTGATAATCAATGGGGATTCAAAAGTCATTTTGCAGCCAATTCTCGTTGTACAACATCACAGGATCCCATTCTCACTATTCATCGCCGGTTGCCTTGTTACGATGGAGATGTACATGCTTGTCCTTGTGTGTTGTGGCTCCATCCAAGGGCGTACGGATTAAATAATGCACCATCCACCTTTTCCAAGGTTCTTACAGCGCGGCACAACCCCTTGCAAGGATCAGGACCCACTAACCTGCAAACAGTGATTCTCTAGGACTCATCCGCTGGTCCGCATCAGGGGCGCAGCCAGGATTTTCTAGAGGAAAAAGGGGGGGGCGGAGCTCAATGTGAACTGCAATCATACGAAAACCACCCACCGTGAAGACGATGTGCAGTGGTTTTCACAAAACATGCGGGCCTAAGGGGGGCAGGCCTAAGGGGGCATACAAAACAGAACAGATCCCTCGTGCCCCTTTTAGCTGCGCCTGTGGTCCACATAAGACCGCAATAACTTTGTCATGGCCAGTCGAGCAGTTTCGTACAGTAGGATAGTCGTACATAATTCAACATAATATATTTCTACCTCAATTTCAGTTCTGATTGGTTCATTTTTGCGTCACAGCGTTGACGTCAAGGAATTGAAGACTTATTTGTAGTATATTACATCATTGTAGTTACTATTCATTCGATGAAATTTTGTTGAAACAAAAAATTTATAAGGTATATTTTTATATTTATTCAGTGATATTAGGACTTAATAAAAATCTGACAAGGATCGAGAAGCACCAAAATGATGTATTACGTCATCAAAATGTAATATGGTGTTGCTCCGTGGTAAGATAGAATGCCTCAGTTTGCTTTTCCCTTTCCATCTCGCCTCCATTTTGAAGGTTTTTCTGTTTTGTATGCTGGATCGCCTTGCCGAAAATCTTACCGCCGGTTTTCCCCCTGTTCAAGCGCGATGTCTGCAAGCATTATCCAAACTCGTGGCGCTAGGTCCAAGGAAAAGGATCAAACACATGTGGTTCAAGAGCCAGAAGCACAAGCAAAAGATGTGGAGGTCGTCACCGAGGAGATTGTGCAGGAGGGTGAGAAGCCAACTGATGTTACAGTTGAGATCCAGCAGCAGGATTCTCACGTGCAGATCATCGCGTCAGGGTTAGTATTTTCGATGCATAACTTAAAATTTCTCATTGAAATGCATTTTGTGTTTTGCTGACAGTTGCAAGACAAACAGTTTGTATGCCAGCAAACTGGTAAATGGTATTTTTTATTACCTGTACCTACCCACATTAACAGTTGGTATTTACTACATTGAAAATTGCACCTTGTATCAACTGCTTCAGTTTTACCAGTGTTGGCTCAATTCAGAAGACCAGTAATTTTAACAGGAAAAAATGAATGCATGGTCATGTGAAATGTTCCTACCAGTTGATTTGTATTTTTGTTATGTGGAGGTGGGATTTTAAATTACATGACTTGTTTACTAAAACTGTACAGCCCCCCTTAAAAAAATTGATGCATAATTCTGTAATAGTATTAATGATCATAATAATAATAATCATAGTAATGGTGGCAATAGTGATGTAATATTATGTTTTTGATGTATGACTTACTGAATAAGGTCCTTCCACATAATTTGCAATATGTACATGGTTGACTTCCTAAAATTATGATTGGAAGTGGCTGTCGAGTAGTTCTGGTCATTATGCACTGTGTGGTGTGGTAATGTACATGGCTAATGTCTAATAGGCACATGAAGGGTGCTGTATTATCCTGGAGTCAGAGAGCCTATAGGTCCCCATCATAAGTATTAGGTGCCTACCTACAGAGTTTTAGTTTACTTTGCAACCAGTGCAGCATTGCCGTACAGAGATCTTCCAGACATGACATTCACATAATGTAGGAGATTGTATTTGCCATCTATCAGTCTTCGTGCTCAGGCAGTGGGCGCCGAATGACCCTGCAGTCGGTGCGCCCCTAAGCCCCAATAACTAACCAACCAACCAGTGCTCAGGCAGAATTGCTACACATTGCAGTCCATATGGGTGCCATGGTTAAGGTTAACACAGCAAACTGTCTGCTCTGGCCACTGCTAGCAGATTCATAGGCTACTTTCAAGTGAAGTAAATAAGCAACTAAATTTATATACAGATTTGTATGGAGTGATGTGTCTGGTATGATGTAAAGGTGTACTTTAATGATGTGTGTTACAGAAGCATGAGTTTCTGTTAATAAACTTTTAGTTTAGACAGATTTTCTGAGTACCATGAGTTTTTTAATAACTAACACATGCATCTTCACATGTATGATCATGTTATGTGCTATCAGTTTGCATGATGCAAACTGGCATTGATGTGAATGTCATTGTGGATTCAGGCATTAAGAACCAACATGGGTGTATTTTGGTACAAGCTGTAATTTTTTGCATCTCAAGCCAGGAAATAAGCTGCAGCCAGAGCCAAGATTTTGTACAAACTTTATCTCTTCAAGCATATTATCTTTTCTGTCTTATATTATCTTTTCTGCATATTCAGATTACTCTGTCACAAAACAAACATTGCTAACTGCTTAATATTTTCAGAGAACGCCCCCCCAAAGTAGCAAAACTGGATCCAGAAGAAGATTACTTGGTCATTGAACATGAAGACAGTGAGGCCATTGAGGAAGAAGAATCTTCCCAGAACGATGCTTCAGCTGAGCTTGACAACTCCCGCACAAATTATGCAAAAAAGCCCCAGAAATACAGGAAGCAGTGGGAAGATCATCCAGCTTTAAAGAGTAATTGTTTCTTATTACCCAGATATCTGGCAAGGATAAACTTGTATGTAAAGGATAAAGTGCACTGCTGTCTGTCTGGACTATGTGGATTGCATCAAGGGCTGTCTGTCTCTCTTTATCCATCAGACTAGGAAACAGGCACAGAATATGTTGCTCTTAAATGTGGCCCTGTGTCACCTGCACAGAGACCCTATCTCTTTCTCCATCTGACTGGTGGACACAGTAGGTTGGTGGATTCATAAGTGATGCATTTTGTACTGTCTGTCTTTGACTTTTCCCATCCCTGTCCTCATCCCCATCCTCTGACCATAAGCAGGATTTCCAGGTGCACATTGTATGTTACAGCCTGCACATACTGTGTGTGCCTCACCTGACAATTGTCCATCTGTCCTGCTGCCAGACTGGCTGACGATGGTGCCTGGTAACCAGTACCGGGCGTGGTGCCGCCAGTGCGGCTGCCCGCTCATCACCCAGCTGAAGGTGCTGCTGGACCACGGCCGGTGCCGCAAGCACACGCGCCGCGAGGGCCGGCCAATGGTGGAGCCGCCCCTGCAGCACGGCGGCCGGCTGGGCCTGGCCAGCCGCGCCGGCACCTGGGGCCGCGGCCGCGACTCCAGCCAGCAGCTGGACGTCTCCTACGGGGTTAGTGGATGGAGGGTCGTGGTTGGGATTCCAGCCAGCAGTTAGACTCCTATAGGGTGAACTGAGGGACGGGAGGTCCTCGCTGGAGCTCCGTTCACCAGCTGAGTGTCTTGAATTAGCATTAGAAAAAGCCTTAATCAGCAGCTGAAGGTCTTCTGCAGCCGAGCTGAGTCTCACATCTGTCCTGCATCAGGCCCGGTATGCCACCTGCACGGTATCCGTGTGTCTGGTCCCAGGTGCGTTCGGCGGGACTGTGGCCAGGCGCCCTGTTCGGTCGGGCTGTGGGCGTGCGGTGCGGCAGGACCCTGACTCCGTGTGCGTTCGCAGGACTCGGACCGGGTTACGTACTCGATCGGCCTCGGCAGTCAGAAGGTGGGCTTCATCGGTGCTGGCAAGATAGCGCAGGCCATCGCCACTGGCATGATGAACAAGGGTGAGGCGCCGCGGGCCGACTGCCGGCCCGGACCCCTGGCCTACCGGGCCTCGTGGACATCAGAAACCACGGCCGTGGGGAGGATTTTTAGTTGGCTATGGTGTTTGTTCAGTTATGCAGGGTTGTCCAGCTGGCAGGGGCAGTCAGTCACGCCTGGTCTTGGTGGACATCTCATTGCCAGCCCTGATTAGAGGTTGGAAAGTGCATTTTTGTTTTTGGATTTGAGGAGAATTAAACTTTGTTGGCCATGGTAAAACAGTTGCCATGTTTCTTTGTGAAAACGGGACAGAAGACGCCCAGGTACTCTGCATGTGAGCCGATTGAATCTCCGGTAGTCAGGAGTGTCGTTCGACCCCGTGACCTGACCTTTGACTTCCTTGTCTGGCAGGCCTGACGTCCTCCAGCTGCATCATGGTCAGCTCGCCGACGGACCGCAACCAGACCATCTGGAAACGCTGGAAGTGCAAGACCCTGCATGATAACAGTGAGTGTGGTGCCCGCCGACGGCTGGCGTCTCGTGATGTTGGCGTTATGGCGGCGGTCGTGTTCCTAGTAAAAGGGGCCCAGGGGCGGCTGGTAGCGGCGCGCTGTGCCATGGGATCCGCTCAGCAGCTCTTGTGTTGCAGCATGCTCTGAAGATATGCAGGGCGGTGGTGGTCGCCGCCGTGACGCGTTTGTGACGACGTCATTACCCCACTCCTGGTTGCTTTGGCATGCATCATCAGCGAGAGCTTCGGAGCGGGATCTGGCGGCTGGACTTGGGCTCGAGAGGGACGCTGATGCGTCAATGCGTCAGTGTGACGTGTTATTCCGTACATATTGCCTGGTACATCAGTAAGACGTGGTGTTCCCTGCAGTTGTATTGGGGGTTAGTGTGATGCGGTGTTCCTTGTAGTCTAGCGTGACGTGATATTCGTCTGTGTTCCCTGCATATTTGCTGCTGCGTCATTGTGACGTAGTGCTCCCCGCACATTCACTGGCGCGTTAGTGCGACGTGATGTTCCGTGCCCACTCGCTGGTGCGCTGCTGTGACGTGGTGTTCTCCGCAGATTCGTTGGTGCGCCAGTGTGACGTGGTGTTCTCCGCAGATTCGTTGGTGCGTCAGTGTGACGTGGTGTTCATTGCGGTGGCGCCGGCCGAACTGGAGACGGTTGTCTCCGGACTGGAGCCGCCTGGAGACAACGTGGAGCGCTGCTTCATCTCCACGGTGTCGGGCGTTTCCCAGGAGCGGCTCACTCAGGTGAGCGGACGGCGCAGTCCGGACATGGACGTGTGCTCTGGTCAGACCGTGTTCCAACGTCAACAAGGGCGTGGGAGGGGCGGCTTCCCGTGACGTTTTTGAATTTTAACACTGACCCTATGGGTGTTGACTGGAAATAATTGACCCAAAATGCTTCTTTGCCCCCCCCCCTCCCAATGCCCTTATCCCCCAAACGCCCCCCCCCTAACTATGGAGGTGTTTCCGCGCCCCGGAGCTTCAGCAACGTACTTAGGACTCTGGACCAGTGCTGGAAACCTGGTTCTTTTTCCTGGTGTTAGAGTACAAATTCCCTTTCAGAGTATAAAATGCCAGGCATTTATGTGAGAAACATGGACAAACTAGGTCCTTTGCAAACATGTGGCCAGCAGGGGTGGATCCAACGGCTCCGTTTGGGGGAAGGGGCAAACCAGTTTCCTGGGTCTACGTGGTAGATGATCACATGGTAGATGGTCTACATGGTAGATGGTCGTTGACTGGAGGGAGGGGGGGGGGAGGCAGCTAGCCGTGGGTTCGGAGTGTACTTCAGTGGCCGAGAATGGATAGTAAACCATCAAACAGGGGGAGGGGTCGCTGGGCAACTTCAAACTTTGGTTGAGTAGGAATACCCATGTCTCGTAGGGGGGCGGGGGGCAAATGACCATTTTGGAGTACAATATTTTTCTTGGAGTATTATTTTTTTGGTGCTCCTTGACACCAGAAAACAACAGTTTTTCTAACACTGCCCTGGACTCCTTGGCTGCCGACTCGGGAGTCACTGACTTATGACCACGGGCTCCCAGATCTTGACTAGATTACCTTATTTCTCACACTGTACTCGCCAGTTCCTGATATTGGGCTCAGTAACACCAGACTTAGCGCTCAGTACATACAAATGCTGTCTAACTCCGTGTCTCAAGGTCTGCTGTGCAGCTCAAACAGTCATGGTGAACGCTAAGCATGGCCTAAACAGCAACACTTGTGCGTAGTGAGCACATTTCGTGTCGGCTGCAGATTCGTTTTGTCTCCCCAGCAGTTGTTTGCACCAGTGTGCCTGAGCTGCAGGGTTGCGAAGTTAATGATGTCATGGGCGCCTCGTGAAGACCCGGGATGTGGGCTCGGTCAGGACCGGGTCAAGCGTCAGTGGCGTCTGTCCGCTCCCTCAGATGCTGTCTGAGGTGATGCCGGAGGAACCGGTCTACGTCATCCGCTGTGTGCTCTCCAAGACCGTCTCCATCGGCGAGGGCGTCTGTGGTGAGATCCTCTGGCCCTCTTCCCCCCAGGCAGGAACGCCTATGAGCCATGTAGACTTGCTCAGCTCTGCTGCAGCCTGTTCAGGTTCGGTCAGCTGTGCTGGAATCTGGGCAGAGTCGCTGAGCTCTGCTGGAAGACTGGTTTGTCACAGGCGAATGCCCACGGACTCAGACAGTTGGACGGATGCTGATCATTTGCGAGAAGAAATATTAGAGTCATAGGATTTAGAGCACCTGTATTGCGGCCATATATTGACCTGGCCACATGTGGTGCCATGAGTGTCAAGTTAATGTTGGACTGTTGGTGCTGCTATGCATGAGATGAATAGCTGTATTTTCAGCCCGTATGATGGTTCGCATGGTTAACCATGGCTATGCATGGTTCTACTGATCTTCATTTCGCAGTTGTGATGGCAAAGTATCACTGTTCGTTTCCCGACTCAGTCCCGCCAGTATGGGCAACACGTGGCCACTTTCGCAACTCGTTCGACTCGGGCACGCCGTAGCATGCCGTACCCCTCTCCCCATTGCTTCTTACACTGTCCAGCACCCAGCCACCGTGCAGTGCGCGCGGCGACCTTCTGGTGCAGCCGCTGACCTTGCCCCGCCCACAGTGTACAGCGCGTCAGCCGACCTACATGTACAACCTCGGATATTGCCCCTCGCCCACAGCGCCCAGCGCGCCAGCCGACCCTCCTGTGCAACCTTTGACATGTTCTTCCGCCCAAAGTGTACTGTGCAGCAGCCAACCTGTCTGTAGAGCCTCAGATAGTGTTCCCGCCCACAGTGCCCTGCGCGCCAGCTGACGGGCCTGTACAGCCTCTGACACTGTCCTCCGCCCACAGTGCACTGCGCGTCAGCTGACCCGCCTGTACAGCCTCTGACATTGTTCCCCACAGTGTACAGCGCCCCAGCCGACCTGCCGCACACCTGGCTTCTGACCATGGAGACCATGTTCTCGGCGCTCGGCCTCTGCCAGAAGGTGGACGAACACCTGATGAACGTGCACAGCGGTGCCTTCAGCAGCGGGCCGGCGTACGTGGCCGCGTTCATTGACGCGCTGGCCACCGGGGCCGCCAACCACGGCGTGCGCTGGGAGGATGCCGTCCAGATGGCGGCTCAAGTGGTCAGTACAGGGCACGGTCTGTGTGGTCAGTACAGGCCAAGGTCTGTGTGGTCAGGAGACGGTAGGGGAAAGGTCTGTGTGGTCGGAAGACGGCCGAGGAAGGATCTAGAACGTCAGCACGTGGCTGGGTATTGGTCTCTGTGGTCGGTACAGGGCAGGGGTCTAAGTGGTCAGTAAACAGTCAGTAAACGGGATGGGGTCTGTGTGGTCAGTAAACAGCCGGGAAGGGGCCCGCATGCTCAGTAGACAGCCAGGCAGGGGTCTGTGATCAGGAGATGGCCGGAAAGGGATCTGTGTGTTCAGCAGACAGCCAGGTGTTTGTGGAGTCAGTGCAGTAGATGTCCAGTCTGGCCGTATGTAGCAGTCCAGGCACTCGGCTCACCACGGGACTAAGGAGTGGGGGTGAGGAACGTGACACGTTGCTCTCTGGGCAACCAGTTAGTCCTTTTGACCGCGGATGGCAATATTGGGGGAAGGACCGGTGCGGGCTCAGCGTTGCAGTGACACGGAAGGCAGGCCATTGTTTGACATTGGTTGTAGCTAGGCGTCATTGTAAGCATGGGGGCATATCTGACGTTCGCCCGGGTGCATGCCATACGAGGACGACCAGTGCCCTGATCTGTGACAGTGCCGGATAGTGACATTGCTGTCCATTGTTCCCTCACGTGCGCTAGTCCGTGAACAGCGCGGTTATGAACTACCATCGGACACTCTGGTGTGTGATCCTGCTGCCATCTGTTCCCCCAGACGTAGGGTCATCACCCGCGTACCGGTCTGTGACATTGCTGTTGTCTGTTACCAATTTGACGTTGCCGTATGTCACTGGTCTGTGACGTTTCTGCTGTCTGTTGCGCTGGTCTGTGACGGTGCTGTTCTCTGCACCCCCAGACGCAGGGGACGGCGGCCATGATCCTGACCCAGGGCGTGACTCCGGCGAAGGTCCGGCGTGAGGCCTCCGCGCCCGGCGGCAACACCATCGCCGGCATCATGGCCCTTCACAAGGCCGGCATGGAGTGAGTGGGCTGATGGGCGTGGAGTGGCGAGCACGCCTTCCTCGCCGAGAGTGCGGGCTCCGCAGTCTTCGGGGCAGTCGTGTTGCTGGTGTGGCCATGGATGCCTGGGTAATGCATGGCCAACGCTTTTCCCGCACGGTGACCAAAGATGTTAATTTGTCTTGTGATTGGAACTGGGGCTTGCTGTTGATGTTCTTCGTGGGTTTGGCATGTGATCGGTTGAATGTAGCACGTCTTTTTGTCTTTTGTGAGTCGGGCATGTCGCCGTCATTTTGCTCAGTGTGGGTAACAGCCTGGTAGCCTGCCGTGGCATCTGTCCGCACGCGATTCCGTTTTATGTGTGACCCTCCGCGGCGGTATCTGCCCCGAGGCTGTGCACTGTACACTTAGGCCGTGTACTCTGCCCTGGGGTCATGTGCTCTGCCGTGGGGCCGTGTCCTCTGCCCTGGCGGCGTGTGATATGTTCAGAGGTACCGTGCTCTGCCCTGGCTGTGTGGCTTGCAGAGGCTGTGTTCTCGGTTTTCAAGCGCCTCCATCCGGCAGGTTCGCCGTCATGTCGGCCGTTGATGAAGCCACCAAGAAGGCCAAGGAGCTGGGCAGCGGCGCCCAATGAGGCGGCACCTCCGGCTCCCATGCAGGGGCGAAGGCACGGCCGCTCTGTCACCCCCCCCCCCCCCTCCACCCCAACCGCTTGCAGCCCGAGACCTGAGGACTAGTACGGTGTGGAGAATTGAGCGGTGGCTGTCTTCAGCCTGGCCTGCCGCTGATTGCATGGCCAGGACGCTGCTGAGCTGGGAGGCGTCCCTGCGAAACTAATGTCGAGACGGGACGGGTGGGTTTAATTCTTCATTTTGAAGCGGGAAGACATTCGAAGTGGACGATTTCACGTTGGGTCATCGGATTTTGCGGGGTTGGTTTGCTTCATTGGTAGTTGTCTAAAAGATCGCGGCGACTTTTTCTTTTGTGTAATATTCTGCCACGTCTTTTTTTATTTGATGTTTTTCGCGGCCCGTATTTCTTGAACCCGGTTAAAGCTGTTTGAACCATGCGTTGCCTGCCCTCAGCAATCCCTCGGTATTTGCGTTTTTGCGCCAGCTGCTCTCCTTCATTCACTGTCATCGTTACCACGCGTGCGACACCGGACAGGACGTTAATGGCCGTCGAAGTTGTTCAGGTGTCAAGGACGGCACAGTATGTAAACTCTGCTTGGCGTGCTTTCGTGGACGGCCGTCCTTTGCCTCTGGTGGCGCCGCCCTGCGGACGACTGGGCGTCACGCGGACATCGCCACAGACCCCTCCCCCCGGTCTGCGGCGCGGGATCGCCGGTGGTTCCTGCGATCGTGGCAGTGACGTCGGCAGTAATACCTGATCTGCTGTACAGTTGCACCTGTAGCTCCTACAGCACGTCGTCATTCACGCTTCATGTCAGCCTACCATTTCGCCATTTCGATCTTTTCTGGGAGAGCTAGTTTGCGTTTGGACATTTTTTTGGACCTGCAACGAAGTGTTTTCGTTTGGCGCATCAGCAAACATTGTTCATCTCCATCAGAGTCAGAACTGCTTTGAAGATCACGTGTAGTCCAGGGCTGAAAATGAAATGCCGCCTGTGGAGTTCAGCACCACAATTTTGGCATTTGTGATTCGTCCAGTCGTGTTCATAAACGGTCTGCACAAGCCTTCACCCGGAGTTAAGCGCGAAATAAACGACAAAAATGCGTCCTTGTGTTTGTGGCGTGATGAACGCCATTAAAAAGCATGTTCGTGGTCGAGTTCCCTGACAGTGATTTATTTATGAGCATGCTGAAAGGCTCATAAAATTAATAGGTTATACCTGGGTTCCCCGAGTATACATTCAGGCCTAGCTTGTTAGTCGTGTGGGACAGCTGGGCAGCTTGCCGGTTGGGCAGAAAGGACCCAACACGCAGACGATTCCAACGAATAACGGCCTGAACGTGGTCGGACCGCGCCATGGGCGGACTGGTCCTCGACAACACCGCTCGTCCAATTTCACGCAGCCTTCGCGGCCCGGGAGAGGCGAACGGCTCCCTGAGATACCGCGCGTCGGTAAACTCCCACTCGGCACGCGATATGTATTCCCCTTTCACGGCCACCGCCACGGAGTGAGGACGGGCAACAGGCCCCAGCGCCCAGATCAGTGCGCGACCATCCAGCCCGGCTCCGCACAGCCACAACAGGTCCGCGGCGGCTACAGCTTCTTCCGCCTCCTGCCCTTGCGGTAGCCCTCGGCGGCCGTCTTGGAGGTGAGCTTCTTGTGCCGCTTGATCTGGCGCCGGTTCATCCAGACCGGGTAGTTGCCGTGCTCGTTGCGCAGCGTCACCGGGTGGAACTGGGGCTTCTCCTTGGCCAGCTCCATGGCCTCCTCGCCCTCTGCCAGCACGCGCGGCACCGCCTTCTCTGCACGGGTCGCCTTCACTGAGAAGAGACAAGCATGGTGAGCAAACTGGTTCTGATCCCTTTGCAAAGGGAATACACCTTAAACACACGCACGTATTTTCGTCGTGTTTAGGTTAGACAAAAATGTAGTGCATGCTCACATAACCGTATCAAACCTCCCTGATCAAAGGCATAAAAACAATTTTAATGCCTTCAAGGGGGAGGGGGATGAAAAGTACGTCCCTACATTATCGTTTCTTGCGTTAACCCAGAGGAACTCGTTTTGCGCGATACATGGGTTATCTCGATAACTTTGTTCCGCCCCTTTGTGTTGTTTTCATTGTCCGTCCCGTTAAGAACCAGACGAACTCAACAAAAAGCGAGAATTACACATAAGAGCCCGAAACAGCACGAAGCGCAACCTGTTCAAAGGGCGTCACTACGTGTCGGCGCGGAGCAAGACACCAAGTACGACTCATCAGTGCTTGTACACCGGGATCATTTTCACCGTGAATAATGGCCACAACCACAGGGGAGGCTTCAGAACCACGACAACCCTCATACCACTCTGGCCTACTTACACCACGCGTTCACGGTATGATACAGCTCGTTTAACATTCCTGAACATGAATCGCAATTTTTCTTGCTCGCGGCACGAACGTCGTTGTCAACGTCGACTCTCTTTTGTTTCGCTAACCGATGACCGCTGTATCATATTACACTGAAGGTCTCGCGTCATTGCTATCGAGATCCTTGTGTAACATGTTACGCAATGCCCGTAAAAAGCGACAGACGGCGGCAACCGAGACAGACACATGCGTCAACACAAAGCAGAAGATTCACAGCCGTAAGTGTCTGACTGGGTCTGAAACCAAGATCGATGATCCCAAGGACCGACAGCAACGCATGCAACACATAGCTGACTTGGAAACGAAATCGCATGTACATAAGCACACGGCGACAATGGTACACAATGGACAATGGCATGCAAATCGCAGAGTTCAAGGCAATTTCTGTGTCTGGGTGATTAATGGGCGTGCAAAATTTGAGCATTTGTCAGACATTCTGAGGAGCTAAAATGGCTGCGAGCAGAGCAAACGCATCTTTAGAAAATATGGTCATGTCAGACACCAACGGAGCGAAAATGATTGCGAGTATGGCACATGGACTCCTCATCAACACCACGCGAGAAAGAAAACATTCAAAACTGTACGCCCTCCACCAAATCAGAAACGTTCGTCATTTTTTAACATTCATACATAGCTTCAAGCACCACGTACTTAACTAACTCAACACAAACTCGAGCAATAGTTGAGGAGAACACCTGTTACTCATGCTGATCCGGGACAGCATGTCTTAATTCAGACTTCGACTGGAGCAAAACTTACTTGGGTACGGATCTCAGCGCAGTTTCTCAAGTGCAACATGTGACTTGGCAGAGCTAATGAGCTTGATGCCATGTGATTCTCTTTTAGTCGTCTGATTTTAATTTCCAGTATTATGTACAGGCTTTTTTTTCATAATTATGCTATACGCGTCATAATAGCGCATAACAAGCACTTTTTTGGAAGATGCTTTAGACGGTCGCTGTGTATAATACAGTTAATGTAACCATGTACATCGCCGCAATCCAGTCTCACACAAAG
>CP099851.1:12741372-12893872 GCA_030062745.1 Capitulum mitella | reverse complement strand
AACTCTCGCATGCAAAATGCAATGCGACTCTCTTGATAAGCAAAGATTGGGGAATCCACTGATGGCAATGCAATGGATTTATACCTGAGGGTACCAAGAACAATGTACTGAAAGTTTGGTTGCTTGTGGTACCAACAACTGTTCCAAATCACGGACACATTATATCATGCACAATTCATAAGTGCATAATGCTCTTCCTTGGTGCACTTGGTGGAAGAATTTTTAACATCCATGACATAACCTGGCATACCTGAACAGAGATCTTACTAAGTGTCAAATCCCTAGACACAAAGGACATACAAGGGCATAAACTGTGGTATACAGTGCTCTTTATCATCCATTGCCCACATGTTAAATGTGTTGCTGTATAGACTACAAAACTGGGGGATAGGGTCAAGACCATTCCCCTTCATGATGGGACATGGCTGCCTGCACTGCCACTTGCCAGTCATCAGGTCATGGAAAGACAGTATTAGAGCTAATTACTCTATTCAAAACATTCACCATCTGGATTTCCAAAAATGATGATCCCAAGTAACCACATGACCATCCTATTTTGAAACAACTCTATATCAGCACTGCCAGATCCTGAATGCATATCATAATGTATGAATGCTGTTATTACTATGCATTTCCATAATTTTTTATTAATGTTACACTGATGACCAGGGCATAGCCAGGATTCTGCCAAGGGGGCAAATCGGATCAAGTGGGCCCTCGTAACCAATGGGGGCCCCGCCAAGGGTGGATCCAGGATTTTGCCAACGTGGAGAGGGGAAGGAGAGGAGGCGAATGGTCAGCGCGGGATGACCATTTTTTGCCCTTCAGATATGAAAAAATGTGTAAGTTTGACGCCTTTACTAGCTCTTTTACCATACAAAATAACCGAAAAAAAAAAATCAAACGCGCCACCTTATTTCAGAAAATTCCGCGTTTTGTTCCTTAACAAAGTGGCCGAAATATGACAAAAAACGGCGATGTTTTTGAGGCGGTTCCGTCCCTCCCTTCCTTTGAAATGTCGTGCCGATATCTGGTCCAGGAGCCCATCTGTCCTGCCCCCATCCAGTAGTTCCTGAGTGATTTTTTGTCAGCTTGATTTAAGTTCCCCTTGCAGTTACAGGGGCACTTCTGGTGGTCTCGGGCCGTCTGCCGTGCCAGGACCCTCTAGTGGTCTCAGGTTCCTTTTACAGTTTCACGTGTCCCGCGGGACATTTCAGGCACTCCTTTGGCGGTTTCAGGGGCACCTCTGACAGTCTCAGGGGCCCATGTGGCGGTTTCAGGGATGCTTAAGCCATCCCAGGTTCCCTCCTGTGGTCCCTGGGACGTTTTTGACGTCTAAGGTGCCCCTCAAACACTAAAAAAGGCACTCTATAAGTCTCTCTCTGTCGTGACAGAGGTGCTTCTGGCAATCCTCCAGGTTCTTTGGCCGTTTCAGGAGCAGCCTGGACGTCTCAAGGTCTAGTAGCTTCAGGCCCCTCCGGTCGTCTCAGGGGTCCCTATTGCTAGAAACTTCTAGTCAGCAGTCTCAAAGGTCCCTCTCTAGCAGTTTCAGTGGACCCCTGTGGTCCTCGCTACCCCTCTTATCGTCTCTAAGAAACATTTTCGTTTTTGCCATCTCAGGGGCCCTCTGGCAGTTACAAATGACCTTCTAGCAATTTCAGGGCCACTCTGCATGATCATAGGCCCTCTGAACGTCTCCGGTGGTCACAATGGCTGTATCAGAGGTCTTCCTCCGTCGCATGAGTATATCTGACAATCTTTTAGCGCCCCTCTAGCCGTAACAAGGGGCTTTTGTTGGCGCGTCAGGGGCCTCACTGGCAGTCTCGGGGGACCTCGCCTGTGCCAAGAGCCCGCTTATTACACTTGAGGACCCTCTGACCGTTCAGCGCCCCCATAAAACCTGAACACCATCGCGGAAGCCCTCTTGTCGTCTTTGCCTCGCAGGGGCCCTACGACCTTTTAGGCGGTCTCAGGGGACATCTGCTGGGCGCCGAATGACCCTGCAGTCGGTGCGCCCCTACGCCCGAATAACCAACCAACCAGGGGACATCTGCGGTGCACAGGCCCATCTTGCTGTCTCAGAAACCACCTGACCTTCTCGGGGGCCCCTGACAGCACCAAGGACCCCTCAAGGTTTCAAAAAGGCCAGTGTAACCCATTTGTGGCTCCTCTCGATGTTGAAAAGGTCAACGCCGAATCCCCGTTCAGGGGATCCCTCTGCTCCTCTTAAGTTCTTTCCATCTCAGGTGCCTCTGGCAATTTCAGCAGTCTCATGGAGCCTTAACCATGTTGAGGCCCCTTGCGGCCCCAGAGGCCCTTGGAGAGTTTCAAGGGCTCTTCTTTCCATCTAAGGGGCCATCTTACCGTGTCAGGTACCTCTCATTAACCCTCCCGGAGGCCCTCTGACTACATCAACAACCTTCAGTTTTTCATTCACAGGGCCCCCTTAGGACCCAGTCCTCATCTTGGCCGTCTCAGGGGCCCTATGAGCCATCTGGCGGTCTCAGGGACATTCTACCGTGTTCAGGGCCCTGTTGTGGTCTCAGGGGCCCTTTGGGAGCTTAAGGAGCCCTCTATGCGTCTCAGAGGTCATCTAACCATCCAAGCGGCCTCCCTGACTGCATCAAGAGCCTGTCAAGTTCTTACAGATATCCCCTGAAGCTCGTATGGGGTCCTCCTCTTTTAAGTCTGATAGGGGTCCCTTCTCACGCCTCAGGGGAGGGGGCAATCGCCCCAATTGCTCCCCTTTGGATCCTCGCCTAGTCCTCGTTATCAGTGGGGCCAAATGTGATTAAAACTACCATCGGTTTATAAAGGGGCCCGCCGAAGTGTAAAGAATGCCATGCTTGCCTGTACAGACGTTCCTGTCCACCTGGCTGGTGCCTCTTACAGGTCGGCAGGGACCAGTGTTGGAAAACTGTTGTTTTCTGGTGTAAAGAAGCACCAAAAAAATTTACACTCCACGAAAAACCTTGTACTCCAAAATGGTCATTCCCCCCCCCCAAGACATGGGTATTTCTACTCAACCACAGTTTGAAGTTGTCCAGCATCCCCCAAAGAACCTGCTGGATCTGTCCCTGCTGGCCACATATGTTTGCAAAGCACCTAGTTGGTCCATATTTCTCACATAAACACATGGCATTTTATACTCCCAAACGCCAATTTGTACTCCGACACCAGGAAGACAAACCAGGTTTCCAACCACTGGCAGGGACATCTTCATGGGACATCAGGGGCCCCTGAATAATCGTTAAGGGGCCCCATTTGGCCAGGGAGCCAATGCCTGTCTGTAGAGGGCATCCTATCTGCCTGTACAGGGCCCCTGTCAGCCTCAGGAAGCAGGGGCAGGGGCCTTCTTTCAGACCAAAAGGAGGTCCCTGCAGAGGATGACAGGGGCCCTTGATGGGTTGACAGGAGGCCCTCCCCAGACAAGCAATGAACTCCCCTACAAGCTAGCAGGGGCCCCTACAAGCTAGCTAAATGCTCATTCAGACCACAGGTACTTCATAGCACACAAAAGTCTCACTGCATATTCAGAGTATGTTTTCTTTAGGTTTGTAAGCCTTTTTTAATGCCAGAGATCTTCTTATTCTGCTTTGTCTGTTTTGGACAGTGTAAGATGCCCAGTGGGCACCTCACATTACCCAAATAATTGGGTCCTTTGGTCTCAGGGGCCCACTCAATCTCCAGGGGGCCCTGCTTAGCCTCAAGGGGGCCATGGCCCCTTTGGCCCCCATTGGCTATGCCATTGCTGTCATCAGAACTTTTAAAATACCAATGCAATGGAAACCTCTCTTACTGAATTCATTACCAGGCAATCCAAGCAAAAGCCAGACACTGATGCAGCAGTCAGTGGCAAATGGAGTGACAATATTACCTGACACTCTTCCACATTCTTCATCTTGGAATGACATCATTCAGCAGTGAACCACAACTATCCACACTAAAATCATCTACTGTATGATTTTCACCATTCATAACATTTTTTGTTGGAAAATAGGCACCAGGTGGAATGTGTAGCATGGCCCACAGCTGGGCTACCAAATGCACACAGTTCTGGTACATACTAATGCATACCAGAGGCCAGCCAAAACCCAAAAAAAGTTGCTTAGAAAACACACTTTATATGATCTCACTATTCTACCAGCTAGCTATGACCTATACTACACACTAATTTAATAGCCCTTACAATTAGCATTTGAAACTTGGCAATGCTTTACTTTTTCATGTTTCCACAGACCACCTTTGCTACACATAGTACACAGAAGAGCTCATACTTTCCTATAAAAGCAAGAAATGGTGACACTACCAGTATGATTTCAAAAGAAATGGAGTTATATTTCATGATAAGCCACACAAGCACACATGACTGGAATGGATGGTGCCATCTTGTTTACAATGTGTTTACTCCAAGGACATGTACAGCATAATGTTTGATAAGGTCATCAGTTGATGATACTAGAGGATGCAGTTGATAAATGGATGTTCACCAATGTATGTAATGTAATGTTATAATGTATGTAATGTAATGATAAATGTAATGTTATGCCAAAATAACAGCTCCCCATTGAAGGAGTGGTAGACGATGCTCGAGGCCATGAGCCGATCAAGGGTGCAATCAGACTTGGCTCTGTCCAACAGAGGTTAGGTCATGCAACTAAATAGGTGAAGTTAGGTTAGGTTAGGTTAAGTTAGGATTAGGGTTAGGGTTAGAAAAAGTTAGGCTAGGCTAATTGTCTTGCTTATCATTCATTAAGTTTTAGGTTATACTGATAGTGTCATTAGGCCTAAATACTGTTACTTTGGGAATTGCCCTCTTTGACTTTTACTACAGAATCATGGCAGAAGTCAAACACACAAGTGGTGTAGCAGTCAGTGACAAATAGAGTGGTGATATTACTTGGTAATTTTTCCACTTGCTTCACCTTTGAATGATATTTTGCAGCAACCACATCACAAGTATTTGCCTTAGAACTGTATGTCATTTGACTTTTATGTCATTTATACTATTTTTCATTGCCTGGTAAAAATGCCATGTATGGCCCAAAAGTCCAACCATTTAAAATGGGGATGTTATATTAATGTCGCTTCTGAAACATAATCACCAATTATCTGCTGCCTGCTACTTTTAATATCGCACCGTTTGGTACTTTTTCCAATTATGGCGCACCTCTGACGTAACACATGGGGTCGAAATCATGCCCACGAACGCACTGGACATATCTTTTCATCATCCACCGCATTGTGGGCATGTTAAAAAGAAATTTCGACACACCCCATCACGTCCATCCAGAACCATTTAACAACACACCCACCTACACCGGCAGCTGCCGCGCAAGCCCTATGCATGGGCTGTAAAGGCCGAAATGAAATTGGTGAAGGTGGTGCTTGTTTACATCATTTGAATCCGGTAAATTGACGTCACTGGCTGCTTTGCTTTGTTTGCCCCATATCATATCTGCGCCAAATTGTGCAAATCAATCCAATATGCTTGCTGCTTAGCTGCTATGCAGACGACTGACTGACGCCCGACGGGACACAAGACTTGACTTAAGACACGGACGCTTGAGCCCAAGAGGCTGTGCGTCCTAACCCACAACAAACAAACAAACAAACTTAGCTGCTATGAACATCATGCTATTGGAGAATAACATCATGGCAAAAAAGTGGTGATTACGATCAAAAGATTAGTTTTTCCCTTCAACATCCATAGTCCCTATAGTTAAGTAATTTGTCGATCATTGAGAAAGTCATTGGTTCCCTTGACCCCAGTTTGTATAGGGCATTGCTTTGCGGCCCCAGTTTATATAAGGAATTGCTCCCTCGGCCCCCATTTATATTGAATTCCCCATGTTCGTGATCGCGGTGGGTTTTTATCATTCTGCGCATGTTTCAACAAGTTGCGTTTAAAACCCACTTATCATCCTTTTTAGGTGCACAATTTTTAATATTTAAGCACTAATCAGTTGAAAATAGAGGTAAATATTTCCACACTCTTGTCTATGGTCAAAAGTCTTGATCTCTTGGCATCCATCAATTCGTTCCAGTCACTCATCCCACGTTGCTACCGGCAGATCACGAGCAAATTGTGGTCTGTCATGTCAGACAAGCATCTGGCGTTGATCCATCGCTGGCTTAGCTCTGAGTGGATTTGCAACAAACGCTGGCCATGCGCGTAGCCAGGATATTCCTTGGGGAGATGAATATCAACTCTGTCATATGCCACCGTTATATGACGAATTCTATGAGGAAAAGCAACAATGTTATGCAGTTTACCTCGTATTTAACGCACAGGAAAGCATGCACATATATATATATATATATATATATATATATATATATATATATATATATATATACATATATGATCGCAATTATGTATTCCTGCAAAGTCGCTTAAATGTATCGTATTAAGTATAGACCGTTTGGTTCGGGGGGCATGATCCCCATGGCCCCCCTTGGCTACAGCCCCAACGCTGGCTACACGGGGCCTCCCGACCGACGACCAGTCTAACTAACTAATTTACTAACAGGTGCCGACTAAACGAAGTTGACACCTGATCGGAACTACTCTCACCTCCTCATGAAGGGCATTCCATGACTGTCATGACCAGCGATGAAAAACTACAGCTAGTCTGCCGACTTATTTATTGACACGTCATGCCGAGACACTCCACTCCACCCATGAACACATGCGCAGATCATTACAAAAATAAAGATCCGTCCAACAACCCACGCAGGTACGTACATTATTCGTACCTCCCAATGTTGTGTGACATTCACCCAATCGGGCATACTTCCCCACGTGCCGCATGACATGATAATTTCGCTCTGCGCAGGAACCAGACATGACCTCGACGGATTCATTGCGACTGGACCGGTCTTACAAAGAAACCACGAAAGGCGTAACAAGCACCGGCTGCGTGGGTGCACCGGGAAACACACGGGTTCCGCGCGGATGTGCTCAAAGGCAATAGCATCCTCGGGCTCGTCACGTGATCTGTGGTACGAGGTATTTCGGCTGTCTTTGATTCAGGCTGCTGGCGGCGGTGCGGGCCCCTGTTGAGCCCGACTGCGGGCCCGATTACCCTCCGGCAACCACCAACCAAACGCGGCCCTCAACAGGCCCCAGACCGGGGTCGAAACACAGGCCATCCCGACGGCCTGCGGGACACAGCGTCCCGCCGGCGACGCGCAGTGCGGCCACGGTCGGCCTCAAACAGAGCTGTCCACAGCGGGGCCCGGTGTGGCTGAACGCGGGGCTATCTTCTGCCGGCGTAGCGCGGAGGCCAGCGGCCTTGAAAGTTCGCCCCCCGCGCCTCTCGAACCAGGTATCTGGCCGATAGTCGGCACCGCCGACCGACCATCCGGCCGCCGAGCCGGCGCTCTCGAGAGGCCGACAATTTTCCCAGGGAATTCCGGTACTCAACATTATGTCGCGCGCACCATCGCGGAAGCGGAGCGGCAGCACATGCGCAGTTCACGCCGGTTGCGCCACGCGCCGCGCCTCGAGGGCCTCGCGTTCCCCCCCCCCCGCCTGCCCTGAAGACTGGACCCCGCACTCGGTCACATGTGGTGTTCGCGGCCAGCGCCGGCCGCCACGTCCTCGTAGCGCGGCAGGCCGTCATCCTCTGCATCGTCCTCCGAGAGCTCGTGCAGATCGAGCGCCGGCAGAGGACCGTCGAAAAGCACGCCCTCCGGGATGGCCGATTCCCGGCGGCTGCAGAGGGACGGCCGGCCGGACGAGAGCGCCGCCTCGGCCGCCTCCTTCGGCGACAGCGACAGCCGGCTGCTGAAGTCCGGCAGGCCGGTGGGGCTCTTCCTCACTTTACCTGGCGGCGGCGGAGCGGGTTAGCGACAACGGTGGCGCGGCGCAGGATGGTAGGCGCGATTAAGCATGCAGCTCGCCGCGGCAGGAGACCACATACGACTGCTCGGTGCATTTGGTGCTGCGTGCAACCCAAATCATGTTGGCGCGTGCGATTAGCAGTTTACAGCAAAACCAATGAGACTACAATGACAGTGAGCACCGTTGTGAGGCATGGTTTGCGAGTAGTCGAGGACAGCCAGTGGCCTGGGGGAGGTTGCTGGATGGTCGGGCTTGCTACTGGTCCGCAGACCAACAAGACAGTCCAACATCACAGGAATGCACGAAAGACGGGGTGGCGGAGAAGACCGGGATGCGGAGCATGCCAGAGAAAGCAGGAAACGCCAAACGAAATCTGGAGCAGTGCACGAGAACAAATCCAGTTGGCACGCCGTGCAGAGAGAAAGCGAGCGGCAACGCGTGACAGAACAATTAACAAAATGGACATTGGTTAGTGCGGACATGGTAAGCGACGCATTGTCCTTGGTGGCGTCACCCACTCGTAACTTTCGCAGTTCATTCACGCAGTTGCTCACTCTCGCACAGTCATCCTCGATAGCCGAACACGATGCACCACAAGCCGTGAGCTCCATAGCTCAAGTGCTGCGAAGCGGCGTCCAGATGGCAGCTGCGCTGCGGGAACTGTGCGTTCTGTTGCTACATTTATACACGCAGTCTCTCGGATATTCCACCGAAATTGTAACTTCCCCAACAAGCTTTTCCGACGTCTTTCAGTTTTTGGCGCACATGGCGATTCGTCGGGCAAATCTGCTGCGCGAAACCCGCTTCGGGCAAAGAAATGGCCAGTGTGAGTTACCACTTTTTGTCGTTTCACCGCACTTCTCGCCACTTTTTACCACAATACCCCGCAGATACTGTTACCGACCACGGCAGCTACGAGCTGGCACTACATGTCCTAGGGCTGATGCTTCCGTCAGCAACTCTTCTACGGGGACCGGGACAGGCTGCTCATGCAAGAAGGCTAGAACCGGCCAGCACAGGAGCAAAGCTGATCGACCAGCCCGTACCTCCTCTGTCAGCTGGACAGACCTGTACCGGAGCTCAGCACGCGCAGAAGCGACTCAAATGTCGGGGCCAGCCGACCAATATTGGGATCGGTATTAGTGCCGACGGAACGCAGGAGTCCGTACTTGCGTTGCCCTTGCATCAGCGCAGCTTGGAGGGAATGCTTTCAAGCACCTCAAATCTTTGAAGGCATTCCGTTTAAATTACATGTATTACAAGACAACCGATAAGTTGGCACGAGCATACCATGCACTGGTATAAATCCGTTACGTTGATCAAACTTCAACTTGCATCGGTCATCAACAAAGTCCACACACGACAGGAAGGTAATAATGATTGCGCGCTACTTAAAACCATCATGTCTCGACCGTGCGCAAAGATAGAACCGGGAATACACGTATTTTATAAAAAAAGAAAAAACGGCTAAAACACAATGGTCCTCTGTAAGAAACGGCTGAGAACATTGGTCCCTCTCCACGATTCTGTTCAAGGCATGGAAGCCGCCACACTGTCCATTCTGCGTCACTGGCCTCCGGCTGACTTTAACTCGGAGGGCACCATTAAACCACCACGATAAAGCGACGAGGTAATACCGATACAAAACGTCTCACAGCAGCCGGCCCTAAACGCCGACGGCTACACAACAGAGGACGGCTATGACGGCCCCGGCGCCGGACCCTCTGACCCAGCAGCCGGGCCGGGGCCCTTCTCACGAGCGCCAGCTCACCGGCGACCCGACGCTGGCGAGCTCACGCCCGCAGGGTGAGCGGCGTCACAGCATGAAGAGGGGAGGGGCGACCGGTACCCGGTCTCAGGGGCGGCTCCGGGCGGCGGCAGACCTGGCAGAATGTGAAGCGGAGCGCGGCAGGGCGCGGGGGACGCCCCCGCCTTCACAGCGGCCGCCGCCGGCCGGTGCCCCGCTCCCGGAAGGTAGGCCACAGGTGCGGGCCCGACCGCGCCGCCAGCCCCATCACAGCACACAGCGGGCACCACGCGCCGGCGTGTCCCGCGGCCCCGGCCCCACCGGCGGCCGGGGCGCCGCCATCACAGCACACCGTCAGCCTGGCGGCCACCCGGGGCCAGGCCAGGTCAGGTCAGATCCGATCAGGTCAGGTCGGGTCAGGTCAGGTCAGCAGACCAGCGAGGGCGGCCGGCGCGGGCCGCGGTCGTCGTCCAGCAGGTGCGTGCGCTCGCTGGGCGCCGGCTCCGCGTTGCCGCCGAACAGCGGGTCATCTAGAGACAGACAGCACAGGGCGCAGTCATCACCGGGACGGACGCAGAGGCCGGCCACGGGACGGACGAACGCGGTGGCACGGCGTTCTGTCAGCGCATGGCAACGGACCAAAGCGGCGGTCGCATGCTCCGCCCGCGCCCAGCCCGACGACAGTGGGACAGCACAACGATCCGAGCGTTCTCGCCCCACGAAACAGCCGCGACATAGGCGATCGGTTTCGCCTCGAAACATGCGAGACAATCCCGCCGTCCGAGACAATCCCACCTTCCGAGACATTCCCACCGTCCGAGACAATCCCGCCGTCCGAGACAGTCCCACTGTCCGAGACAGTCCCATCATCCGAGAAAGTCCCACCGTCCCAGACAATCCCGTTCAACACATCTCCCCATCTGACACATGTTCATGTTCATGTATTTATTACGAATCGCTCCATATATATATATATATATATATATATATATATATATATATATATATATATATATATATATATATATATATATCGCTTAACCCGCGCCCCTCGGACCGCCACCGGGGCGCGGAGAGTCATCCCGGGCCCTGAAGACGCCACCGCGGTCGCGGCGCGTGACAAGTTCACGCATGTCGCGCCAACCATGGGACTCCAAGACCGGCGAGATATGACCTCCATAACGTGCTCCCCAGACGATCCCGGCCGCGAGATTCGCTTCTCGCACCCCGCTGATACAACAGGAGGCGGCCCGGCTCCGGAACAACCCACGACCCGACACAGTGGTCACCCGCCGAACACTGGCCATCGCCCAACACAGCCCCACCGTCCACGGACATCCAACCAACCAGCGAAGCGACCAGCGACCTGCCACCTACCCTCTCGCGGGTGCCACAGCGCCGTCGACCGGTAGAAGACGATGATAAGCAGCACGACGATCGACGTTCCGCCACACATTACCACCAGCACGTACTTGTAGAGCTCGCCACACGCGTCCTCGTTCTCTCTGTGATCAGGAGGAGGGGTTCATCAATATGCACTTGTACAGGTTGGCACACGCCTCTTCGATCTCCCTGTGATCGGCGGGATGGAGGAGGGTAGGCACTATGTAATTGCAGAGCTTGCCGCACGCTTCCTGGTTCTCTCTGTAATCATGAAGAGGGTTGGGGGAGGGGGTTGTCAGTAAGTACTTGTAGCGTTCGTCACTCGCCTCCTCAGGCTCCCTGTGATCAGGATGGGTCACCAATAAGCATTAACACGTCACCTCGTCCTCTGTAATCAAGCAAGGAGGAGGGGGGAGGTAAACAGTAGGTACTTGTACAGCTCGCCGTGCGCCTCCTGGTTATCTTCATCCGAGAGGGACATGATTCAGGGACATATCAGGGTGTAATGACCCAGCCCCAGATGTGTCCGCCGGGAGAGGATCCCTCGGACTCTCGGGAGACACCCAGTCGGAAACGGCAGCACCGGGACTCAAGACAGCCAGAGACAGACACCGACCTCATGCACGGTATTCAGGGGCGAGGGACATACATGGGTCCACATCAACCGGCGCTGGAAAGCAGAATGCCAAACACCCACGAATTTAAAAAGTATTTCGAGACGATGTCGACAGAAAACACTGGGACGCGAACTCACAGATACGACATGGCACTGCATGGAAGAGACGTTGTCAGAACTGAACAGAAGTGACGTGCCGAAAGAGCTCTCACAAAATAGAAACGACGAAGTCATTTTCGGAGTATACGTGAGTATAATGGACTGACAGCATAAAAAAGATAAATTTTTCGGCACGATTTGACACGAATGCCTTCGTAAATAGGATCAATGATGCAGCTGAGGACGCCATATCAAGTCGTGCCGAAAAATTGCGGCATTTGATAGCTTCTACCCATGATATTCACGAAGACCAAAAACAATCAACGGCGTAAAAATGTTGCAAAGAACTCGCATCAAGACAAAAAGATATGAAACCATCTATGAAGGCCAACGGAGTCCCGGACAGCCGGTGGCCGGACCCGGCGGCTGGTTCTGACCACTCATACTGACACATCACGTCCACATCAGCGGAAAGCCTACTAAACTCAAGACAACGTCAAGTCCACTCACTTCGTGCAGGCCATGATGTTCTGAATGATCTCCACCACCACGCCGTTGGAGAGCTTGTCGCAAAAGCTGAGCGCGCCGTAGACGAAGGCGCCCTTCACGCTGGTGCCGATGATGTCCGAGGTGGCAGCCAGCGCCGTCACCAGCATTATGCTGCCGCCCATGCCGAGCAGCACGGCGATGACGTAAATGATGTACTGGATCAAACGCGTCGCCGGAGCCGAAGAAGATGCCGGCGCAGGACACGATACCCAGGCAGGCGCCGATCCCCAGCGATATCTGCAGACGCGACCGCTCAGAACGTCTCACGGCGGCGTGGCCAGCGAAGGGGGAGGGCGGATACTGACTGGGGAGTCGAAGTGGAGAACCACCCTTAAACGAACCATCAGTCTCGGCGACCGACCTGAACAGTTTTGACGTGCCAGGCGGCTCACGAACAAAAATAACATTCGAAGATATACCACGTCCTCCGGGTTCTAAAACACAGCAGTTTTAACCTGACAGAGCAGCGGCGTGCGTCACCCGCACATAAACTTCGTCCTCGCCCGGAACCAGGCTGCAAAACATCAAGCGTTTCAACTCCGACGTGGATGAACACCAGCGTGATTCTCCAGAGGTCAGAACAGGTCGGTTCTGGGTCAAGCCAGTCTCCGCTTCAGGTCAGATCGGGGTCAAACCGGGAGCATACCGGGGTCAGGTCACTCACCCGTCGGCCCAGCTGGTGGTTCAGCAACTTGATACCCAGGGAGCCGAAGAAGCCGCCGACGTACATGATGAGCGGGAAGATGGCCACCGACGTTTTGGGCGCCTTGAGGTAGTCGTGCAAGTACAGCGTGATGTACGTCTGTCGGCCGACGGAGACGTGACGTCACTGGAGTTACCGTCACCGCAGGTGCCACGACACTCGACTCGCCGCCACCGCAGACACCACGCCACTCCAGTTCACACGGACTGACACGACACCACCGCAGATGTAGCGTCACTAGCAATCGCCCAAAACAAAATCAAGCCAGCCGCAGTCACCACACAACAACCAAACCAAAAGCGATGTCATCAGAACGTGATCAGGACAACGTAAATGGCCTGCATCAGTGCCGAAGCCATGATGTCAGCCAAGTCAATCAGCCGACTCATCTAGTACACGTTTTACCATGGAAAAACCGCAGCAATCAAGCAATGGTCCATCAACGGCACCACGGAGAGTGTGAAGTACTGAATAACACCCCACAAACCTTCGCCTCAAAATCAGCAGTTCCTTGCAACAGCACGACCGAACGCAGGTTTCGGAATCTACGTAACGAGGTCTGCTTAGCACCAGCTCTGATGTCAAAACCACCCTCGCAAACCATTCCAATCGCCTTCAAAACAAAACCGCACCACCAACCCGTCACACGCGGGGAGCCTGGCCGCTCACCATGGACAGGTTGACGTACAGCCGGACGCTCATGTAGACCAGGCTGAGCATCCAGAACTCGGTTCTGCCGAGCCACTCGCCGATCGTGGACGGCTCGGGCCGGGCCTGCGGCGCCGGGTCCGGACCGCCCGCCGGCGCCGTCTCCGAGCCCATCGGCGGCGGCTCCTTGGTGAACAGGTGGAACAGCAGCGAGGTGCACACCCCCACCGCCATCGTGGAGAGCACGATCAGCTGCCCGGGGGGGGGAGGAAGTCAGTACCGAGGTGGGCATTCCTACAGATATCTTACACAACACAATCACTGCCCAGGGGGGAGTCATTACTCAGGTGGGCACTCTTACATACATCTTACACGTCACGGTCAGCTAGAAGGGGAGGGGGAATCAGTATTGAGGTGGGCATTCTTACACACATCTTACACAACACGATCAGCTGCCGGAGGAAGAGGAGGTCAGGACTGAGGTGCTCCCTACATATATCTTGTCCTTCATTTATTTACATACATCAGACAGTACGATCAGCCGTCTGTAAAAGAGAGAGTGAGTACTGAGGTGGATCTTACATATATCTCACACAGCACCATTGGCTGCGGGGGAGGGGGAATTAGCATTAAGATGGACACTCCTACATATCGTACGCAGGACGACCAACTGCCGGGGGAATAGGGGGGAGTTTGCACTGAACTGGACACTTCTAAAGACATTTTAGACAGCTGCCGGCGAGGGAAGGGAAGAGTCAGTACTGAGGCTGACAATCCTAGACAGCATGGTCAACAAGCGAGGGAAGGGGGAGTCTGTACTGAGGCAGAAACTCCTGCATACATCTTAGAAAACACGATCAGCTGTCGGGGGGAAGGGGGGAAGGAATTAGTACTGAGGTGGACTACCCTTCAAACACTGTGGCACGACCAACCTCGAGATGACAGCGGAGGCCAGAAAAGCCCAGCCTCGGGCTTGTCGAGGCTCGTGGACGTTCGAGCTGCACATGGCTGATGAGTGACGCAGCAGAATCAATGTTTTTCCGTCTACTGCGCAATCGGGGGCCAAACAACTCGACCGGTACGTACCGGGACTCTATCAACCGATGGTGAGGCCTCTGCTCGCCTATCAGAGGCCATCGGCCGGCGACAGGTGTCCATGACTGGCAGTATTGCGACGCCCTCTGTCCTGGGACATCGTAGCAAGCACCGAGGCCTTCTCAGCTGGTGTATCTAATGCCCATTGTTGACTAACGCTGCCTCTTTGGCATGATAAACGACTCCTAAACCCTGCGAATTAACTTAAGCCGTACGGAAATCCTCATTCTGGCTCTGATCTATGAAGATGACGCTTTTCCGTTTGGACATTTACCATCAATCTGTCCTTTTTCCCAGTCATTTTCCATCCAGCCATCTCTACACGTCACAACAGCCCCCTCCTGCCCCTTCCCCAGGTGAGTCCAAACCAATCGCCGTCAGCCAGCCGCATGACCCATCACGCTGAAAAACCACGGCCCAACAGCGTCTCCAAAACCAAGGGCGCCGCTTCCGCCCCGCCGACCGACAGACCGCTCATTCAAATCCCAGGACGCAGCGACGTCAGTGTGACGCGACATCACCGATCGCCGCAGAGCTGAGTCGAGAGAACCCTCCCACCCGGCGCTGGACGGAGAAGCAGTGTCCAGGCGCGGCACCCGCCAGCCACGTCAGACGACAGGCGAGGTCACGGACCGAGGTCACGATCGGACCAAGACCAAGACCAAGGACGAGGCCCATCGTCGCAGTCGTGGAACCGTGAGGAGGTAACTGGTGGTCGGGGCCGTGAAGAGGACGAACGTGTTGTCACGGTTAAAGCCCTGGGGGGGAGGAGCTTAACATGAAGACGCCCCTGAGACAGTGATCTGTGTGTAGTGCAGTGCTGGAACAGGGGCGCAGGGCGGTCCTGTGCCGGGAAGGTTCGCGTCACACTGTGTCTTGTGTGGGTGGCCGAGTGTACAGCGGCCGTGAAATGAAGGAGATAACGTGTTGGCAGGCCCCAAGACACGGTGGACCATGTTTAGGCCGGCACTTGGGCGACAGATCTGCGCAAACGCAGGTCGGTCCTAGGGTAGAATGCTCCGTGGTGGGGGCGTTGCTCTGTGGGCCCGGGTGGTCGTCCTTCAGTGTAGGACGCCCCTGAGGTGAGGAAGTGCAGGACAGCCGAGGTGGGCGGGCCGATGTGCACGACGCTCCCGCTGTAGGAGACCCGTCCAGCCGTGTCGGACTACGTCCCGATCGGCGCCGCCCGAGGCAGACGGAGCACCGCAGAACGCCACCCGAACGGGCTTTGTCGCTCAGAGGCGGTGGCAACCAGCCAACTGAGCCGTGAAACAGTCTCTGAGTCTCTGTGAACATCGCTCAATAAATCCAAAATGTTCCTTAATGGCTCGCAGTAAGTGGCTCGCGGGCTTTTGGCATGACTGAAACAACGTTCTTTATACCAGGAGAAGCTGGGTTCACCCGCAAAATATATGTATTAATGTTTGACTCCACGTTTCGGCTGCGGGGTATCTCCGGCAGTGATGACTATTTGTGTGGTTTCACACCTAAAATATACGAACTAATATTTGACTTTACGTTTCGGCTCTGCGTCAACCTTCGGGAATCATGATCACGTGTGCGATCATCATACCCAAAGACGGCCTAAGGCCGAAAAGTTGAGTCATATATTAATGCTGGGCGCCGTATCTCGTGGCCGGTGTCCCCTGAAGCTCCAATAATCAATGAATGAATCAATCAAAGATTAAAACGCTTATTTTGCGCGAAAAACCAAGCTTCCTCTGACATCCAGAATCCAGAATGGCATCCAGAATGTTGTTTCCACAATCTGTGATCAGCAAATGGAGCGCGCGTTCGGCGGCTCCCTGGAAAAGGGCCGCTGGCCGGCCACCGGTCAACTGAGCTCGCCAGTTTAATCCCCGCCTGAGTGAAGCCATTCCAGATATCATGTGCCGGACGCTCCTCGTGAATTTCATAACCCGGTATTCGGTGTAAAGGCTTACATGATTTGCCAAAGTGAAAGCGTGAAACGACTCTGTTTCAAAAACCGGTTTTTCGATCCATAGACCATGTGTATGCACAGCACCTGAGACGGCGCGCCAGACACAAAAGCGTGGCGGCCAATCTCATCTCATCTCATTCCGACTCCCGCGAAGCTTCAAAAACACGAATATGTGAGATACGGTATCGGCCAAGGCTGGTCCTATCGTAGTCATGTTCTCGACAGTCAGCGGAGCCAGCAACAAAATGAAACTTAATCGCGGTTACCGCACCGCAAGTGCTCTGCACTCTGCCGAAAAAAAAACTGAAGGTCTAGAACGACTATCCGGACACTCGTGTTACGAGAGGGGCATCCGTCCACAAAAGACAGCCTCTCTCGCCATGGCGTTCACCTGCCGACCACGTCGACCCCGGACCCGTGATCGGATTTCACCGCGCAGAGATACCGACCGATATCGCAGACAGGCCCGTCAACGGGAGAACGCCGGCGGTTCTGAGAACGGGGAGCAAGACCGCTGCCAAAACGGCCTCGTCATTCGGCGTCACGAAGTCAGCTCTCGAGCCTCCTTCAGATAAGGCCACGCCTCAATGGGCCTTTCAGCAGCTAAGTACAGCGACTCACGGAAGATCAGCACGAGGATATGCCCAGGCTCCGGGCGGGGCAACACCAGAGCCAAGTGCAGTTCAAAGACCAACCCATATCTCGAAGCGGACTGACGGGAGCGCAGGCAGGCCCACAATGTGACTGTTCTTGTTACTGTTTCTTCTGTTTGCGAATCAGGACGCAGAAGTTCTTGGGCTCATGCGTCCTGTTCTTCCGAAGCCGCGCTACGCTGGCTCACATGAGAGAGCCAAATGTCAGATCGCGCCGGATGGCATCCCTTTAGGAGCTGAACGTATGAGGTGAAAGGAAGTCCAACAGAAGGACAAGTCACGCCAATAAGTAAGGAGCACAAGTCTAATCAGTCAAGCACGTCAGGTCACCATCTCACCCTAAACAAGGGCACATCAGCGAGGACACCATCTCAGCCTGAACAAAAGCGTGCCAGAGAGGACACCATATCAGCCTGAACAGGGTGAGATGGTGTTCTCTCTGGGTGTACTCCAGTTCCGACTGTTTAGTTGGGCACGTCAGAGAGGACACCATCTCAGCCTGAACAGGGTGAGCTGGTGTCCATCATCTCACCCTGAACTGGGGAGCGTCGGACGGGCCCACGCCGTCGGTGACGGTGCTGTTGCCGGGCGGCGCGGTGCCGTTGGTCTGGCTGCTCGGCGCGCTGGTGTTGGTCCGGTCGGTCGGCTCCGTGGCGTCGTCAGTGACGGCCGTGCCCAGCACCACCCAGGCCACGACGTACACCAGGATGTTGGCAGTCACCGTCAGGCCGTACCTGTCGGCGTCAGGAGCGGCACATCACCCTGGACTGCACCCCGACACGTACACCGACCTGCCGGCGTCAGGAGCGGCACATCACACTGATTTACATCCCGAAAAGTGCCCCAAACTGGGGTACTTTTCGGGACCTGACAAACTGGACGCTTAAAGAGAGGCCTGTTGTGTGCAACTGAGCATGCTGACCGTGCACGGGAGACAGTGCACTGGCGGAAGAAGAGGTGACAGATAATATTGCTTGCGGGTTGCCAGAAGTGGGTGGTAGACCGTCAAAAGAACTAGGGTTTTCCGATGAGACAACGGACTGGCCAAACTTAATGAC
This sequence comes from Capitulum mitella, assembly GCA_030062745.1. Taxonomy (NCBI): domain Eukaryota; kingdom Metazoa; phylum Arthropoda; class Thecostraca; order Pollicipedomorpha; family Pollicipedidae; genus Capitulum; species Capitulum mitella. Next base: position 12,875,530 of record CP099851.1, on the reverse strand, counting down.
ATTTCCAGAATGTCACCAGACCAATGAACGTCAGAAAAAGTATATCAAATGCCAGACGATGATGTCAACAGACAATAATCAATCCGGTCCGAACCAATCAAACAACCAGAATCCAAAGAGACCGCCAGGGCCAATACACGGAGTAAACACCGCACTGTGCAAGAAGCTCTATCGTCCACTCAAATGACGTCATCCACACACGCGACCACCAAAACTGGTTCAAACACGACAGAGCCCCCGAATGTTCTGGACAACCCGCGCGCGGAGAAAAGGCAATGCAACACGGGACAGAGCCATGAATAGTCGACACGCAGAATCCACTGGGCCAAACGGCAGCCGATTGGGTGCCGGAGGATCGGTCAAACATGGTTCACTTTCCCACGCAGAGGCCATCCCACTACTTAGTATACAGGAGACCAGTCTGTCGCAGAGAGTCAAAGATAGCCAACACAGAGACTCCATCGACTCTAGACCGTCGAGAGGGGGGACGGATCAGCGTCTCCCCTTATCAGACCGGAGGGGGGGTTGTGTGCACCGGACCGTTGCGTGCGTCATCAACTCCGCCACGCCACCGCCGAGCGGGGTACTCCTCGTCTACCTACACCGACGCAGACAGATAACAGGATGGAAAGCTGCGGAGTCCACGGCACTCGACGGGCTATCGAACACTCAGCGTGTGCCGTGCACTGACGATGACGGTGGAGACAAGGTCGCGCTCTTACGTGGCAGACAAGTCCAGGAGGCGTACTGACACAGCTCCTTCACCATACGAGTAGGACCAGAGGTTAATTAACTTACCATTGCTTGCAGATCAATATGACCACACCCGTCTTAACAATAGTTGTAGGTGTTGCCACTGCCCTTGCGACTATGCTATTCTGTTACTATTATCAAGGAAAGATTAATGCAAACGTCATGTTCACGACCACTGCGATCGGCGATCGGGCAAGTCATGACGAAAACACCTACCTCTCCGAGTCGACCACGGTTTTCCTACACAGCGTATTTCTACGACCATGCGTCTACGAGCTTCTACGTACGACCTTCTACGACCGACCGTTCCAGGACCGGACAAAACGTCAGAGGCGGAGATCGTTCCGCCGCCGCCAGCCAGCGGGAGATCTCACCGCAGCGCATTCAGCTCCGTCCGCTCTCGCTGACTCTTGGTCAGCGAGGGGATGAGCGACAGGTGCGAGATCTGCACGGACGCCCAGCCGAACTGGAACACGACCACGAACGCCACGAAGTACCACAGCTGCACCAGCTTCGGCGTATCGTCGTTGCCCATGTATTTGTTGAAGATGAACGGGAACGTGCAGATAACGCACACGGTACCTGCGGGCGGGGGAGACTGTCAGCAGTTGGCGAGAGGCTCCGTCAAACGTTCGCCACACACACTGTCGGACCTCGACGAAAAACGGTCCTCTAGGATACGATGAACTGGCAAAGTCGCCTAGAAAAACGCTTCCACCATACGCCATACGGGGAGAACATGCAGTAGGCCGAAGGAGGAAAACTTCACCAGCCGGCGAAAGAAGCTGTTGTTGGAAGGCGGCAGCAAATGTCAACCTTCACCGGAAAGAACAATTATCGCCACAATCGCGCAAAATGTTTAGAATTAGTATCAAACGATGACACACAGGTGACGCAACACTGTACGAGAAGTGGCAACAGTATACCACACATTACTGGAGCAATATCACACTCAATTTTGCCCACAGCTTTACAATGAGTAGCATGAGACATATCACACATGCCTATGTATGTTGTCTCAAAATTATTGCTTCGCAGTACATGCTTAAGGTGCGTCACAGACCAAAAACGCCCTTACGTGAGACGCATATACACGCACACTGTTGCGCAACAGGACTATCAAACGCGTCAATCACCGTGAACAGCTGTTTGCGCCGCAGCCCACCAACATGCTACTCAATACGCCGTGTATTTCCACGACAAGCACAGCTCGGGAAATCAGCCACCAACAGCAGATGAAGTCCAGCTCTTTCAGCCCGTTGTTCACGGCCACTTAGTCACGGACGTCCAGTAACGTCTTGTCACAGTAACGTGAAGACAAGGATCAGGGAAGTTCAGTTGCGCTACGGACGGTTACGAACGTCCAATTACAGTCAGTGAGAACGTCGACAGACACTGACAGTCTCAGTCGATCGTAAACATTTCAGAACGGTCTCGCAAAATCATACCTACCCACAGAGTATCACGGACAGTCACAGGTAATCGGGGCCCAGGGTTGGATATTTCTGTTTGTTGTCCAGTAACATGAAGCAGTTTATCCCCTAAAACAGATTATGATCCAAAGCAAACTTACCGAGTGTCAAAAAATCACATGTTGTTTACATTTTTACGGTATCTCAGGTTACTTGAAACGAGAACAACTTAAGTTGATGGAATACCTTTTAGTAACGACTAGTTCCTGTTAGATCTTTCAAAAAAAAAAAAAAAAGAAGCATATGACATGGTGAATGTACCAAGCATTGGGTGCAAAATAAAACAATTTACATTTAAAATGCACGAAGAACCTTGAAGATATGGTCCCCAGTCAGAAAAATACAAAAACAACAAGCAGGAACAATATTCTTATTTAGGTATTTACATGCAGTTTATAAAGCAGGTAAATCTGATTCAAACATCAAAAACAAAACCAGTGTTTTCAACCCTGTTACTGACAGCCAAAGCCATCCGCACACTGTTTCGGATAGTTACCACAACTTCAGTTAAAGAAAGTCTCTGACCGTTACAGGAACCGATAATCAGCCGTAGTCACAGCATACAACAGCACAGCGTAGCCACGGCAAAGCTTCGGGTTACCACAGACAGCTGTCACAAACAACCACCGAGAGCTCGCAGACATTCAAAGACAATAACGCCCCGTCAGAACCTGTCACAGACAGCCACGGAAGCCACGGTTCCAGTCACCAGCAGCTACTCCTCGGACAGTTAAAACATTGCACAGAAGTTAAAACACTGAACGGAGAGTTAAAAAATTACACGGCAACACATACATAACGGACAATTAACATATTGATGGGGCAGCCCAAGCCTGCGGCGCAGAGCGCGGCCAGGCACGGTTACAGCCCCTCACAACGAGCCCTGGACAGTTACGGCCGGCTCCGACCCTGGCTAATAAACGCCAACAACCGCCGACAACCAGTCAATCGCACGCACTTCAGAGCCGTTCATGGAACACCTGACACCCACAGCGTATCACGGACAGTTACGGGCAGCAAACAGCAGTGTCAGCCCGCAAAGACCGCGTTCCAGCCAGCCAGCCCAGCCCAGCCGCAGTCGTTGAGCGTCCAGGCAGTTCAGATCAGTCCACATCAGACCAATTTGTGCATTCAAACACCAAGACGCTTAAAACACGTCACGTTAGGTGGTGAGGCACCAATCGGAGGACGCCGGGGTCGGGGCCCGCCCCGCCGCCGCCGACCACGTACCGATCAAATGCCACACCTTCCGCTTGCCGTAGTTGCAGATGGTCCACCGGAAGTCCTTGTCGGCCATCAGTCCGACGAACACTGTGGATATTCCGTCAGCCACCTGCGGTCGGACAGGCGGGGAAGTCAGGTCACTGACTGCGCCAGAGTCACGACTCCTACACGCCGCGTGCTTTATAAATGAGACGATATTTACTTGTGCAAAATGCAGTAAAAAAACTGTGTACCTTATTTCGTTTTCCGTTCGGCACTGTGTACCTTAATTAGTTTTCCGTTCGGCTCTTGCGGGTGGAGTTGCGGGGCGGTTTCCACCTCACACCTGCCTCAGTTGAAAGGGCAGATGCGGTAGTTTGGGTTCAAAGGAGTTTCTCGGATCTACATGTTCCAAATACCATAAAACCAGTGTCGCAGTTATGAACTTAAAAACATCGGGCATGGGAAATATCCGTATTTTACTATTTGTCATTCATTTCGTGATTTAATAAGGACTGCCTATTTTATCTTCAACAGCCCCTGATGGTATCAGTGCGCATTTCTGAAAAGTACGCACTGAAACGTATCACCTGGACGAATTCCGCTCCTTGTGACTGGGGGGGGGGGGGAAGGTACCTAGACCGACCTTTCAGTGGTACAATTTGTGGATCTCTTCCAGGCGGCCCATAACCACAACCAAGTCCCCTGGTACACCTCATACACCCTCGATGGCCCCGATTGGAGCGCTATGAACAGATTCGTGATCTCGGAGTTATCCTAGACACCAAACGCACCTTTCCACATCACAATGATGCTTAAGCTGTAAACGCAAACAGGATGCTAGGCCTTCCCAAGCAAAGCATGCAAATACCAGCATGTCCACGGCAGGTAAGGTTTAATCATAAGTCATACTTAATGCGCATGCGAGACTCGTCGCTGAGTGCGAATCAGTCATGTGGAGTGAGGCCGCGCTGTGAAGTGAAGTGAAGTGAAGCCACTCACCTCGCTCGATCGGGGCGGCTACAGAACCGATTCCTGATGTCGCTGGGTTCCTACTCTGAATTCCAACCTCCTCTGGACTAGGACTACCTTCTCAAAACCTTCAAAGCCACACCAGTCAAGGCACGCTTCATTCAAGCGGATGTGTGTATTTGCTTGGCCTTTCACCTGCGTACTGACTGCATGTATCCTACACCGTTACTCAGTCTGCAAACACCCGTGAGACGCTCTCAGCGTGCCACTCTGTTTCACGAGCCATTTGCTAGGGTGTAAAATGTGCGGGGTGGGTTCAAAGTGCGCCTATCCCGTATATGCAACCGCTATCTTAGTTCCTGCCATCTGCTGACTCCTTCTGACCGCGCGCGGCGAGGGCACCTCCTTGTCATGATGCCTGGTCATGCACCTATTCGCTGCCTGACACTGTGGTTCTGTCCACCGAATCGGTTTTCCAGTGTTCTGCACGCGATTTATTGTTTCCGTGTTCGCTGCGTATTGACTACACCTGAAACTTACGTGTATCGCCTATGGCTGTTTACGTCATAATAAACAAACAAATAAATGTCACGGAACAGCTACCCAGGTCATGAGTACCCACATCGTCATGCACCACGTCTGATGAAAAATGGTGGCGTTGAGTCATGGTTTAGGTCATGATTATGGTTGCGGCTATGGTTATTGCTTATTCATCACTACGATGGCTACGGTACTGTCCGGCTTAAAAAGTGCCGCCAAGAACGGAGCAATGCGCTTAATAGTTACGGTCTTTTTAGTTTTCTTGTTCATTTTTATCGTTTATTCATTTAATTCCTAGATCATTACTATTATTTGTTGTAAAAATCGATCGCAAATGATGCAATGACTACATTTATCTCAGCTGAGTTGCATTCCATGTTTATTGTTGAAACGAGTTTGCACAATGGTTGGAGAAAACCCTCATCGAGACAGAGGAAACTCTCCTCCAGATAAAGCTGCACATACCTGCTTCAAACGAACAATCCTGCACTCGAGTCCGAAACCGACACTTCATTTCAGATTCTCCTGAAAGGTCGGGACGCCACAGCGACGTAAGCCGAACTGATCTCCCACTCACCTGTCCAGTGAAGACGATGATGCCGGCAAGACTGCTGGGGAAGCAGAGCACCCTCTGGAAGAACAGCAGCGTGTAGGAGAACCACACCGTGGCGCAGACATCGTTGAGGAAGTGGCCCACGCCGTAGGCCAGCTTCCAGCCCCGGATCCGCATGGTGAACGCCTTGCTGGATTTTAGCGCCTCCTGAGCCCGCTTCGCTGCTGGAAACATGCAACACGTCTGAGAGGCGGTACCAGCTCCGCTGACAGAGGGATGCCGCACGTTGCGGAGGTAGCAGCAGATTCAATGGTGGGGGTACAACACGCCCAAGAGGCTGCAAGGGGCACATCATTTATGGAAGGGTGTAATATTCCAGACACAGCACGACCTTTCTTCACAGGGGAAATCGGAAATCGACCTCACCTTATCGCGGGTGACATCAGACACCAACCTCGTCGCCGGTCGCTCAATCTTATCGAAGGAGCGGCAACGTCCGCAAAAAAAAAAACACCTGCGAACCCCGCAGAGGGGGGGGGGCTGTCTTGGGAGCTCCTCGGGTAACCAAACCCTGGCCGTCACGTGCGGAGGCCGGCACGTGCCGGTCACGGGCACGGTATCTCCGGTACCGCGAGGATGATCCGGACTCCGCCAAACGGACGCAAGGTCACCACAGCACCCCCGGACGACGGCACTGACTATGTCGGGACATGCGACGCACGGTTTGTGCCCGAACGTGCTCTGTCATCCACACTCAGTAGTGCCACCCACCTACTGGCAGGCAACGCGACGTTGCAGACCAGGCTGCGGCACTGACAGTGACTGGGTCACGAAGATTAGCAGAGATGTTCCGGGCTTCCGGAGGTCCGCTTTGAAAAATGTTTCAGAATTTCAGGTTTCAGAATCTGGGACGGATGGACTTTCAGGAGGCCGTTATTGATGCCATAACTCGTCCTGTTGAAGATTTTTCCACGTGGTCGAGCATTGCGCAGGTTCTTAGTTCCCATCTCTCAGATCGTTTTTGAAAATCGCGATTATCCTGACCACAGCGGTACATCTCACACCGACTCCTTGTAGGAGCCAATGCCGAATGCGCCGATACTCACTACCTGGTACTGCGCCGGAAGTGAATTCCTAGGATGGAAAGCAACGTAACAATTTGCAAAATACTGTGCGGCCATTCCTTTGCTTTCATGTCATTCGCACCCGGTTTCAGGTCTGAGTTTTCCCTTGAGAGATCCGTACAGTTCACGTCAGCTGGTAAGCTTCCGTTCACCACGGTCTCCCAATCATTTCCGGAAATCTCCAACCATGTATCGCGATATCCCGACAGCAGCACATAGTCCAAACCCTTTCCAAAATGTACTCCCTCATGTCGCACGAGCAGTGCCTGGCCCTAGGTCACCACTATCCCAAACGTTCTCGGCCAACCTGTGCCCCTCCCCCTCCATCTCCCGGCGGGACGCGAATGGTCGGCCGCGCACTTCTTGCGCGTTACGTAACCGACCAGGCGGGCAGCTCGGGCCGACGCAGCTCCGGGCAGCCTTGGCCGGCGCAGGGGCGCAGCCAGCGACTGTCACCGGGGAGGCGGCGGGCGGCGCCGACCGTCACAACACGTCCGGGAGACGTCAAAGGTCGGACGACGGAGCACAGTCGGACCCGGGGCCGTCCACAGGACCGGCTGCCGCCCGATCACAGACGCTGCCGGGACGCTTCTGACAGCACGCTAGTTTATACAAACACAACGCAGACCAGCGATTAACCTGCCCCTTATCAGACCAATCTTTGGAATAAAGAAAAGGAATTCAAAACAACATAAGCGAACAGTGAAGCATACGCAACACAAAGTGCGCCCTCTCCTCCTCCAGTCAACCAGTACAGGTATCCCAAGACTTGGAACCACAAAGGGCACGACACGACGTAAAGCAGGGAACTAATATTGCCTTACGTTGCGTCTAGGCGTTCTACGATAACAATTAATCCGACAGAAATGGCGACGACATGTTCCATTTCACGCTACTTCTCACCCCTTCCGAAAAGTGTGTACATTTTGCTGACCTGTCCGTGTACAGAATGCTGGGTTCGTGGCCGGTTGCTAACGTAGCCGTACTTGCCTGTGTTGGTCGTGGATTTGGCAGTTCTTTGTTGAAACCCATACTGGCAACTAAGAAATTCTGAAAGCTGGATAGAGAGAAGACATTCGTCTTGCTCTGCGACGCCAGCGCATGGCGACATGTGCAATACATGGGTGTGACCAGTGGGGGGGGGGGGGCAATGGGAGGAACATGTCCTATTCAATTTTGGCCAAGTGGGGTTTCTTCCTCCCAAATTTTGGTAGGAAAGTGGACATTTTTTGCAATTTCCCGTTGAAACGTAAGATTTTGCGTCAGACTGTCCCCCTACATTCTGGTTCCCTCCCCTCCACAATTTCTGAGATTAAGCTAGCCCATGTTGCAATGTGTTACAAGATCTCATTTTTGCACTGAAAATTCCTGCCATCTCCTGTTTAATGCGCTTGCGTAGCCGTTTCTCGCATGCTATGAGCGAATGCTTTGATCTGACTGAATTCCGAGGCTCATTAAAATAAAGAAAAAATGGCCTTTACATGTTTCCGGGATTCCGGCATAATTATGAAAATCGACACCCCTGAACATGGCCTTTGGCTGAAACGTTGAGTTCTTGATAATATACATATCTACTGCGCGTAAACCTAAGTTTCTCCCGGAATGAAGACGGCTGCCTGTTTTCATAATCGTGCCCGAGTTCAGAGGAGTATCTCAAATTTACTGGGTCCTACCTCTGAGGACATATTTTGAGTGTTTTGATCTCAATCCGAATATGGATGAGCATACGGGTCTACGGTTGTTTGGGGACAGAGCAAAAAAGTCTGTTAGTCAAGTCAGTGATGTCGCGTTCCAAAGTCCCTCTCCTCTCTAGTCTATCCCCAGTTCGGGAAGCATTGCCTCATACATGCCCGTAATGTTTGGATTTGGCTAGGTCAGAGTGCTCGTATTTTATTTTCATCCAGGTTTAAACCATTCAGTTATCTTTCCAGCTGGTGTCCCAATGGAAAACATGCGCGACATGCCCCCCAACGGCCGATGTCATGAAAACCCGTTTTCGAGCGCTTGTTTGTTTTCGGAGTGCTTCGGACACATAAACACATGTGATGACGTGATTTTACGTCCTTTCGGTTTTCGAAGTGCCCCCGGCTTGGCCTATCCTTCGACCTACTTACCCCTCCACGGGCCGGCCAGACTCGCCAGTGGGTCGGGCAGAGCTCAGCAGCGGTCGAAAGCCGCCGCTGCGCACTCAACTCACCGACGGCTCGGACGGCGGAGACACCTGAGGCGGTCATGACGGCTCCGCCGGCCCGCCGCGGCGCGTATCAGTTGGAGCCGCGAGCCACTCCTGTCGCCGTCCGTCTCACGGTCCACGACTCGTGGCTCTAGAGGAAACTCACGACCTGCTCCTGTTTCCAGATGAGACCCACGCCACGCGGCGGCCCCCGGAGACGCCCGCGGACCGCCACAGTCTCCAGAGACCTCACTGCAGGGAGATCTCACTGCAGGGAGACCTCACGCAGGAGACCTCACTGCTGCGAGCCACTGCTGTCTCCGGGCAAGACCAACCGGCCGCCGCGTTCCCCGGGAACGCCCCGCAGCCGTCCCGCAGCGGGGGCCCGTGCTACACCGCGGTCTCGAGAGACGCACAACGCGCCGCTGTCCCTAGCGCACCGCCGCAACACTGACGGACCGGCAGACCGCTGCAGTCTCCACGGCGGGCGCTCCGGACCGCCGGGCGCGGCTCGTTAACACACCGCCGACAGCGCCGCGCGCCCGCGCACGCTCGGCCCACTGCGCTGGAACAGGGCTCCGGCGCCCGCGGTGTCCACGACTGAAGTTCGGCACTACCCGGGGCCGGCAGCCACAAAAACACCCCAGGACGGCATAAACAGCCGCCGGATTCGCCCCGATACGGAACCGGCACCGGTCCGACCCGGCCGGCGCCGGGAGAACCGGTAGCGGCCGCTCGGCGCACGGGGGCGGGGACTTCGTGTCAAAACGACCCTTATGCGGGAGGAAAGACCTTGGTCTGTGCCACCTGTCCTCGTTCGCTTTCGGAAGAATGAGTCAAACGACCTATGAATGCTTCAACGCCTCTTACTAGTTCGCGCAGCCGCGGGACGTCCATTACTGGCCTCGCCTCCACCCCACATTGGTCATTTCTCCGACTTAACGTCGCCCCAAGCGCCGCCTGTTCGAACACCTGCGTCCCCAAGCTCCTGCCGGGCCCGATCAGTCTCAGAACCTGCAGCTCTACCCAGCCCGAGCCTCGCCGGTGCTTAGCGAACGTGCGCTGCCCGGCTCCGGTGAAATGGCGGCGGCGAGGCGCTCTGGGGTCCGCGGCCACTGGCGGATTCAGACCAGTTCTGAGGGGAGGGCCCACTCCCATCGGGCAACCTAATCTACCCCAAATGCTAATTTCTTCTCGGCTTTCGGTCAGTTTGTTCCGCCATTTTTTTTTTTAATGAAACCGCACATAGTTTTGTTTCCACAACAAACTATCTGCAATCTTCGTCCCAAAACGGCTGTCAGAAGGCATGTTGGTCCTGGGTTTTCCCACGAACGGGGGGAGGCATGGCCTCGATGCCCCCCACCCTCCCTGGACCCGTCCCTGCACGTGACCAGTATCAGGACCGACCTCGGCGGCACACTTATGCTTCGCTTAGCCCCTTTTCGTGTTTAGCTCCTCACCGGCTCAATGCGAAGACCCGCCCAACGTCGCCTCTGCTTTGGCAGACAGTTTTTCAACGTTCTTTCGGCGGACGCCATTACTACACCTGGCGCTCTAGGGTTATGGCGCTCCCTATTAGAACGCTCCGCGTGACCTACTCCAACCGTAATGTCCACAGTTAGTGTGACATGACCTGACCGCAAAACCACTCTAGCTGTTACCTGATCTGGTCTCAACAACTACACCTGGTGTGGCTTGGACGTCATAACCACAGTTGCAGTGACCTTACCTGACCATAATACCCACATCTGTTCCGGCCAAACTGTAATAACCATCAGCTACTATGGTCTGATCTCACCGTAATATCCACACCTGGTGAGGCCTGACCTGGAAGCAGCACGCACACCTGCTGTGACTCGACTTGGCCGTGGCTTCTGACGTAGCTTGACCTGACGCTTGACAGCAATGACCTCATCTAACGTGACCTGACCCATCCTACTGACCTGACCGAGCGGAACATGCAGAGACTTATGTGTAGTGTTTAACTTAGTTATTCAATAATCCACTCTATTATTACCAAAAAGTGCCCCGATTTATGTGTTTCACTTGTGCACCAATCGTTAGCATGTGTGAGCAATACATGTTTTCAATCCATAAATGTCGTCTGTCGATCTATATAGCTATCTATAGGCCACCTAAAACACGTCGCCACACTTCCGTGACAGCTCAGCCTCGCCCTGCATACGGCCGGACTCAACCGGACGGCCGCGTCCACCGCGGACGGTACCCCTCTGCCACGCAGCACCGCAACATAGCGGGGGAACAACCGCAGATACCGGACCCGCATCGGGCCCCGTCTGACTCCACAGAGCCTATTGCTCATTTCCGGTCTTCCAGTTTACCATGCCGACCCCAGACCCCGTCTAGTCGCCACTCATCTCCCGACCGTCCGGTGTACCCTGCTGACGTTAGACCCCCAGTCTGACCGTCAGACGTTCACCTCCCGACCGTCCGGTGTACCCTGCTGACGTCAGACCCCCGGTCTGACCATCAGACGTTCAACTCCCGACCGTCCGGTGTACCCTGCTGACGTTAGACCCCCAGTCTGACCGTCAGACGTTCACCTCCTGACCCCCGGTGTACCCTGCTGACGTTACATCCCCACTCTGACCGTCAGACGTTCACCTCCCGACCGTCCGGTGTACCCTGCTGACGTTACATCCCCATTCTGACCGTCAGACGTTCACCTCCCGACCGTCCGGTGTACCCTGCTGACGTCAGACCTCAAGTCTGACCGTCAGACGACCACCTCCCGACCGTCCGGTGTACCCTGCTGACGTTAGATCCCCAGTCTGATCGTCAGAAGTTCACCTCCTGACCCCCGGTGTACCCTGAAGATCTCACATTCCCAGTCCGACGTACGGTTTTGCTGCCCATGATGTGAAACTGAGAAGACCATGCAGTTCCTTCACGTACTCGCTATTTGTATTTAAATCATTACTAACCTTAAAGTTAGTTCTGCTTTTGAAGAGACAAGACGTTTTATCACCATAAGTGTCATGAAACAAAGACGACATTTTAAAAAGATGAACTATCAACCTCCACCAAGCTGCTGATATCGCGCATCTCGGCAACAACTGCAGCTTACTTAGGCTGGTGTGAATGTTGACAGAGTGCCGAGGGGCGACCTCATGAGCCTTTCAATGTCCGTGACGAACCGAAGCACAGCCCGGTCACAGGGCAGAATTATGCCGGAGGGTTCGGACCCTCCACACACGAATTCTGAAAGCTCGTCAGCTGAAAACGCCACTGAGGCCGAACTCCTCCCGGGACGTTCAGGGTCGCCGCAACGTGAACATCTATTTCAGAACGCTGTGACCAGGTCCAAGGATCATAGCTGGAGATATGCTATCATCATCTTTTTCAGAGTTGCAAGGATGGAACGGGAAGAGGAAAATTTATCTGCTGCCGTTGCAAAACGGGCATCAACGTACGTCTGCTTCCTTCACAATGAAAACCGAATGAATGTCAACTAGCAGTCGCTCTGACAATGCAAAGTGAAAAACGGGTTTGCCCAGAACAGGACTCAGCGCGGTGCACCGCTCTATTTAGTGCGCCCAGCTCTGCAGCCAAGAGAAGGGAACGGAAGGCGAGGACCACAGGCTACGCCACCGATCGACGCCTGGGGCAGGAATCTGGGATTCCAGACAATTCCTCACTGCAAAGTCGGTCTGAGTAATGCTTATTTCCACCGACATCGGAGGGATGCGTGCTCGTCTCTTTCTCAGTTCTCTGTCTGCAGCCGCGACATAACCCGACGCAAACACGGCAAGGAAGGGACAGAACAAGAAATGGAGCAGAAGGTGAATTAAAAGAAACAGGGACCGGAGACAAAAGCAGAGACAAAGGCAAAAAACGAAAGAAAATCGCGGCAGAAACTAAGGCAAACGTAGAGAAAGACAAGCAGTGTAGCGGTGATGCACCGAGATACGGAGGCAAAACGTCAGATACAGGGACAGAGAATTGCACAGAGACAGGCAGGGCAGAGAGAATCCCGCCGGCCCGACTCCTGTCTCTGGGAGACCAAACATACGACTCTTATCTATGTTCGGGAGACAGGACTACGTCTGCGTCTATATAGGGAGATAGAACATCAGACCCCTGGCCCCGGAAGATCTCAGATCTCAGTCTCTGGGAGGAGGAACATCAGACCCCTGTCTCCGGCAGACAGAACACCCGGCTCCTCGGCTCCTGTCTCCGGGAGACGGAGACTCAGACCCTGTCTCCGGGAGACAGAACACCAGACCCCTGTCTCCGGGAGAAGGAGCCTCAGACCCCTGTCTCCGGGAGGAAGAACATCAGACCCCTGTCTCCGGGAGACAGAACGTCTGGCTCCTGTCTCCGGGAGACGGAGCCTCAGATCCCTGTCTCCGGGAGACAGAACACCAGACCCCTGTCTCCGGGAGAAAGAACATCAGACCCCTGTCTCCGGGAGATAGAACACCAGACCCCTGTCTCCGGGAGACAGAACATGGGACCTCTGTCTCCGGGAGGCAGACCATCAGACAGCGAGCACAGGCGACACAGGCGGACGGGTGGCGGCCGCCGCCGGGAAGCCTCACCGCTCGGGTGCTGTCTCCGGTTTCGACACCGGATCCCCCAGCGGACCACAGCACTAGGAGGACGTCGGCGACGCACTGACGCCGGCGGCGGCGGCGGCGGCAGGCTCCGGGCAGATATGACAAGCGGCCGACCGACCACGGCCTCCGACTCCCCGCCCCGCGGCGGCACCCACCCTCTGCGACCGGGGGCGGAGCTCTCGAACGGACCCGGGAAGCGCATGGCAGGGTCCGAGACGGAATTTCCATCTTCGTGTGGCTGGATCAACAGCAAAGCATTGTGAACGTAATGGTAAATCCTCAAAATAATGTCAGAAGCCCATTTCATTTTCTGATAAGGAGCCGGCCCTTCCGCAAATCCAGAGCTTGATCAGTCCGGGACTTCACCGGACCTGGCCCGGCACGACCACAGTCCCCTCCCCAGGAACGCCACAGGGTCCTGTCCTGACCTCCCCCACCCCTCAGAGCAGGCGTGAACAGGTCCCGACAGGCGGGTGCGGCCGGCTCGGGCCGGCGCCCGGCCGCCCCAACTGGTGACAGGCGCTGCAGACTTTCGTCACCCGAACTGGCGGCGGATCGACCCGGCGGCGGATCGACCCACACGGCGGGTCAACCTCGTCGTTTCCATGTCAATGTACTCGGTAACCTATCAATATATTCAATGCAATACATTAAACCATATTATACGATGTACTACATCATATTAACAAATGTCCATTATATCATATAATATGCAATATGTATGCATCACAGTTATCATGCAGGGTTAACGTTACGAAAGTTGCTTTGATTTTATCACAGACATCGATTTTGGAATTAAACTGCAATGTTTTCAGCAGTACGATCAATCAAAAGCTCCTTTTGCTGTATCTGACTCTACTGATGAACGTTCTGCAGTCTGATGCTGAAATAAGCTTCTTATTATAGCAGTGCTTTATTCTTGCCAATACCAAAACATACTAATAATCGACAGATCTATTGTCCACTACGTCTGCTTAGCACAGGCTTCGATCCACAACATCACCGTATGAAACGAATGAAATCAGATACATATAAAAATGATTTGGAATTAATAAATCATGAACAAATCACTACATCAAGTATACGAATAAACCATTATGTCAGGCCGCTATAGTGGCGGCGCTGAAGATAGCTTTCATTTAAGTGTGCTCAGGACATTTATGGGAAAGGCCGGCCAACCATTTCAGGTTTACGAGTGATGTGCAAGCCACCTTATCGTACAGTTCCATTCACTATGTTTGCTCAGCCATGGCGGACTTTTTCCGCACACCAGCAGAAGGCAGCCACTGATAGGCAGCGAGATACCTGCGATGGTACAAAATCCCACGCAGTCGAGCGCCATATGAGTGTGGAAAGTCTCAGAACCATCCGTGCTCTCGCCTTCGTTTCTCTTATTGGGGAAATTTGCTGTCAGTGTCCCGTACGTCCTACTTATCTGATGCTTTATGCCTTTGATATATGCAGACATTTTCAGAACGAAAATCTTTTAATATTCTTCAGCTTTGCAATAGTGCCAAGGGTGCATCGAGAGTTCGGGCAGGCACGTAATGAAGAACGCAACCACGGTGAACGAATATTTCTGTCGGAGCTGAACGCAAGCAATGACGTATTCGCGAACTTGACGGAGGTTCAGCAAATTTAGGCATAAACTACATAAACAACGATTCGCACGACGGCACCCCTTCCGGAAACAAAGCTACGACGCCGTGGCCGATCCCCGACAATGTCTGCCCGCGGTCTACGACTCAGGTCGTCAATCGGCGAAGCGTCGGGCCAGAATGGGCCTGAGAGAGCCTGCGACACTCCTTTCCCCCGGCCTGACCGCAGCCTCCGCTGCCGCTGACCGGATACTAAACGCCGCGATCACGATCATCCGCCGCCGGTGCCCGGCGTCGTGATTCGTCACGCATGACGTCACGCCAAGAAGGGCTCCCTAACGCCACGTGCAGCTGACCAGCACAGCTCTGCTCATCAAAGATGTGCGTGTTACCCTGGCGCTTATTTTGTTGGACGTTCTGCGAAAATCGGCGGGGTTCACCTCTCGTAGGATCCTCACAGACAGTTATGATAATAGCTATATCGTCAATCCAGAAGACCACTGGCTTATCACCAGACGCGTGACAACCACAGCCGTCACGTGGGCAGCCCTCGTTTTCTGGCTTTACGATTCGGTGACAAAGAGGGCAAATGATGTGAAGACAGCTTCACTGTGCGACCTGGAGCTGGGGTAACAAGACTCAGAACTTTGGAAAAAAGAGCACTTCCTGCACTCGACATGTTTTGTTACACAAACGGCATCCCGCTCTAGAAAAAAAAACAATGCCATACAATACCGATGCAGAGCGCACAAAGTACTTCGACCAATTCAATGAACGCTGGCATTTGCTGCTGCTTCTCGCACACAGCGCACCACGATGCTCTCTATCGGCAGAGAGAGGAAACTAAACTGCCGAGATCCGCCACCCACCACGCGTAGGTGAGCAGGACGCTTTCGTAACTGACCGCTGTGGCCAGAGCGATCGCGTTACTGAAACGCATAACAGCTGCGGTCCGTCGGCGGCGCAGACCTCATGTCAGCCTCCAGGCCGCGTCTGGCCTTTTTAGCACGACTGGCGGGCGATGAAGCAGTGACCTCGGACCTCTGAGGCCGAACCGATATTCATGCAAACCATGCCCTTTTCAGCCAAAGACCCCCATGCTTCAATGGACGCCTGGACATTTAGCAACGCCGCAAATGCTTTGCCCGCAACGGCACGATTCCCACTGGCGCACTGTTTACACTTGAAGTGGGGCGACTGAATGTCAGCATATGACATGCAGAGTAATTCTGTACAACTTCGCCTCTGAATATGGAAAGGAGAGCGTTCCTGGTTGCATACCGCCATGACAGCGTGGCTGGGGCACTTAACGAAACTGTTTCTTTGAGCCTGACTTGCTTCAAAAGCGATTCCTTACAAACAGGGAAAAATCCACTTGTCAGGACCAACAATGACAGATGTCGGGACCCATGGACTACCAACAGCAACGCCGATACTGCCAATGACAGACTCCGTCTCTGTTGCTCAGCGCATCTCTCCATCAGATCTTTTCGCTGGGGACGTGATAACAGACAATTCTACGGCCTTCGAGTGACCACTTACAGCGCAGCATGATGTTGCAGGGCAAAGTGTACCTCACCATACGATCCTCTGCCACGAAACGACGATACACCGCAACGCAACGCGTTGATCCAGACGCTCCAACGTACCGCAACGCACGGCAGGCGCGTGCCCCCGCCCGGGTCACGCCACCGGACCAGACTCCCGCCAGCTCCGTGAGCCGGCGCGGCTCCTGTGACCGTGACGTCACTGCGGCCCAGCTCCTGTCCTCGGCGACAAGCTGTCCCGCCGCCGACCCGGCAAAACCAACAGCGCAGCTGTGACGCTCGCGGACGCACGGCGCCCCAGCTGAGCGGCAACAACAGCGCGCTGAAATGCAGGGTGCGACGAACTCTTGAGACCGTCCATGGCGAGACCTCTGGTGTACTGGACAAAGGTCGGCACCGAGACCGGTCGGCTCGCCGACAAAACAGAGCAGTGCAGCGGCTGGCTCAGTACCGGGCGAAGTCCGCAGAGTCCAGCCCTCCACCGGGAGTGACGCGACCTCCTCAGAGTCAGACTTATTCTGAGCCACGCTCCCTGACACCTGAGAGCCGGTTAACTCAGAGACCGACTCTCCATCGGGAGCGGAAGAGTTCGCCCACGTGGCGAAGGTTTCTATCGACAATCTCCGATGCTAGGTCGCTCCGTGTCGCGGCCCTGAGTCCAGCCAACAGTCAGATTCACCCCGGGGCCTGTCCGGCCGTCGTAAAACAGTTTGCCCCAGACCCCACTGACGTGATACAGTCCGCCCCGGCTCCCACTAAAACGTACAACAGACCGCCCCGAGACCCACTAACCCTGGCCGCGGCCGCGTGATCGACACACGAATTTAAAAAAACCGACTCTGTCGTCCCAATTTTCGATGACGTTTCTACAGGCGAATCGATTGACGAAATGATCCGCTAATCGATTAGCGCACGAAGGAAAACAACGCTGCGGTCAGGGCGCCCGCGGCCGTCAACAGCGCGCCAGCCGGTTGGGAGGACGCGGCCTAAGCCATCTGGATGTGATAAGGCAGACCTTACTGCGCCGCAGTACTCACCGGTGTTCCCGTGTGGTCAACTGCGGCCAGCCGCCATCCCGCCCCTGGAACAGAGCCGCCGGTCACTCGTGCGGCCGCGTCTAACGGCCGGGCGGAGCACTTCTCTGCGCTGAGAGCCATGTCCCCAGATCTGAGCGACGCATGAACGGCAATCCTGGCCCGAGATGCGGAGAACATCTCAGCTGCTGAACATGTCCTCATTTGAGGCTATACGGCAATCCGGTCCGGATGTTTTGTCTCAACCGCTGCACGCGTCCCAGTCTGAGGACGATACGGTATTCCAGTCCGACTGATTTGTCTCAGCCACTTCAGATGTCCCTGTCTGCGGCTGATCGGGCGGTCCGGTCCACATGTTTTCTCTCAGGCCAGGGAGAAGAGCCTCGCAACGGCGCACGGTCGGACCGGGCACCGTGCCAGGCCGGGACGGCGGGAAATGCAGCGTGACCGCGCCGGGACAGCTCGGGGCGTCCCCGCACGCCGCAGCGTGGCCGGGCGCGGCGCGGTCTGACTCACTGTCAGCCGAGGGCAGAGGGGGCCACCGGACTCCCGTCCCGGCGACCAGCACAACCGCACTGCGGCTCACGCGCCCCGGGAGCAGACGATGGCTTTCCGAATCACGCTACAACTGTGCGGGGGAAACTGCGAGATGGACTTTTCAACTGTCCACATTGGAAACTACTACTCTGGGGACAGACAGAAACACAGGCTGCTCGGGGGAGGGAGAGGGGGACAACAGTACAGGACAGGCTAATCTGGGGACTGACAGCATGGTAAGGGCAGACAGTACAGCAGAGCAGGCTGCTCTGGGGCAGACAGCAGGGCAGGACAGGCTGCTCTGGAGACAAGCAGCACAGCACAGGCTGGTCTGGAGGACACACAGCAGGACAAAAGGGGTTGGTCTGGGACAGACGACAGGGCAAAACAGGATGGTCTGGAAAGACGGACAGCAGAACAGGATCGGCTGATCTCAGGTCGGACAGTAAAACAGGACAGGCTGGTCTGGTCTGGTCTTGAGAGCTAGAGAGGTCAAGCTGATCTGATAACAGCCCCCAACTGACCAGTTCCACCACGGCCAAGCCCGCTGGGAGACTGGCAGAACCGTCCACCGCCCACCAGAGCAGCCTTACCCGGAGCGTCTGCGGCACCTGCCCACAGCTCGGCACCCGCCACCAGCTCAGACTAACGCCCCTCACACATCCACCTTCCGGGCACAAGGTAGGTAATCGGACACAAAGGCGCACAGACCACCGCATACGACTCCGCTACCGGCTCAACAAACACCGTCAACGGTCGGTACAAACCGGCACCACGCACCGGCCACCCGACCCACGGCTCTCAGCCTTCTGCCAGCGACCGCACGCACTGGCCGGCAGGCGTCCGCCCCCGTCACGCGTCCGTCACGCCGGCGCGTCACGGCCGCCAGCTACGCCCCCGGCGTTGCGCAATGGCCGTCAGCGGCGCGGCGCGAGCTCCGGCCAGGCCGCTGTTGGCCGCCGCGCACCAGGACCGGACTGACGGATTACGAACCGGCGCGACGACCGTGACGTCAGGCCCGGCCGCCGCCGGCCGCCGGTGACGTCTGACGTCAGGTGTGACGTCCTCTGACGCCAGACGTCAGCTGGTGGCTGTGACGCCACAGGTCGGCTGCCGTCAGCGCCGGGCGTCAGTCGACGGGAACAAACACGGCTCGGCTGAGAGGCGGCTGTCGGTGTTCGTGGGGAAGGGGAGGGGGCACGGGATGAGGTGAGGGTGTTTTGCGGTGTGACGCCCTATGTAACTGGACAGAGGCCAGATAAGCCTCTGGGTGTACAACAAAGCCCTAGACTGCAAATGCAGACCAGGCAATTCAGCAGGCTTCTGTCTAGTTGTACTGACTGACTCTACTGCAACAACTTCCACTCTTCACCTGGAGATGATAATGAGAATGATGACAATGTAATGTTTTGAGCCTTGCCTTGTAAATCCCTACCAATGACTATAGAGAAACTATTGTCCTATGAAAAGGTAGGCAATGTTGGATTTCCTGACCACATTCTGAATGTCAAGAGCCAATGAAGTAGGAAGCCAGGAAAACGAGAAGATGTCACATGACAATTTTTCAGGCAAATCATGACATGCAACACTATGAGGGCAATGCAAAAAAAATGGGGCACATCTATTTTAGCTATAAAAGACACAGAAAAATTATGAACTGTTTTCTGTGACATCAGAAAGATGCAAATTTCCCTCACATAAGAAAAAAGGACGAAACTGCATACACAACTGCAAAAAAATTTTGTCTTTTGCACTCTTTTTAACACAAAAGTGATGATTGGCTGATAACAGGGAACTTAGGGTGCACCAACTATGACGTTGTATGACACCCATTTCTCATCCAGAAAGTAGCACAGAGTGAAATGGCATTGGATCACAGTTGTTCCAGTATTTGTTTATCCTCATGAGGTTTGCCTCTGCAGCAAACTACACCATACATATGTTAATTCATATTGTCACCTGGCATCTCTGACAAAACAATTACCTGGCTTGCAGCATTTTTGATACTTTACACATATGACATTGACATGGAAGCACATTATAATGAGCCATACAATAAAAAATAACCCACACATTAATTTAAAAATGTGTTTCACCTACTTACAGGCTACACATGTAACTAAATCCTTACAGAGGCATTAAAGATAACATGGTACCAGATAAAACCTGAATGGACAAGGCTTATATGAACTGGCATGGAAAATCTGAATAACACAGAGAAACTGTTGGATAAAAGTTCCTTTCAGGATCAATTTTGCTTTAAAAACCCAGACCCTCAGACACAAGACTAACAGGCAACCCATTACTAAAACTCATAAACAACACTATAGCAACAAGTTTACACTCAAACATCAAGATAGCTAAAATGATGCATTTCAATAAGCAGAATAGATCTTAGCAAAATTGATGAAAAATAAATAATTATAATACCTAATACATATGTATGGTAACTTATAAATTGCCTGCATATGATGCAAATGCAGACTGGCTTTAGCTTTTACCCAATATATAGAATGACAACAAATTACCCAGATATTGCATTCATGCTTTGCTTCAGCCACAAGTGATTAATTTAGACATCAATTTCACACAAAATTCCATGTATGGAAGGTGAGAAACTCAAGAAATAGAACAACCAATTTTTTTAATCATCAAACAGTCTGAGACTACTCCTTGCACTCCTGATACAATGGGGAAAACTTACACAATTCCACTGTCAAGCAGGGGACCCAAATTGGGAAATAACATTGCTTTTCTTAACCATGAGGCACCCTGCTCTTCTGCAGTGTTTTTCAAAACATTCCCACCATAGTTAATGTAACATTTAAAGTATTTGCAGTATATGCACCAAGGCCTTAGAGGAACAAAAAACAAGGCACTGCAAGCACTGATCAAAAAAGAATATCATTGTACAACCAACAAAAAATGGCACATATCCACACCCATGACTTTCCCAAAATGGAAAAAACTGAAAAGAATACAACATTTAAATCCCCACTGCTCCCTGCACACCATGCACTTGAATTCCAGTTGCATAACAAACTGGTTGGTTGGTTTGGGTTAGGCCACACAACCACTTGGGCTCAAGAAGAGGGGTCTACTCAAGTCTACTCCAGCTTTAACAGCCTGTTCAATTTTGTCTATCACTCTATTATGTGAGCATTCACAATGAGCAGAATTTCTAAGGTGTTTGGAAAAAAGGCTAGCAACAGATATCAGCCAATTATCGGACAGGAATTTTGCACAGAAAAGCAGATTGAACAGGACACTGATTGGCCCAAATACTTAACACCAGCTGGGGAGCACATTTTATTGTTGATCGGCCAATTGTTCTGAGCAGAAAGCAGTGCAAAGAAAGTGGGAAGTGATGCTGCATAGCAAATATTGCTGTACTGTGGGCAGGGATGCAAGCCAAGGGGGACCATGGGGGCCATGGCCCCCCACCTTGAGCCAAGCAGTCTACACTACATGTATGGTGATTTTGCATGAATATGTAATAGTGATCACATATATCTTGCAAAAACAAACATTATATGTTTTTCTGTGCATTGAACATGGGACAAATTTCCCAAAATTGCTGCATTTTCTCATAAATTTTGTCATATGCTTGTGGCATATGACAAAATTTGACACTTGCCCCCCTTAGGAAAGTCCTGGCAACATGCCTCATTGTGGGTATGTCCCAAACAGCTATTGCAGGCATTTTTATTGCATGGCCTGTGCTATGATTTCATGCCCACCACTGGTGATTCTTGACATTATCAAAATGAAAAGTTTATGTCTAAGCCAGCTTGGATTGTGGAATATGATCTGCACTTGTTTTTTTCTTTGTACCAACATCAAGGCAAGACTCCATAAACACCTGTCAAGATAGGATGCAGGGCAGAAATTACCTAAATATGAAAGTCATTTTGAAGCAATGTTTTAATTATGTTGAAAAATGTGTTTCACAAATTGTACATCACAATCAGGACAAAACTGATATGCTATGGTGCTGGGTTGTGTATAGAGGGCTAGGAACTGCTATACTATTTTCTTGGTCCCATTCTTAAAACATGGCACTACCAATGAGATCCTGTCAGTGCTAGAGCAGTATTCAGCAGTGCTAGTTGGCACTAGGTGCACCTTATTCAGTGTCAGGCAGTCAGTGCAGACCTCCAGACAAAAGTGAGGAAGTACTAACATGATCACAGCCACAGTAACAAAAAGACTTAAGTCATATGCCCTGATTACAGTACATAATTATGACATTTCATCATCATAAATCTATTATTTCATCATCATCAATAAACAGCTACATAATTATGCATTCAAGACATTTAATAGATATTTGCAGAGCTCTGCCACAATATACCATGTCTTGATGTGGAAATTGCCTGTATGCCATGAATGTTATGGAGAATAATCACATTCTTGGTGCTCTCCTTCACCCTGGTGGCCCCTTATACTGCTGAAAATTAGTCTGGTGCAGTACCAGTATTACTTGATTTGAACTGTTTTGTGAACTGGCCTGGTGTAGCCAGTGGCATATCACAAAATTTGACATTTGGCCTCCTTCTATGGAAAATCATGGCTACACGTTTGTTTGTGGTGATTTGTGCTGTACATGGTCATGTGGTCATGCTGTCAAACATCATTTTAATCCATTCTTAAAAATGCAGTTGGTCTTTTCTAACACATCCAGTACTGCTTACCACAGTCACATGTGCTGTCTGGATGCGCTGGTCCGTGTCGCCGTGTTGTGTCGTGTGTGTCGTGCGGTGTCGTGTCGTCGCTCATCGAACTCCGTGGACCTCAGAATTCTGAGCTATATACATTTTTGCTGACGGAAGCAGCCCAAGGCCCTCAAATAGGGAGTAGCCTACCTGGTATTGGTATTTATCGAGTAATGGGCTCAAGCGTCCGGTATGCAACTCACACCACATGTGCGACCGACCTGACCGACAGCGCTGGCGGCGTCGAGTTGGGGACTCACAGCCTCGCGATTTTGAGTTCGAAGATCTATCCTTTTAGCTTACGGGGAGTACATTAAAGCGTTCTTGTTCTTGTTCTTGCGGAGTTAGGGCGCACAGCCGCTCGGGCTCAAGCGTCCGCGTCGAATCATATTAAAGCGTTCCACACACAGGAGTATTGTTGTATTGTCCTCTCTAGCGTTATTTCTGTCAATATGAAAGTACTGCCACTACTTCCCATAATGAAGGAATTTCCGAGGAAAAACTGAGCCATGGAACTCAAAATTTTAGCTCGTAACAGAATACGCAACCAATTCTTTCCAAGATTGCAAGCTGGGGGCTGGGCGAAACCAAAAAGGGGACATGAATGCTTATGATGCTTACAGCACGCTCTTAACGCAGGATACTAGACAAAAGGCACAACAAAGCTGAGTCCCAATATTTGGGTATAAAACTAGAAGTGTACCAGATCGCCGTTTTGTTGGTACAACTCCTAGTTTTATCCAGAATGTAGTAACTCTACTTTCAAGGGAAGGGAACGACAAATATTTCGATTAGGGTGGACCTTTTAGCCGTTGTAAATATGATCTTCAGACGGCTGACTGGCGCCCGACGGGACACAAGACTTGACCCAAGATTTTGGACACTTGAACCCAAGAGGCTGTGTGTCCTAACTCACAAACAAACAAAATACATTTGATTGACGACTGACTGAAGCCAGACAAAACACAAGAATTTGGCCCAAATCTGGACAGTTAAGCCCAATAGGCGGTGTGTTCTAACTCAGAAACAAAGAAGGTATATCTGATACTGGCGACACAATGCCATGGATGGATCTGCCTAGTTTTTTCTATGCATTTTTTTTACCGCGTGCTAGTCTTGCGGTTGTCCTGCAGTTTTGCAGTTGGCACCTTGTATGCAGGACAGTTTTTAGTTTTGCTCCTGTGCTTGCCGTGTTATGGTCTTGTTACTTGCCACGGAACAGTTTTAGAATGAGAACTATGTATACAGAACACTGCACTCTAGTTTTTACCATATAATATTTACCTGTTTGCTGTGTTCTAGTCTTACTATCACTGTTCCTCGAGCATGCTTAGTTCAGGGACGTAGCCAAGGGGGCCATGGGGGCCATGGCCCCCCCTGAGCCAAGTGGTCTTCACTAGATACATGGCGATTTCGCATGAATACGTAATAGTGGTCATATATATGTCGCAAAAACAAACATGTTTTCCTATGCATTAAATATGAGATAAATTGTCTAAAATTGCTGCCTTTTCTTGTAAATTTCGTCATATGCCTGTGGCATGTGACGGAATTTGACATTTGGCCCCCCGCTTGAGGAAAATCCTGGTAACGTGCCTGGCTTAGTTCAGTTTAGTTAAGTTTATTAAGTGTCCATCCGCGCAGCACAATTCTTTAAGAATATCACGCGACACAACATTACATTAAATAAAACGCCGCTGAAACGCACAAGACAAAAAAGGCACGCATTGAAACCGAGAAGAAAGTCCACAGATCAAACTAAATTCTCAGCCTGGGTCCTCCACCCACGGATTGGCGCCCTAAACTCACAGATGCTGGAAGCACCCAGTACCGCACTGGGCAAACTATTCCACTTTGACGCTGCCCGTTACACGAAACGCCTTTTTGATCGACAGATTGGCCATAAGCCATCTCAGGACACCCTCTTGTTGCTTGGACCTTTGAAACGACAGGGAGCCCACACTCCATTACAGTGGCGCATCCTTACAGTGTCACAGGGTCACATCTTTTCATCAACGGGACATCCATACGCTATCGCAAAGGCGTCTGTCTGGTGCCACAGGGACGCCTTTTGAACAACAGAGTACCCGATACCCGATTCCAGACGTATCTGCTTGGTGTCAAAGCGACACATTTTTCATAATGGGGCAACATGTTCTATCTCCATCACAGGGGCCCATTCTTGGTGTCACGTGGGCGCCTTTTGAACGACAGGGTGCCAGTACTCCATAACATAACATAACATAACATAACATAACAGAGATGCCTTCTTGGTGTCACAGGGAAGCGTTTTGAATGGCATGGGTACATTTGCATGCAGATTTATAGATGCCTTTTCATTGTCGCTGGGGTGAATTTTCAAATAATACCGCACCATGATTAATGACAGAGACGCCTTTAAATACTACGCCATCGAAGGGGCGTCTCAGTGTTGCACTGGCGTCATGCTGAAGAAGAGATCATCCATGTACTATAATGTTGGCGCCTCCTCGACCTCAAGTGGGCGGCCTTTTGAGGGCGTCATGGCCCGATGCAGAGATGGTTTCTTCGTGTCTCAGAGGCGCCTTTCCAAGGCGCCTCTGAGACACGAAGAGTGCCATCTGAGTGCATCTCTGCATCGGGCCATGACGCCCTCAAAAGGCCGCCCACTTGAGGTCGAGGAGGCGCCAACATTATAGTACATGGATGATCTCTTCTTCAGCATGACGCCAGTGCAACACTGAGACGCCTATCTGAGTGCCCATACAACATTGGTTGATCGTCTCTGCGTCCTTTGCGTCACATAAATCCGTCTCAGCGGCGCCTTTTGAAGGTCGGGACGCACCTGAGCCATACTATGGCCGCTTCCTCTGTGTTATAGGAGCTTCTTTTTAAAATAAGGGGGGGGGGGCATGTGCTATCACTTTCGGATTTCCAGGGCGGTGGTGCATTTTTTTTTTTAAAAGAGAATCGAGTCAATTCGGGTGAAGAGTCATAACAAAGTAAATTGATAAGTATAAGTAAATTGATTCAGTTTTGATTCAGTTTAGAGCCCTATCAATGCTCTCTCTCTATCTCTTTCCCTCTCTGTCTCTATCTCTGTGTCTCTGTCTCTCTCTTTCTCTCTCTCTCTCTCTCTCTCTCTCTCTATATATATATATATATATATATATATATATATATATATATATATATATATCTTAATACTAGCGAAGGTGGGGAGCGGATTTTCCTTTGGATATATTCCGTTAAAAATGACAGCATATCTGGCATTCTCGCGCTTCTTGGATAATGATTCAATGCGCCTGATAAATCGTTTTCCATCATCGGAAAACTATCAAGAAGGGTGCCTATATTATTCGGTAACGTTTCCCTGGTCCTACCAGCATTATCAGACAATATGGGCACAATTGTACCTAACAACGATACACAGAACATTCGTAATCGTTTCGTGTCAACATTACATTGCCGCATTTTTGGGCTCAAAGAAGTCATTTGATTTCATGGAACTATTTATGGTCAAGCACAGTACATACTTGTGGACACATCTGATAACAATAAACGGCGGAACTGCCATTAACCCACACTTTCTCATCTTCCTCACATTCTGGGTGTCAGACGTTGGCCGTGAGGTAGCCACAGTGTGCTCCACATGTTTATATGCCGATTAATGGTGGGATCTTTGTCTCGGATGTAAACGGATTCCATCACCTTCAGCTTGCCTTTGTGAGCGCACTTGGCCAGTGCGTCAGGTAAATATTGTCCGCCAGTTCAGTTCTCGTCAACTGAGATCCATGAGTGGATTTCATGCGCCGCTTCGGTGCACCCTTCTGCAGGTGCATCGTCATCCGTCTCGATAGTGAAATCGTGATATGCCAATGTATGACGAGTTTGGTCGGCACGCGCCTTCACCGACAGCGCATTTCAACTCGTGTACATCGCTGGTCATTTTCAGCTGGGAGTTGTCCCTTGTTAGGTTGTTTTTCATAATCAGACACAATACTCTGTGACTTTTATAGTAAATTGTGAGCTTATTATTGTTATGAGGATTTGACAGCATGCAGTTTCTGGCTGGTAAGTCGCGGAAAGCTTTCTCTCCAGTTTTATATCCAGCTGACATCGACTCTGATAGCACAGCTGTACGTCAGTTCTCACTACTTTGCCATCTCCTGCGGTTAGTGAATGGCAATGTTTATGAAGCTGCCGTCGGATATGGTTGTCTACTTCAGTGGAACTGTAGTTATTGTTGACGGGGATGCGTCTGGATCTATTGAGTTCGTGGTGTATGAGAGGCTAGCTCGCGCAGTATCTGAGTGCTCGGTGTATGTATGAACGGATCACACTATCTTTATACTTTCCTGGGCTCTCGCTAAGACCGTTCAGGCATATGCTAAAGCCTGTAGATTTTATTTACTCTGAAAGTTACATAGTTTCCCCTGAGGCATCTAAAGCTACACCTGAAAACGGAATTTGATTGTTGACTGATAACTCTATAGTAAATCGTAGAATTGAGTTTCCCTCAAGTCTGGACTTTAGGCAGAAAAACTGCCGCTCGTTTAGGATATCGAGGGGGGGTCGTCGGTATACCGACAGTATGTGAACGGTTTCAACTCCGTGCTGTCGATAGCGAGTGACTCATTGTGCGGCATATAGTCTTCCGCAAATGGCACACCGACCTTTGATGCCTGGCGACCCCATCGACCTGGCGATAAAGCTTGCCCTCTGGGCATCGAAAAGGGGTGTCTGTCGTGCAGATCTAAGGCAGTCATCTGAGGAAAGGTTTAGGTAATCGTAGTGCCGGCATGGACGCGAGCGCATATACATGTTCATGGGTTATTTCAGTGGTTTCATCAACTGGCACCTTAGTGAACTGTGACGAAGCGTTAAGAAACGCTAAGATACCCTGCCTGTCTTTAACCCTTTAGTGAGTGTTTTTTGGTATTTTTGGTAAATGAGTCTTCGGTATATACGGCGATTCGAGCGAGTTTAATTGCTGAGCTATTTCATATACCGGAGTTGGGATCAGCGAGATGATTGGTCTAATGGCGGCTTCTTCTTTACGCGTTTTAGGGTTTCATAAAAATAACCTGGGTTATATTCACCGGCCAGTTTCAGGGACTTCATTCCTACGTTCTCAGAGTTGGCGACATCGATGGCCTTGATCAAGTCTTTGTTTTACTTTTCGACAGGATTTCTAGTTAACTTTTCAAACTTAGAAATATCTTTTAGTATCGCATTCGCTTTACTAAGATAGCTCTGTTAAGAAGAACGGAAAATGATGACTTTTCAGCTTCAAGAGTCATTAAGCCGGGGTTATTAGTCAGTTCTTTAGCGGCATCGCAGAGTCCTAGGGTGACAAGACGGCTTTTAGTGCTTCTGTATAGATGGCTTTTACGGCGTCATATTGACACGTTTCTGAACAATATCTCCGATGGTGGAAAACGATTGATTCGAAGTACTGATTCATTACCCAAGAAGCACGTGAATGCCAGTTATGCTGTCGTTTTTAACGAAACATATGAAAAGGAAAATCTGTTCCCCACATTCAACATTATTAAGGCATATGACCGAACAGTGCAGCAGAATGACCTGACGTTGAGGTTTAGCAAAGGCTTGCTGAAAAGAGAAACGAGTAAGAAAAAAAAACAACATTCGGGAAACATCATTGTTCAAATAGCTGAAGTCAACGCCTCCTACCATGACATAGATGCCTGCGAAGAACTGAAAGAGAGAAACAGTGCTAAGTTAGGAAATCTTATAGAAACGCATGAGAAAGAAATTAAAACCAATGTTGCAGAAGTTATCATCGCTCTATGGTTACCCGATAAATATTCCTCACTCACGCGATTGCTTTGTCAATCCGTCGTCTCATGTTTCAATGCAAGACCAGAAAGACCTGTTGAACCTCGCGTTTATCCGTAGCTGTTACCCTGAAAGCTGAACAAGAGTTACTTTACCAACAAATCTGTGACCATCATAAGGGGAAGGGGTGGGGTGGGAGGGCGGGGGGTAGAATTTGAGTCAACTCATACGTGTAGGAACAGTTGTTAGAAAGCACCGAGCAGAGCGAAAACACTGAAAGCCGTCTTGTCACCCTAGGACTCCGCGATGTCGCCAAAGAACTAACTAATAACTTGGGCTTAATAATTCTTGGAGCTGATAAGTCGTCAGTTCTCGCACCTCTTCACAGGGCTGAATATCTTAGTAAAGTGAATGTGGTACTAAAAGATACATCTAAGTTTGGAAAGTTTACTTAAAGAAAAGAAAAGTTAGTAAAAGTTTACAGAAATCCTATCGAGAAGCAAAAGAAAGATTTGAACAAGGCATCGATATCGCTGACTCCGAGAATGGAGGAGTGAAGTTTCGAAAGCTGACAGGTGAATATACCGTTTACATCCAAGACAAATATCCCACCATTAATCGGGAGATAGACATGCGGTGTACACTGTGGCCAAGTGACGGTCAGCCTCTGTTACCCAGAATGTGAGGTAGGTGAAAAAGTTTGGGTTAATGACAATTCCGCCGTTCATTATTATCAGATGTGCCCACAAGTATGCCCTGTGCTAGACTGTAGACAGTTCCATGAAATCAACTGATTTGTTTGAACTCAAAAATGCGGAAATGTAATGCTGACTCGACATTACCACCAATGTTCTGTGCATCGTTGTTAGGTATAATTGTGCTCATGTCGTCTGATAATGCTGGTAGGACCAAGGCAAAGTTACCAAATAATATATGCACCCTTCTTGATAGTTTTCCGGCGATGGACAACGATTTATTAGAAGCATTGAA
This sequence comes from Capitulum mitella, assembly GCA_030062745.1. Lineage (NCBI taxonomy): Eukaryota > Metazoa > Arthropoda > Thecostraca > Pollicipedomorpha > Pollicipedidae > Capitulum > Capitulum mitella. The sequence continues at coordinate 12,845,958 of CP099851.1, read as the reverse complement.
TCATTATCCAAGAAGCACGAGAATGCCAGATATGTTTTCGTTTTTTAACGAAATACACACACATTTACATATTTTTATGGAAGGCTGAAACATAGATAACACCAAAACACAAAAATACAAAAACGAAACTTTTTTATTTGTCATTGCGCTCTGTGAACTTTTTGGTGAATCAACTCACGGCTGATTCTTCAGACAAGCATGCGAATCAGTTCTGATTTTCGATTCATTGCAGACTTTAACTGAATCGACACAGTTTCTAATTCAGGACAAAAGTGCCGAATTTCTGAATCGATTCAGTGTTGATTCGATTCGATTTAGAATCAGGCACAAGCGTGGCTATCACCAGGGAGCACGATGTCATATGTACGCTCTTTAATGACAGGGAGCCGTTGAATCGAAGCACGTAGCCATGATTTTCCTGAGGGGGACAAATATCAGATTTCGTCACATGGCGAAGTATATGGTGTATGACGAAGTTTATGGAAAAACAGCCATTTTAGGTAACCGACCTCATATTTAAGCCACAAAAACGAACATAATGTTTGCTTTTGCAACATACATACCATCACTATTCAGGGACATAACCAAGGGGGGGAGGCCATGGGGCCATGACCTGCCCTAAGCAGTCTACGCTAGATGCATAACAGTTTTGTACGAATACGAAATAGTGACCAGTAGCGTAGCCAGGGGGTGCTATGGGTCCTGGGACCCCGCCCCGAAATTTTTCGAGGGGCCCCTGGTATTGGACTAAAGGGACCCCCATTGGCCGGGAAAGACAAATCCACTCTTCCGCAAAGCGCTCTCAGACCCCAGGCAAAGACCCCACTGGCAGATAGCGGGATGCCCTCTGACCGGGAAAGGTAAGTGAGTACCCCGGCATGTACCTATTCAAAAGGCGAGTACCGGAAAGGATGTTCCTTTGCAAAAGAGCCGCTGGCCAGGAATGGTCCTCTTTCCATAGGATGGTGTCGGTGTGTCGTGAAAGGCCCACGAAGGGCCTCTCTGGTATTTGCCTTAAGGGGCCCCATGACTAGGAAATGCAATTCCACTCAACCGCAAGGGGCTTCCAGACCCCAGGCAAAGACCACTCTGGTAGGTAGCGGGGTGCCCCCTGAAAGGTGTCCCTGGGGAAGGTAGGTGGGCCCCCCGGCATATACCTGCCAAAAGGCATATGCGAGGACAGGAAGGATGCTCTGCAAAGGAGCCACCCTCCGGAAAAGGTCCTCCTATCACGGATGGTGTCAGTGTGTCGGGAAGGGCCCAGGAAGGGCCCCCTGGCATTTGACTAAAGGGGCCCCCCTGGCTGGGAAAGGCAAATCCACTCCACCGCAAAGGACCCCCAGACTCCAGACAAAGACCATTCTGGTAGGTAGCAGGACCCTGAAAGGTGTCCCAGTCACCTGGGCCGGGCCCCTGGCATGTCCTGAAGGGCCCAGTGCCCGCTGACCTGGAAAGGCCAATGGGCATTGGGGCCTTTCCAAGATACCTTTCCTGCCGGGCAGCTCCTGGCAGGAAAGGTATCTCTGCCCTGGAATGGCTGCCGTATGCCAGAGCCGGGCATTGTAGCGTCGTAACTAGGGGATCATCAAAATAATTCCATGGAAATGTAGGCAGGTTGGCGCCTGCCAATGCCAGAGCTCAGTATGCCGGAGCCGGGCATCGTAACGGCGTAACTAGGCGATCATGAAAACAGTTCATTGGCAATGTAGGCATGTTGGCCCCTCGTAGGCTGCCTTACCATTTAGATCCAGAAAAAGCTGGAGCTCTACCGTTAATGGGACCCCAGTGGCCAGGGCAGTAAATATGGATAATCCAGGCCAGCTTTCTCAACAGAAGGCTCGGTTGTTATGGGAAAGCAAACAGGCTCTTACCAAGTATCCCTAATGTTCTAACCATGCACAGGGACTTTATCTTAAATCCTTTTGAGGGGGTACGCGCACCCCCTCAGTGTTCATTTCAGCCTCCCAACGATGGTTTCAGCTCCCCCAAATCTTGAAGTGGGACCCACAGTGTTATGCCGGGGCCCATGATTGAAATGACGTTTATATTTGATGAAATATTCTGCAACTTTTCAACAATCGGTACTAGTCAGTAACCAAACCCAACTTACAGAAACATTTCTCGTCTGGTTGAAAGAATCTTTTCCTGGAAGTTTGGGGCTTTCTAAAAATGGTGAGGACACCTTCAAAAGCTCGAGAGCCCAAAAGCATACTCCATGGACCCTTTAGATGAATTCAAAGGGATCCTCTAGGAGAATCCAGTGGGCTTTACTCCGGTCTTAGGGGCCCTCCTTAAACATTCTTAGGGACCCCCTCGAAAAATCAGAAGAGGATTTTTAAACCAACAAGGAAATAATTGAGGGACCCTGAGAAAACGTTTGAGAGGCCCTCTGGATCTAAAAAACTCTCCTGGGCCCTTTCGATGAAGTGAAGAAATGGCCCTCTTTCAGGCCTGTGAGTTCACTTTTTGAATTCATCTCGAGGACACGTTGATTTTTTTACGACTCCCCCAAATTTTCGAGATGCTCCCAACATTCAGAAAGGGAGCTTTGAGCCGAACGAAGCATTGTTGGAGAAGCTCTCTGAAAATACCAAGGGACCTATCGACCCACTTGAAGGTGAACAATAATGAAATGCCTTTGAAATAAAATACCTTCGAATTCCTTGCAACGAAATCGTTGAATTGATTTGCAGAACCTTGATATTTTAAGAGGGCACCTGAAGTATGGAAAGGATACACCGGACGGTGAAATGCTTGATGCCCGTTTGAAAATATCAGGGACTTCTTGAAAAGATCGACAGCCCCACAGAGAAACTCTACGGGCCCTTTAGATGAATTCAAGGAGTGGCCCTCTAAAATCTCAGAGACCCTCACTGAATTCCTCTCGAAGGCTCATTGGAGTTTCTGTGCGGCCTTCAAACATTTGAGAGGCCCATGGTTGTATCGAAGGGTCTCTGAAACATTCAGGATAGTTTTTAATCGGATGAGAAAACGTCTGAGGCGTCCTCCGAAAACATTAACGGCCTTCTCAAAAGGCTTGAGGTTCCACACAAACTCGATGGATCCTTAAAGAACGGAAAGGACCTCCGTGGCGTTGGAGGTCCCCCCTTAAATTTATTCGAAATGCCCTTGATATTTCCAGAGGCACCTCATATACTCTGTAAGGGGTGGAATGTACGATTGCATGTTTCATGGGCCCTCTGAAAATATGAAGGGCACCCTTAAAACGTATAGAGGCCCACAAAAGTCTTAATAGACGCTTTATATAAATTCAAGGAGAGGCGCTCCCAAAAGTCAGTTTGGGTTTATCGAGAGGACCCACTGAAATATTTGTGGACCCCTTAAACCTTAAAAAAGTGAGAGAAACCTGTTAACTTTAAAACCTAAGAGAGAAAGTATACTTCTAGGGGGTCCACATTCAGGAACATAGCTTTAAGTAGGATAAGGAAATGTCTGTGAGCCCCATAAAGATACCAAAGGCCCACTCAAAAAACCTGAGGGCTCCACGAAAAACTCCAGTGAGCTCTCGAGACGAATTCAACGAGATCCCTTAAGACTACGTGGAAAGCCCCGTCTTGACCTTATTTGGAGAGCCCATTAGAGTTTTTGAGGGCCTTTAATATATATTACATACATATATATCATTTATATATCACAAAGATATATATATATATATATATATATATATATATATATATCATTTATCCAACGCGTCATTAGAGTTGTCGTGGTGCCATCATATCATCAAGGAGAGGGTCCTTGATGTTTCCAGAAACTCCCTAAAACATTAAGGATAAGGAGGTTGTGGATAAGGAAACATTGTGTGTGTGTGTGTGTGTGTGTGTGTGTGTGTGTGTGTGTGTGTGTATACTTACGCAGAACCTAACCGCCATGAACACTTGATTCGTCGCACCATCACCGCGAAGATAAAGATCCTGGCGAAGGCAATGGATAAACGACGCCTAGCGGCTCTCGAAGCCATATTCATTCAGGATATGGACCCACTAATTAACCGCCAGGTTAACGTGCGTGGGATCGTGCAGCAGTCTGAATGGCCGCCACTAGGGCCTAAACTATGAATATGTGAATAGGTGCTGTACTGATCTTAACCCTATTCCCGGCAGGGGGGGGGGGCGGAATCCGCCCCCCTCGGGTTTTTCGCTTGCCAATTCCAGGCTTTTTAACGCAGCTTCACGAAACTTGGTGGCTTTTCCTAGATATTCTTTCTACGTGCCGTGACAAAAGTTTCACAATTCTACTTTGCTCAGGGGCGGAGTCAGGCAACGTTTTTGGGAGGCACCTCATGCCATTTTTGGCCATGTTAAGGGTAAAAGGAAAATGTCTGCCAAAAACAGAGTTTTGAAGATAGAACTTAAAAATTTATATGGATGTATAGCTAAATAGTTGGGCCATGTGCAGATATAATTTTGTTTATCTGAGGTCATTTTACAAGGTCAGGTCAAGGTCAAAAGTTAAAATTTGTTTTTTGGCAATAATTTCGGTGCCCTTTTTTCAAATGCCAAACCCGAAATATATATGACGTAGAAGGGTGCTTTCTACTTGTGTACCAAGTTTCAGCTTGATATCAGGTCGGGTCACGGAGCTATGACCTAAAATGTCAATGCGCGTACCCTATATCGCAATAGCCATGAAATGAAATTTTTTAAATAGAGTGAATTCAAATGATTGAAAACGTTTAAAGATAATATTTAATGCATAGGAGATCATTCCAAGTGACCCCAAGATCACTGGAGGTCATTTAAGGTCAAAGGTCACAAGTTGATCTGAGAAACGTGTGACCATGACTGTTCCCCCTTTTTCATGTCCCTGGCACCGCCTATGCTAACATTATACAAACATTGTAATGCGATTTGTACTTCTTTAGTATAACATGACTAGCAGAAGCCAAAAAAGGGTGTTTGCCTCTTTTGTTTATCCAGTTGTTAGAAAACTAATCCTTCTATTTTTGAAACCCTGTGAACGCCCATGAATTTTCTCAAAATTTCAGATTTGTGCACCCATGGTAAAAGCCCTATCCATAATCTCTCGATTGATGCCAGTTTCATCGAAATCGGTCCATAAACAACGGAGTTATAAGAAGTCCAAAAGTACCCCCCATTTTGACATTTTTGCCCCTCTGTATCCACAAATTTCAAAATTTTGAAAATTTCTTTTTTAAAAAATGTAGTTCACGTCACGGCAAATCGATTGCCGTTTGTTGCGATGAAATCGGACGAGTAGTTCTCAAGATCTCAGGGGAGGCCGAATCCGCCCCCCCTGCCGGGAATCGACCATACCGTCTAGCCCTCCGGGAATAGGGTTAAGTGTATTGTTTCAGCGCTGCTCGTCCATGTTTAATTATGTGTAAGAACCAGAAGATCCATGTCTTTACTAACCGCGTGCTTTATTTTTCACATTTAACCCGGAACCGTCTAGCGGGATGTCAAATAGGGCACGCCATCGGTTTTAGATAATTTCTGAACCGTTAGAGTCAGCCCAACCAAATTTTCAGCACCTGTTCAACAATCAGTTCTACATATTTTGACACCAAAACCATTTTCATGCTAGGCAAGGCGATCGAAATATGACATCATAAGTGAGCCCTTGCATGTTTGTTTTTACACCTTCGGACGGTGGTGCGAACATGCTTCGTTTTTTATAACACTGCCGAATATAATGGGCGAATTATTCGGATTGGCATAGGATACGGTCCCCAAAAAGACGTACAACCGTGTCATGTCAACATTAGTGATCGTGGTAGGTCACATGCTTGATGATAATTGGACTGATTTGCATTCTGGGTAAAAGAAGTGGTTGCCGCTGACCTACGACATCCTCCATATGCAGCATTAGGTTATGTCAAGTGACGTCATAGGTAGATGTTAAAACGAATGGAATGCAACGCTGACTGTAAAAGATCGTTCAGTAGCAGCAGAAAGCAATTCTTGCCCTAGTCAGAAAATGGAAAATGACTATCTGTGGTGGTCTCGCTTGACCTTGACCCAGCAAAGGGCAAACAGAGCAGATTTAATTATCACAAGAAATCATTTCAATTCTGCACTTGACGCAGTTAAGAACCCTAGGGAGTAGTTATTGCTTTTTGTCAGGAAGAGTAATGCAGCCTTATCCGGCCTGACCTAGACTGACCTTGACTGGGTGAAACGGAGATAATGCAAAAGTGGCCATATGAAGGTTTCATTTCCATCTTTTTGTGTCACGTACATCAAAACGGCTGCGAGTGAGTATCGATCTCTGCCACGTAAAGTAAGACCAATATTTCATCTGACCTAGGTTGACCTTGACCTGACATTGTCTAAGTTTTGACATGCATTTAGCGCAGAAGATCGCCACCTTTTGTTTGACACCTCATTGGTTACAATTGCCACATTAGGCAACAACCCTAAGACGGTTGTTGCCGGTGATATCATGTACGAACCGGTGTCAGTTTTTCCGACGTCGTGTTATGCGTTTTACGTGACTTGTGATGTCATCAGTCACGTGACCAGGGCTAACATAGTATTTTCTGAATCGCAAGACTCAAGGCTATCGATTGGTGATATAACGGTTCAGATCCGATGGTTAGATCCTGAGATAGCAGGGGGTGCCCTTTTCGACACCCCGAGGCTGTCGCGGATGTAAAAACACGCCAGGCGGTGCCAGATTAAACAAAATGTCGTTGACGCCATATTTAAGTCTGAAGATGTCTCATGTGTAGACGAAGCGTTGCATTGATAACGAAGTATGATTTTTTGTTTTTTCTTATCTCATAATTAAAATTGGCAACGTCCATAATGTACGTTCATGGGAAACGAAACGACGTACGCGAACAATGCAAGCCACATGAAAGAAGGTCATCAATGCCAAATGTGCAGTAGATTTTAACAAACAATGTATAGGTAACGATGTGCCTCCTACTTTTACTAAGAGAGATATATATATATACATATATGTATATATATATATATATATATATATACACATATATATGAAGGCCAATTAAAATCTATAAATCCTTTTCTTAGATCAACTTGCGCCGGTCAAAACAAAGCACCTTAAATCCGTTGAGAAATTCACATTTGGGGGAGGTTAAGTTGTGAGGCCCCTCGATCCAACCCCTCCCCCAAATCATTCACAAACAACGACATCCCTGGCCATGGGCCCAAGTAGTGTTCAAGTGCCCCCCCTCAGCGTTGGGGTCCTCTCACCCTCTAGAGCCTCCCGAAAAAAATCCTGGCTACACCACTGACAGTGACCATATGAATATTGCAAAACCAAACATTACGTTTGCCTATGGGTTAAATGTGAGGTAAATTACGTACAGCTGCTGCTTTCTTCCGTAAACTTCGTGATATACCAGTACTATATGACAAAATTCGACATTTCCCTCCCCCCCGGAAGATCCTGGCTAGGTGCCTGCCACTATTCGGTATTCCCGCGAAATCGTTGTATATCTAGTGCAGACCGCTTGGCTCGGGGGGGGGGGGGCGCAAGGTCCGCCCTCCTTGACTACGTCCCTGTTTGAATCCTCTGGCAACATTCGCCCGAGAATAGCTTCCACGTTCTTACCCGCTCTCCACGGCTCAGGGTTTCGCATTTGCCGCCATGCCCGAGGACAACGGCAATGACGAGGGGATCGCCGCGCTCACGAGTTGCGCAAAGCACTGGGGCATTGCTGGCCCCGACCAGGCAGTCGACTGAGTTGACGTTCCCGATGGTGTCGGTAGCGGCCCCTGCCGGTCTGCCCAGTCACATACTCTGTGTCCAATCGGAGCCTACTGGGAATGCCGGTCTGGCTTAGATCCCCTTTAGCGCATCGTCTGAATCCGGTGACCATGCCGGTCCGGTTGGAGTGTGAGAACCTCATATAGAAAGGGATTGTAAATTTAGCTGCCTGTTGCTCGTGACTACATCGATTTACCAAAAAGTACACGAACTCTCCGGTGGTGGCGCTAGTGTGGCCCTCGCCACATCAGGGTTGCGCCGCCATTTTCTTCCTCTTTCTCGGCTGGAGTTTCGTGGTGTGAGGGTCTGTGTGCCGAAGCTCCGTGGTTATTTTGACGCAGATACGCTTAGGACGGCAGCAGCATGCTGAAATCGGCCCCGAATGTGGGTAGGTTCATGCAGAGACTGTTATTTTCACCTGAGAAGGTGCTGGCTCGATTTAGGATTAATTCCGAAGAAAATTGCCTTAGATGTAGGCTGGAAAGGATACTTCCCCAGCCAGCTGCTCGGCCACTACACACCGGCCAGATTCTGAACAAGGTGGACAAAGACCGAAAAGCTGTGAAGGTGCCCAAACCTGATGAAGGTACTGAGGGCGAGGCCAGCCTGACTTTGGACTACAGGCTTGGAGGTAAGGCTCGTTCTGTGTTCTGAAGCATTCTTTTGTTCTGGAAGAGCCCATTATGTGCTGAGGCATGATGGGTGTGGCGTGACTGGTTTTGTAGGCATGAGCTTGTACCATGTAGAGTACAAGGTTATCAGGGTATCCAAGTTTGCAAGGTGGCTTTTAAGCCATTCTACTGCAGTGTGGTCTCATTCCTTGAAATTTTCTCCTGGTAATTGGCAAATATTTGCTCCTGCAGTGGCTGCAGAAAGCATCTTTATTCATGTGCTTGTTTCATGTGCTCTTGATGTGTGGTGCTGTTACCAGAATAGCATCTTATAGTGCTTTTTCCATTGTGTTGCCCTCAAATACAATGTGACGGGACACTTCATTCCTTCGCGTTCATTGCTGTCTGACCAGGAGTTCCAAGGTTGGGTGTGATTGTTGAGACAGGCATGACAGGGTCAGCATAAAAATGTCTTGTGCAATATAAAATATTTGTTTCATCATTATGATATACTTACATGCATCAGAATCAGGAATGTTAATTTTAGTGTGCATTAGCCATGTGCAGGGTATATGGGCCCATACTTGGCTTGTTTTTAAAATGAGTGGGTAATAGATATTACAAGCTCAAAATCCAATGTGTTCCTAAATCACACAGCTCATTGTGTGCATGGAACTGTGAAGTGTAATGGTATACAACATATTAGAATTATAGAGATGTCCTGCTTTTGCTGCTTTGTAAGATGTTTGTTTTTTAGTATGTAAAGAATAGTGTGCCTTTAATTGGATGTGATATATTTTTCTGCTTGTATTCAAAGAATTATTGACCTGCCATATTCCAAGTCTTGCAGCAAATGGTCTGCTCATTATGTGGACAGATTTAGAAGCTTTGTGTCATGCTCAGCACTGATGCTCTGTAATAAGCTTTTATGTTTTGGGAGGCATTGATGACTTTTGGAGGTTTTTTGATGCCATTACAAATGTTGTTTCCTTACTGGCCTCCTTTTTTCAGAGTAGCTGACATCTTCCCAGATGAGAATACTCCTAACCTCCTGGTGGATGGTGTCAAGTTCTCAGATCTTCCAATATGCAATGTGAGGGTGTCCAAGAACAACACAATCTTCTCAATAACTACACCCCAGGGTAACATATTTTTAATTATTTCCCAAATAATTTATCATAGCACAGCATAGTTTGGGCATATGCATTGCGTGGATGTGTATACACATTACAGTTGGAACTTTTTTCAAAATGGCCTTATCAGTTGTTTTTTTATTTCTGATCTTTGTACTGGGAACCTGTGGTGTCTTCACAGTCTCTTTAAATGTCAAATGTTTGGTCTGCTATCTCAGACATATGGCTTTCCATTCAGTTTCATGCAACGAGTGTGTAATGTTGTTCCAGGACTGGCAAAGATGATCCGATCCTGTGGCATGGAGGGCTTTAAGAACACTAAGAAAGGTACAAACATTGCTGCACAAGCCACTGGCATTGCAATGGCTGTGGTAAGTATTTAGTTCTCGTCACTGCATGCACATGTTCATCAGAACCAGAAGTGTCTGTGCTGAGCATTTTGGGGGACATGTGATGTGTTTGGAAAATTGTCTTGGTTTTCTCAAAGACATTGAGTTGGTTTTGATAATGACTTGCCTAGCAATGTGATAAATTGCAATGTTATTGCTTTTAAGTAACAGCCTAAGTTACGTTGATCACAAAGTATGCAGCTGGTTTATGAGTGGTTATTAACATTAATGAACCCATTATTTGCAGAGGGCTACCAGCAAAGGGTACAAGAATGTTCGAGTGCAGATCCGTGGACTGGGTCCTGGCAGGATGGTGAGTACCATGTTGGCTCTTTGTAGCCAGTGTGCAATGCTGTGGGTATGTGTTGTGCATTCAGATGGGCTGATGTCCTGCTTTGTTTAACTGTATCTTGTGCTATCAGTTTGGTATGTTTTTATAGGGGTGTAGGAGCACCTGGGAAAATGATGGGAAAGGGGGCTGCAGTGTTTTTGCTCACAGGGTTAATGCTTCTCTCAAAAAAGGGGGCACAGCCCCTGTCCCCTGGTTCCTATGCCCATGTGTTTTTAGATACTGAGTTGCACCTGTTAATGTTTCAGCTGTACAGTGTCTGAATATGAGCTCACTTGTCATGCATGTTTGACATGTTTTTGTTTGTTTTATCTTTAACAGGCATTGATTGTAATCATGAAAATACATTGATCTCCATTGTACTAGAGGGTGGTACTGCTTGGGTTTCTTACCATTATTCCTGTCCAATTGTCCTTAACAAACCTCTGTGGCAGGTAAATGAAGTAATGAGTGCAAAGTTTAAAACCTTAAACTTAACCTCTGGGATTGAGATTGGCATTGGGAATTGTTTGTTCTTTCTAAATTGCTTCTGTGAACATATTTACGATAGCCCAAGCATTTTATATGAACTTGCTGAAGATGCTTGGAGGAAACATTTTTTTGACTCTCTGAGGGTGGTTTGGTTGGTGGTCTTTTTAGGGGAGGGTTTGGATGGTTCTGGGTCATATTTAAGGACTCTGGTCCATCGTAACTTTACCTTAAGCTGGTCCATTGTAACTTTACCTTAAACAAAAATTTCCACCTGTACCCCCGTATTTCGCTCCCTCGCTATTTCTTTTTTCGTTCCGTCAATTAATCATCGCTCAGCGATGATTGATTAATTGATCAATTAATTATTGCTCAGCGATGATTAATTGACAGAACGAAAAACGACGGTGTAGGACGTTTCTTTGTGTAAATTGGTATGGTTTGACCCCTTCAGGTCACTTGATGCTGCAGGTTTCAAGGAAGAAGGAAACTACATCGTATGCCATCTCCACAGTCATTTTGGAGTTTTCTGGCTTTCCAAGCAACAAACTATGCTGTTAAAGCGATGTGATTTGAAGATTGGTCAGTCATAGTGAGTGGCTGTTTGTTTTTCGTTTGAGGTGAAGGCCAAGGCCAATTCAAGGTCATATCTAAACAGTCGTCTTTTACGTCACTGGTAGTGCCATCGATAACTCATTATCACAAAACGGAGTTCTGATCATTGGGAAGGTTGGAAATGATCGTCGTCTTTGGCACCATTCGCAAAATTTCCCTTTAGCCGGTTTATGCTCATTCGAGGTCACATATGGCGACTGACTCCTCTTGACCTTGGGAAGTACTGGTTCTCTAGAAATCCTATGATTCAAATCCGATCCGATGTTTTGAAAAGTGTGTGGAAAGCGTCCCCCAACAGTCCAGTATCGGAAACAGACCCCATATCTCGTCCGACTCCTGGGGATAGGAAGCTAAAGGAAGCTCAAAGAAACACGACTTGCAAGTGCTCGAGAATGACATAACTCGGTGACCTGGCACTATCCTTAAATGTGTCCTTATTACAAGTATGCAGAGAAGATGTTAAGCAGGCTATTCTAAGCTTCAGGTTCTTGACGCGGGCCGTTCACTGGCCCGCGTCAGTCAAGGAAAAGCTCCTTAGGTGGAAGTTCACCCCCCCCGTCATCCGACGGAGGTTAGGGTAAAAGTGTCGCTGGAAAGGGGCATGGAGTTGGTTACAGCACAGTGCTGTGGATAGTAGTGGTACTTTAGTCATTTACGGAAGTGTTTGTGCTAGTAACGCTTTTTTGTCCGGCTTGGGCTCGGCTTGTTGAACACTACTTAACCCTTTTCCCGGCAGGGGGAAGCTGAATCAGGCCCCCCTCGGGGTTTTCGCTTGCCAGTTCCAGGTTTTTTAACGCAGCTTCACGAAACTTGGTGACTTTTCCTAGCTATTCTTTTTACGTGCCGGACAAAATTTCAGAATTCTGTTTTGCTCAGGGGCGTAGTCAGACAACGTTTTTGGGAGGCACCACATGCCATTTTTGGCCATGTTGAGGGTAAAAGGGAAGTGGCTGCCAAAAACAGCGTTTTTAAGATAGAACTTAAAACTTTATGTGGATGTATAGCTAAATAGTCGGGTAATGTGCATATGTAATTTTGCTCATCTGAGGCCTTTACAAAGTCAGGTCAAGATCAAAAGTCCAGATTTGGTTTTATTGCAATACTTTCGGCATGGTTTTTTCAAATGCAAAGCCCGGAATATATATGACGTAGAAGGATGCCCTCGACTTGTGTATCAAGTTTCAGCTTGATATCAGGTCGGGTCACGGAGCTATGACCTAAAATGTCAGTGCGCGTACCCTATATCGCAACAGCCATAAAATGAAATTTTTGAAAGAGTGAATTCAAACGATTGAAAACGTTTACAGGTAATACTAAAGGCACATGACATCATTCGAAGTGACTCCAAGGTCACTGGAGGTCATTTAAGGTCAAAGGTCACAAGTTGATCTGAAAAACGTGTGATCACGACAGTTCCCCCTTTTTCATGTCCCTGGCACCGCCTGTGCTAACGTTATACAAACATTGTAATGCTATTTGTACTTCTTTAGCATAACATGACTAGCAGAAGCCAAAAAGAATTTTTACCTTTTTTGTTCATTCATTTGTTGGAGAATTAATCCTGTTTTTAAAACCCTGCGAACGTCTGTGAATTTTCTCAAAATTTCAGATGTGTGTACCAATGGTAAAAGTCCTATCCATAATCTCTCGATTCATGCCAGTTTCATCGAAATCGGTCCATAAGCAACGGAGTTATAAGAAGTCCAAAAATACGCTCATTTTGACATTTTTGCCCCCATGTATTCACCCCTTTCAAAAGTTTGAAAATTTCTTTTTTTATTAAAATGTAGTTAGTCATGGCAAAGTGACTGCCTCTGTTGCGATGAAATTGGATGTGTAGTTCTCGAGATCTCAGGGGGGGGGGGGCGAATCCGCCCCCTCCCCCTCCTGCCGGGAATCGACCATACCGTCTAGCCCTCCGGGAATAGCGTTAAGGCGAAATACGTCGTCGACCCTTTCCCAGCAGACAGTATTGCCTTTATGGGGATGAGATGCACGTTGTGGGCATCATTTCATACACATTTCAAGAAAAAGTTCCGATGCTTTGAGGCACAAGACTGTTGATGTATGCACGATTGTCAGAGGAAGTGTGATAAAGGTTGACCCCCTTAGAAACAGTTTCGATAATAAACAAAAGTCAGTGAAAACGGGAGGAGCTCGGCTGCAGTGGACGAACGTTTTGCATTTTCTTGATGCGTCGTTTAGCCTTTTCACGCCCCTCTTGAATTCATACGTCGTGGGTGCCATACTATTTACTTCGGAAATTGCTCATTCTTCGTCAGGTCAGCGTCACTGCCTGTTCTGGTTAGTTCTCCGACACTTCCTCTTCACGTAGATGGGTGCATTTGAAGACAAAACAGCCCTAAAAAAGATGCCATAGATCAGGAACATTGTGGTTATCGATGTTGCGATTTTGGCAGCGTGCTGAGTGCGGCGTTGTTCAGATACAAATTTGAGTCTCGTTAGTTTTTTTTTTGCCCAGCAGTCTTCACCCCTGCCCTTGCCGGTATTGGGGATGGGAGGTGAGGGGTTGATGATACCCCTGAGGTTTTCAGAGAATAACTTCGTATCTGTGCTTGTGATTAACAGGAACTACCCTTTGGGGCATCATTGCCATATGTCATGGTGCAAAAAGAATCCTCAACGTTACCAAGATAACGAGCTATTGCGTCATAACGGGACGATGTCAGCCGTTTTCGCGTGCAAGCTGTCGGTCTTTTTTCGCAGCGAGACGGCTGGAGCGCATAAATATCGTGAAGTATACATCAGCCGACTTAAAATGTAATGTTCTGTAAGTCTTTACATATGTTTGGTAGGCCTGAGTTCATTGCCAGGATTATCGAGGGTGTAAACTAAAAGTGTGAGCTATGGCGGGAAAACGTCACTTTTTACCTCTGGAAATGCTTTATTTAAGAAGTATCGCAAAACAATCCGTACATTCGGATTGCCTGAGCTTTAAGGAATCAGGTGATAAAAGTTTGATGCAGTGTATCGTTTGTACCCTGAAATTAGGGCGGAATGCAGCGAAGGCCAGACTTTTCTTTCGACGGGCGGAGTATCGCCAACCGCGGGGTGGTGAACCTCCAATGCCACGACATGCCTCGAATTAGCCTGTGGTCGTCGAGAACGGCTAAAAAGAAAAGAAGCGCTTTACCTCATCTAAGTCACGGTTTCTTTGGTAATTTGACTCTCTTCTGGGCCACTGACTAGGATGGCCCAAAATGACTTTGGATGACCTGCGATGACCTTTAGACGTCATTCGTGAAGTGTTGGTCAAGTCAGATGCTGCAGTTGACTTCATGATCTGTTGTTACAACATGTACGTCTGCAGCTCCGAGAACGCATTTAAGCCGACGACCCCGCTGGACAATGATTGTACAAGCATAACCTGGGTCAGAATGCATGGGCGAAGTGATATCGATTTCGCTAATTATCATTCATTGTTTTTGGCGGTCATCTGCGCTTCAGCTATCTAAAACGTACCGCGTCCGGCCTGTTCTTGAACTTTCATCCGACCTGTAGGTCGCCGTTTACCTGAGACCTTGAAACGGGATCATACTGTTCGCGAGATCTCGTCACTCGCAACACACTACGCGACGCTCGAGGACGAACAGTGTGGAAATGGCCGGGAGGTCTACACCCTCCGCCCATGCGTCCGCGTGGTACAGAAACCCCATACGGGCGAGGGTTACACCATCGTGGAGAGGTTTCGTTTTTCAGTCCAGTTGAAAATTCCTTTCGCCTTGGGATTGAATCGCTAAAGAGAATTTTCAACAAAATAGACGATTAAGTGGTCTTCTGTTGAGAAATACGTTAGGTTTCTCCGGAAGATGATTGCCACATGATGGCGTTTTCCGCATTTCACACGTCATATTTCGAAAGAAACCCCTAGAAGCCTGAAAAATGTGGTTAAACAGAAACTTTTATTTGACGTCATCCTTAGGAGATGGCGCAACATAATGCTGGTGCTCTGCTATGGTTGATTGGCTTGCGCCCGCACGTGTCGTCACCCAACAGCTGACAGTAGGATTCGGGAAGTTCGCGTAAAATCGTTTTGATGTTCCGTGAATACAGAGTTGCGAGACATAAGGCATTTTAGGAAATCGAAAGTAGTTTTCCAAAACATGGAAGTTTGCCATCTCGGCCCAAAATCCCTATGAGAGGTGGAACGTTCTCTTGAAATATCGTGGAACGTTCTCTTGAAATATCCAAATGCATGGTCAATTTTGGAGTGGACAGCTGCTGTTTGGTTGCACCAGGGCTCTTCCAGAATCCCTCATCGTTTTGCAGTCTGGGAAGAATACTAGAAGACCAGGCATTCGTACCGTACAACTTACAGGAGGATAATTCTTTGCTTGTCCGGATTCTGACTAAACCTCACTGAATATACTATTTCCGTCACCGAATTCATGGAGCGCTGCGTTTGCTACTCGCCCCACCATTACTGCTCATACCCTATATTTCCTGAATATAGTGCACCGGGATATATGGACCACGTTGCGCGTTCAATCATAAATCGTTCCTTTGATCATCGGAATTACTCATTGCGAACTTTTCTAGTGAGATCACGACGTCAAGTTTCGCAGTTGACACGGACAGTGCAATAACAGAAAGACTATATTCCTGAATACCGGCGCCATGTCTTCTTGATCTTGTCTGGACTCGCCGGGCATCAGCAGCGGCACCACGTAAGCGGGACGGTGGGATAAACGACATGGTGTCCTTCCGTTGAATGCATGGCTATTGGAATTATGTTAAATTGTCCCGTGCTAGGGGTTCGGTTGCCCCCCCCTCCCCCCCCCCCCCCCTGTGGCGTCGTCACTGTCGAGCATATTGTTGGCCTCGAGGCCATTGGTGCTGTCGCTGGTGCACCTGAGAGACAGTTCCTGGGCCAGCCTGTCACTGCGTGACTAAAAGTATGCCATAACGTATACCAGCATTAGGGAAGATACTGCAGTTTGACGTAACACAGAATGTGTTCCAGTGAGGCCGAAAAGCAAAAAAAAAAACATTAGGAATGAGCTCTTAGTAAGCTTATAGAAAAACTGTGCTACTTCAGTAAGACAGGGAGATGATGAGTAAAAAGGGCTAGACATGAGTAAAATGCAGTGGCTTAAACTCGGTGAGATGATAATTACTCTCCCATCGTATTGTTGGTTCGTATTCTTCGCTTTTTTATGCGTTTAGTTAAGCGTTGTGGTACGTTGATGCGTAATCCGTAACGACTCCTCATGCGGAATTATGACATGAAGAAATACATACACTAGTCAGAAATACAGGATTTATGAGGAATACGTGAGTTAAGCGTTATGTTCCTTTGTGCCAAATGCATTCCATGGGAAGCCTTAACTATACAACAGTATACGTTATGTCCCCTGCTGTTTGTCAGCGTGAGATGTTTGGTGAAGGTGTAGGGTTTGGCAGAATATTTGTTGATTTCTTTTTTTCAGGCGTTCTCCGCCCTGTATTTGAGAAGGTAGAAGGTGTGATTCGTTTACATTCTGGTCGTTCACAAACAGATGTTGCGCGAGGCGAACCATTTTTGGCACTTAATTGTTCCATATGCTTAGCAAAGAAGTGGAACTCTGGTTGTCACTACTGAATGATGTTACTGAATACTGAATACTGAATGATGTCACTAAAAATGCGGCATTTTGATCACATATTGGAAGGGCTTTCTCTAACTTCATCGTTGTCGCTAGTCATATCTACGACAGGAGATAACCAATCCATACTTCTCGTGTCATTGAACAGGGCTGCCCGTCCCTTTGATTAGGATGAAGGAGACACGACCAGACCTCTCATGGTAGAGGTCATGTGTCGCACCCACAACACTGCTGTGAAACCGACGGTTGTGGAAGGCGGCCAGGGACTCTTGAAAACTACGGTTCTCCTTTGTCATGTGTTTACTTTCATTGGGGTTTAACATTTCCACATGTTGCGTAGTTGCGTTGGAGCCATTGGGCCAGGGCATTGCAAACGTACACTTCCATGTGCAGGATTTCAGTAGAACTGGACATATTATATCGACGTGATTCTAGAAATCGTTCATAATGCATGATAAGGAGTTGTGGCTCGTATGCGCCAAAGATTTGTGTCGTATGTTGGCGCAAAGGAATGTTGACTCACGGCAGCGATGAATTTAGCTCACGATGTAGTCAATTTGGGTTGCGCCTCCTATTGTGTGAAAGCTATTTCGATGTGTTTTAACGATTCGACGCAAACAGTTGTAATCAGCGTTTTAAAACACTTATACGTTTCCTTGAACATCCAGACACCTTCATGGGCTTGCTGTTTCTTAGTTGTGGAGCTTTTACTTAAAAGTCATGCTTTTTTATTTTAACCGACACTTCTCGCGTGAAGTTGACGTTGTTCTTTGCCTTCTCGTTTACTAACATATGGTGCTTTTTCGTTAAACCTGAAGTATAATTAGTCATTGCGCATACATTGAAGAGTGCTACAAAAACTTTGGATGATTTAGGAAATACACTATTTTGGCATTTTGGCATTTTGGCATATTTTGGCATGGGTGAATTTAACATACAGTCGCTGTGAATCATTGCTTTCCGTGGCGGTTTTTTGAACTATTCAGTTACTTAGAAAGCATATGAAACAGAGGTGCCAGTCGTACTTGTGCCAGTCATACTTTCGGTTTTCATAGTTTATTCTTGCAATGGGCATTTGGTGACCACTGTTATCAGCAGGGGCGACGTCACGGATTTTGAGTTGGGGGGGGGCGGAATTTTCCAGGGGCCTCCGAGACAAAATGGGCCTCCTCTCAGGAGGCTTTGGGGCTCCGGAAATGTACAGGGTCTTCCCGATGCAGCAAAGAGCGTCGTTATCCTAAAATAGGGCCTCCTGTTCCAGAGCAGAGGCTTTTTGATGCATAGAGGGGCCTCTTAATCCAGAACAGGGTCCTCCTGATTCATGAAGATGGCTTCCTGATTCATAAAGGGGACCTCTTAATCCAGCAAAGGGTCTCCTTATCCCAAAACAGAGCCTCCTGATCCGAAACAAGAACCTCCTGATACTTAGAAAGGGCCTGCTGTTCCAGAACAGGGACCTCCTGGTATGTAGAGGGTGCCTTCTAATCCAGAACAGGGGCCTCCTGATTCATGAAGGGGACATCCCAAGCCAACAAACCGGCTTACATAACACAAAACGTGGCCTTCTGATCAACAGCAGTGATATCTAATTCATAAACGGGGCCTTCTGATCCAGCAAAATCGCTGACAGACCCTTTTTGCACCTTTTGGTGCAGAAAAAGGTCTCCGGAATTCGGTTAAGGACCACCTGCTCAGTTATGCGACCTCCTTGATCTGAATTTTGATAACATACATGCAACTTCAAGACTTTCAGTCTAGGTAAAAGGGGCCTCCCATTTTTTTAGGGGGCAGACGTACTTCTGTCCCCTGTCTGCAGGGGGCAACTGCTCCCAACTGCCCCCTCCCCCCCTCCTGCTGTGCCGCCCCTGGTTATCAATAAAACACTATTTTAGACTGCAAGAGAATAAAATCTCACGGATTTCAGGGCGTTGCGATGCTATTTCATTGTGATTTTTCAAGAGAGAACGTATGGAGATATTTCCTCGTAACAGGAAAGCACCCCTTGGCGCTCTGAAGCTTGTCTCCCCAAGTTTTATGGAAATCTGCTCAACTGTTAGGGCTTTTGCTGTTTTTGGACGATAGTATTTAACGCTTGATGTAGCACCATTTTTTTCTGATTTTCTGTCCTTAACTGAACGTTCAGTTGGAGCTAGTCGATTATTTATAGGTTGTGAAGTCAAAAGAGGGTTGTGCCCTGCCCTTTCTCGCTGCTAATGAAGGGCTTCGTGCAAGAAGGGCAAGAACAACAGGGCCTTCATCCTGCAGTACCGATTTCCGGGAGGTATCTAGAAAGGACCATGGAAGGACCTGTTCTGAAACACTACTGACTACCCGCACCAGGGGGGAGGGCGGGAAGAGGGCGTTGGTACGACGCCCAGGAAATTTTCTGCAAGTTTCCCAACAACAGCTTCGAGCGTTTCGCAGGTCTACAGAACCAAATTTTGAACAATGAGTTGAACTGTTTTACGTACTTTCTTAACATTTGAAAGGTCATTAGCTTCACATGTCACTGTCACTGGTATCTGACTGCTTCATCGAAGGATTTGTGGGAAATCATGCCACGTCAGTCGGCGCCATCGAATAGCAAACTGGAGTATTTTACGATGCTGAGGCATTCTTAATGGTATGCGTTTGCCACTCATGATTTTAACGATTTCCGCGCTTGGGTCCTTGCTAAGGTCAAGTTCATCCAGGCGAAAATCATGAGAACAGGCCAGTGGCGTTTTTGACCTTTAATTGACCTGAAAGAGGTCATGGAGCAATTGGAAGCGCTCATTTGCATAGCAACAGTAGTTTTTGCCCCTGTTCACCCTTAAGAAGTCGTTCTGGGCGACCCAAACGCGCCCATGTGACTTTCCCAACTATCCATGGGATACCAGCATCCTTTTGCGTGACTTTGTAGTCGCCTGTAAGGTCACTGCGATTCAAGGGCTCAAACTAGGCATCGTTGTGAAGGCAAAAGACCAAGCTACATGTGGATCCTGGGTTCATTGCTCTATCTGCCCGCTGCGGATCAACTGGATCCGTTTTCGTGGACCGTACCCTCAGGACCGGAAGGCGGTCAATGACGTACATGGATAGTTAAAGACGGTTGTTTGACCACAAAATGACTTGCACCAAGGTTTTGTATTCTTTTGTTAGGGCCCCTGCCCCCTCCCATGTTGATTTGTCCCCTCCCTCAATGTTAGTTTGTCCCCTCAGTATTTTCTGCTGGTTTTAAATGGAAATGTAACGAAAAGAAAGGTACTAACGAAAGAAACGAGGGTACTAACGAAAAGAAAGGCCGCTATAGATAAGAGGTGGCAGAAAGCTTAGAATAAAGCACAAAGTGATCTGTTTAACTTCTTCTTTATCTTCTGTCTACATGTGTACCTATATACACGTGGATGTCTGCAATTTTGTATCTGATAAATTGTAACAAGAACCTGATAAATTTACGTTTATCAGAATAAAATCGATTAAATCCCATGAGGAACCAACGTCTGTGGAGAGGTCAGGTTGGGCCCTCGGCTCGGCCCCGCACCCCCTCCCCAAACATTTACAGAAATCGACACCGCTTTTTCGCACTTGTCTATCCCGCTGGAGTCACGGATTGTTATGGATTGGGTATTTAGTCGTGTTTTACGTTTTCTTTGTACATGCCTGCCACCGTTAACAGGAACTGACGTGGAGAAAAATGGCCTAGTCACGCATCACCCAGTACTATTTTCACTAGTTGCCCCCATGGGTGGGGCCACATCCCAGACATTACGTGGGTGGGTCTAATCAGAATTTTGGGGACAGTCTGACTCGAAATTTTATTTTTGAACGGGGAGTTGCGAAAAACATTCGTTTTCCTACCAAAATGGGGGGGGGGACAAAAGTCCATTCTACCAAAATGGGAGGGGACGTCCGCCCGTAGTTCCGCTGATGGTTGTCTCTAGCCTTTCGAAGGCTAGGCTTTTTCAGTGCCTGTTTTACGGATGCATCCCGGCGGTGCCTTCTCATTACACACACACAGTAGCTTTTTGAGCCTCCAGGTACAGTGACGGTGTGTGTGTGTTTGTGTGTGTGCGCGCGCGCGCGGGGGGATAGATCCCTTTATAGGAATCTGAGTCCTTCCGGGATTAGAGATGATTTTCCCCCTGGTTTTTTTTGAAAAGTTAGAGAGGACGTTGTTGTCTCTGGTGTTTTTCATTGTCGTTCGTTTAGATTTGGGTTGCTTCCATTATATTTCACAGGTAGCGGAAGTTCTTCAGGTCCTTCAAGAAGGCGATGAGTCCATCGCCTCCTGTGGGTCTGCCCTGACCTCACATTTACTTTTGCAGGTTGTATTCCAGAGCTTGTATACCAGAGGTGATTTTTCAGAGGTGCGTTGCTGGTCAGCTACCAGTCTTCTCATCACACTGTTTGGTCATTAGTTGTTGCGCAGTGGTCATTTTTTTTTAGTCAGGAGGTTGAAAAACTGTCTTTTGTTGCAGAGCTCGGTGAAAGGCCTCCAAATGGGTGGGCTGAACATCGTCTCCATCACAGACACCTACGAGGGTAGCGTGGAACTGCTATAGGCCTCGCAAAGCCAGGCGGTTATGAAAGGTCAGCTGTGCTTGTAAAATTCCGTGGACGAAGAAAGTGGTGAATCCTAGAAAAATTGTTATCAGTGTTCTTTTTACAAATAAAAAGAAAAGAGTAATGCAGGATTTTCTCTTCTGATGGAAAGACGGACGCAGGTCTCAGCCGACAACGCAGTGCTAACATCATTACATGCTGTGGTATCCTGCCCATGTAACCGCCAGCTGAACTGACGGGCCTCTGGCGACGCGGAGGTGACGTCATAGCTCGCAAGGCATTCTGGGTCGTAGCTGTTGGCGAAGCAAAATGGCGGCCGCTGACTTGTCGGGTGTCCGCCGTAGGAACAGACGTGAATGAATTACGTGCTAACGGCATTTGTGGGGTGACCTTTTGCCTGTAAGCCGTTAAAAAGTGTCTGCAAAGCAATTGTAAAGAGTTTTAGACACATATATTTGCTGTTTTGTGCCACTTTCACCACCGAGAAGGTGATCGCCATATTGGAATTTGGCTCCTTTGCCGATCGACATTGGGGACTTGACCCAGTGCTTTGTATGAGGTGGAAAACGCATGGAAACTGCTTTGAAGTGCTGTTTTACCACATGTGTCATGGAATGAGGTGTTGTTAATTGTGGGAAGGTCCCAGTTGTGGTATTTGACAGCAAGGACTTCACATGAAAATGGAGGTGAGCCAGTGCTGTGAATGCATGGCATTGAGCCATATATATATATCTGGCAGTGTGTATCTGTGTGTGCAAGTAAAATGCTGTATTATTTCGTGTTACTCTGAGATTTCACATATACTGATGAATTGTCAGAACTGTCTTCATGGTTGATTGTATATCAGTAAGCTGGCACTGGTTATGTTTGAATAAGCACATTTTCCTTATGCAGTTTTGAGGTGTTATTCAAATAATGAGCATTGATCTTGTGGCTGTGCTTTTCCCCCATCATCTGCAAACTTTGTTTCACAGGTGATGGATGATAATTTTCATATTGTTGTGTGATGCTGTGTTGATTGTGATACATACTGGGTTTCTAAAAGCATTTTTTAGTAAAACTGCATGTGTGTTCCACTGTTTTTTGCATTCTATACTATTAACTGGCCCTCAATCTTTACATGGGGATGTACAATGTTGAAATTGAAGTTGGACCCATTTGAGATAATTATGGTTGTATACCAGGAAGGTTGGTGCTAGTGTGCATCACAGCAGCATGCTCATGGATTGCTCTGATACATTACAAAAAGCATTGGGTGATGTTGAGCTTAATGTGCATCTTCCTTAACAGGAGGAAAAGTATGCTTAGTCTTGTAAATGAAGGAAAAGTGATTGATGTATCATGAAACAATAAAAGTAAGGTATTTCAAAGCAAAAATTTCAAGTGATTTTCCATGCCCTTTTCCAGGCAGCCATGTTAAATACATGGTTTTGTGGAGCAGGTTGCTCATTTTGCATTGTGATATCTTTGTGTTGCTGCCATTATTTGAAGCTCACTTTAACTCAAAAGCAGCCAGTGGAAAGACCCTTGGGCAGTCACAGGAGCATGACAGTTACATCACTCATGTGGGAACATCACTTCATTATGTTTATGCTGTCTGAGGGTAGCTTGATATATTTGGAACCTTGGTTTACCTAAGACATACTGCAAATGTGGGGGATTTGATGACTATTTTCTGCTTTTTTGTGTCATGAATGCAAGATATGGCTCGGCTTTTTTGTTTTGACAGGATTGATGCATTCTCATACCTTTATTTCCGTACTGAAGTTTGCATCAAATGCCAAATCTGTAATGGAACTTATTTTGCACCTGAGCTACCTTAGCTCTCTTAATGTCTTGTCTCTGGTTGACCATTATGAGTAAGCTATTTTCATACAGTGTGCAGTAAGGCTTCATGCTCTTACGTTACTGGAGAAAGAGCCAAATATTTCTAGGCTTTCATTTTGAAAACCACTGAAGTTGTTCAAATGATGTTGGCATTGCAGGTACATTAACAGACTGTCTTTTTCTCACTATGCAGTCTGACTATAAAATTTTTGGTGAGCATTTCACTAGCTGACATTGTTGCAGCTATTGGTTTACAACATTTTACACATTCTAGGACTTATTTACATTTATTTATTTATTACATTTTATTTATTTCCACCTTTTGTTGAATTATTTGCAATTTTTATTTGGAGTGATTCATTTCTTAAGAAGTGTCATTACATGTTGTGACTGGCAAGTAAGGGTTAGTGATTTGAGTTCTGGGATTGTTAGGAAAGGTACATGCCAGAACCAAAAAGTTGCTAATGGTGGGGAAATTACTAAGAAGATTACATGGCTTATTGCAGATCTGCCAAGAGATTTCATGTTGAAACTTTGGTTTATTTTGGTGAATCAAACTGCCATTGTCTTACCATTATATATTTCCAATGGTTTAGCATATTTTTCAATTGCAGTTACGAAAAAATTCATTATATTGTGATTTTTGTAGGATTTGTAACTAAGCAACAAAGAGGCATCATCAGCAACAAAGTATCATGAAACCATGGCAATTCATGCAGCTTACTTCCAGTGCTGTATGACTGAATTCTCATATGTATTCTAGTAATTTTGGTTGAGTTGTAATAGGCAGGCAAAAAATCATTGCCTTGATTCCAAATTGCTATATTGTCTTTTGTATTGCCTAGTACCACCTTATGCTCTGCATAAGGTGCTTTTTCTGGCATCTCTGTTATTCTGCTTCCAGTCATATGCTGGTATTGAAAGCACCATCTTTTTCGTATCTGCTTGGATTCCTGTTTTGAGTCAAATGGTATGTCGTGATCAATGGAATCCTAGCAGATAAAATGTTTATTTTGCTTGAAGGAGAACAGTCCAGTTCATGTTCTAATGTCGTAGAGATACAGGCATTATGAGGTACAAGACAAGTTGAGATAACTGCACTGGCTAGCTGGTCACCAAGACAAAAAGTTCGGTGTGTGTATTTTGTTGATTCGGGAGGGGAGGCGTAGGACTGATGAGACGAACCTAAAAAGCAAGGATTCTGAACGCAATGCAGGGCGACTGCATAATAATGACAAGGAAAGCACTTAACCCACTGGATGCATCTGGCTCAGCGAGGATCACACAAGGCGGAGGACGCGGGGTTGGGCGGAGGCGGGAGGCATCCGTCCTGGGGCACGGATACCTCCCGTCGGCACCTCCCATCGCTGCGTCGGTTGCGCGGGACAAGGAGGCAGTTGCAGAGAGGGAGACGACTTGAGGCAGCCGACAGTGGGACAGGGGCTGGATCCAGTCTGATGCAGCTGGACAGCGGGATCGGAGCGGCGGCACTCGTACCGGCCGGCCGCTCCCCGACTTCGGAAGTCCGCAGAAGCCTCCGGCAGTGCCTCGCGGCTGCCACGCCGCCTTCTCCGATCGTCCGCCGCCCGGCCGCAGTGGGCCTGCCGTTCGGCCGGCGCGTCGTCTGCGACGTCACCGGTCGTCAGCCGCGCTGCCGGGCTCGGGAGGGGGGATGACGGCCGCGACGGCGCCGGCTGCCGGGGTGGGCCGTGGGGCCGAGACGGCTTCGCCGTGACGTCATAACTGGCGGCGCCGGCTGGCCTGACCTCGGCCGCGGGCCAGCCTCCCGGCGCTCTGAGGGGCAGGGACGGTCAGGTGGGGATCGTGACGAGGGCTGCGCGGTCGCCGCTGTTTGAGCAGCGCCACAGACGCCAGGCGCGTCAACGTATCCCGCACAGGGCGCAGCCAAGTCGGCGACCATGTTCGCAAGGTCTTGGTGTGGATACCAAAGTAACGGTCAGGTTATGGACGTTTTTATCGTCAACATAGCGGTGAAATTGATGAACTGGGCTTCGGCCTCCAGCGCTGGCGTTTTCATGTGCGATTCTAGATATTCAGGAGCTGTCTTGCATTGAAGAGCGATCGGGGCAGAAGTAAGTTGTTCGTTCTCAGCGTAAGTGCGTGTTTTGGGGCGATGTACATTCAGATTCCTTGCCTCCTTCGCAAAGTCTTAACGGTGTTTGTTCCTCTTGTGGCCATTCACTGCATTCACGAAAAACTTTCATTGGCTAAATGGAAGTCACCGGGTGTGAAGTTGTTGAGTTATCAAAAGACTGTTTTTCGAAGTTCGTGCAGTTTTCATCCCTGCCTAGGTCGATTCTGCTCTTCAGAGAAGGCATCCGATGGCTGGCCTGTTCTGTAATTAGCCGTGCTAAATGCGTCGTAGGTCGTGTTTTTAGATCGGGCCAGTATGAAGTTTAACACTCTCGGAAGATGATTGTCTCATAGATAAACTTACGCCACTAAGCTTAGCTTCGGAGAACGGGTCGCAGGTTAGTCAGTCTCAAATCGTGGCATGCGGTATGCCGACCAGTGAAATTGATGCCATCGGCAGCAACGACACCTGATGCCTCTGTGCCAAAGGACTAACTTGTGACCTAGGACCTTTGTAAACACCCGTCCATCTGTGGGACAGAAGTCCTCATAGCAGTAGCTATTGTTACCGGACGCCCAGACGTGGATTGGTGACTGATCCGTACTTTTGAGGTGGTCCGGCTGTGTTGAAAAAGTCCTTTTCTGCACACTATTCGCCACGCCAGCGTTTAGGTCCAGGCGTGGCGCATCATTAAAAAAGAGAGAAAAATGGCTTTTACAAGTCGCCACGTTCCGGGTCGCGGATAGCCAGTGCCGGCCAATAAAGAACCGCGAGATCGTCGAAACCGCTGGAAACGTGTGGTGATCTCGGGCCGTCGTCAATGGAAAGTCAGGTAGATGGGGCTGGTCGTGGTGGAAATAGACTCGGGCCAGCACTGGACGGAGGTGGCCCGATCCGGCCGTCGGTGGACCGGAACGCTTGGATCAGGCGTCGGTCGGATGGCACGGGCTGTTGGCCGAGCTGCAGCCGTCACGGAGGGCTCGTGCTCAGCGTTTGCATCCTTTGTCGGTTGGCCTTCGGGGAGTGGAGGGCCATGCGTCGGCGGTTCAGCCCACCCAATGCACGGAACGGCCGATCCATGAAGTCGGTCAGTACGGCCAATGCGGCGCATGGGAGACGGCGAGTCGATTTGGCGCCACGCCACGCAGTGTTCCGCCTGCCGGTTAGTCACGCCCGCGCCGCGGCGGCCGCTGATTGGTCGGCTCCGGCTGGCGGGATTTCACCGCTGCCGCTGCCTGCGCCGAGCGTCCGGCGAACTGCGGCCGCGGACCTCATTGCCAGCTCTGCCCGGCCGCAGCTGCCAGCTCTGCGCGGCCGTCATCAAGATTCGGTCCCCTCCCCGCCACCTTATCCCGTCCACTTCGTCCGCAACCGCCCAGCCAGACTACGGGAGGTCGTAAAAAATGCGTAATGTATAATTGGATAGAGAGGCATCCAATAGACTGATAACCATTGCAACAGATTAGTAGAGCGATCCGTTACCGGTCGGTGGACGCTGGGCGTGATTCAAAAATGTGCCACTGGACGAAATCAGCCCAGTGGCACATTTTTGATAGTAATGCCGGCTTAT
The DNA here is from genome assembly GCA_030062745.1 of Capitulum mitella. NCBI lineage: Eukaryota > Metazoa > Arthropoda > Thecostraca > Pollicipedomorpha > Pollicipedidae > Capitulum > Capitulum mitella. Next base: position 12,819,028 of record CP099851.1, on the reverse strand, counting down.
ATCCTTTCTAGTCCTCGTTACATGATAATTATTGTTTTTAAAGATGAAAATAATCGTTCCTGTTACCGAATATCATTCCAGAATAATATTTCTTCACGTCGCGTAGTGCTTTTCACCCCGACACTCCGCGTAAGTTACTGAGTTTTCGAAATTGAAACTCACCCATAATTTTCAAAACGTGAAGTTGCTTTCGACCATCTGCCAGAGACGAGATAGACGGTAAGAAATCAGTCTTTGGGCACACACATGCGCACGGGGAGCCACCAGCAGCCGCTCACTTTTCAAACGGGCGATTTGCATCAGCACCGAAATTCGTCTCACTGCCGCGTGAATGGTTCTGCATTAGATGGGCCAGTGAGTGTTCGGCTACACACAGTGTCGGCTTGCGGGGCATGCAGCTCTCTCCAGACCCAGTCTGTGTAATTTAACAACGAACTAACTCTGTGCTACCTTGACGTTCATCACTTCTCGTCATACCAGTTTTATTCTGTTTTTGTTTTGAACAATCATGTATCAGTGAACTAATTTTATACGGCGTTGACGTTCATTATTTGTCATCATGCCAGCTCTCCAGTTTTATTTTAAACGTTACTTTCCACCTGGACTGCGTTACTCTCGCTTTACTGCTTATCCCGAGAGGCGTTTTGCGCAGAGGCATTCGGAATTTCAGTCGGTGGGTGACGGTCGAATTCTGCTCGTCGTCAGAAAAAGGCGTCGAGGGACTATTCAGTACTTGTCCAATCCGCCGCAGCGTACGGAATGATAGCGTGTACCAGTTGATGCGAATGCCAGTGAAATAGCTGGCACGTTAGACACTCCCCGATGGGATGGGGAACAAGATGCCGGAAGCACCCGGCTTCAGCCAAAATGAGCACAAGCCAGTGTTGTCAGAGCGAAGAAGGAAATCTGGCCACATAATATACGGTTGACCACGGAGCAGTGTTGGAAACCTGTTTTTTCTTCCTGGTGTCGGAGTACAAATTCTCTTTCGGAGTACAAAATGTCATGCATTCATGTGAGAAACATGGACTAACTAGGTGCTTTGCAAGCATATCTGGCCAACAGGGGCGGTCCAGTGCCTCCGTTTGGGGGGGGGGGCAAACCAGTTTCCTGGGTCTACATGGTAGGTCAGCAGAGTTGTTGACCGGGGGGTTGGAACGCGCCTGGCCATGGGTTCAGAGTGTACTTCAGCAGCCAAGTATAAATGGTAAACCATCAGCCGGGGGAAATGCTGGGCAGCTTCAAACTCTGGTTGAGTAGGAATATCCATGCCTTTTGGGGGAGGGGCAATTGACCATTTTGGAGTACAGAATTTTTCTTGGAGTATAATTTTTTTTTGGTGCTCCTTGACACCAGAAAATGGCAGTTTTTCCAACACTGCCACGGAGTCGTTGCAGGCTCATGGTTGGCAGGATGTGAGGTACTGCCCGTGACTTAGTTACCATTTGGAATGAGAGAGGAAGGGTTCGTCACGCAGTCTGTTACCATTTGGAATGGGGGAGGAAGGGCTCGTCACGCAGTCTGAACAAGGTTTGTCAGACGAGTAACAGAGGACACCGAAACAAGATCATCAGCCTGCCGTCACGTGGGTCGGTCCCGGTCTGAGCCGGTCCTGATCCGACGTCCCCGAGTCACGTGATGTCACCTCGGTCCGTGCGGAGGACGTGCTGGGCCGTGCCCGAGAGTCGTCAGGAGGTGCGTCTGGTCGCGTGCGTCAGGCGCCGCAGGTCACGTCACGGCGTCAGGTGTTTCGAGAGCCGGACGCCACGTTACGGACGTCGCACGTTCCGTTCTTTCCACACTGCGGACGCCACGTGTGACGAAGAGCGTCAGACGTCAGACGCCCTGGTTGTGACGCAGATGATGCGCATCACATGGGCCATGTGTTGTGGATACATCAGACGCACACTGACGCCCTGTGTCTTAATGCGTGTGTGAACGGAAGTTGCCACATCCTTTCGGTCACTGCTTTCGCGTCACAAGTGAACGCCACGCAGTGGTCTTACCTGACCTCGTCTGAAAAATGGAGTTCCAATTTCGCCTTCGTAGCGCCAGGCGACCTGTTTCTCGCATTCCGTTACCGGTCAGCAGGGCAGTCTTCCGCGCCGTTGCCAGTGCTGGCCGCGCCGGTCGGCTGTGTAGTAACCGCCTGGGCCGGAGCGCCCTGCCACGGAACGGCCTGTCTTGTCATGACGCCGCAGACCACTGCGAGGCTAGAAACGCGGGCTGAATTCCCACTCACGGCGGCGATTTTTCGTCGTGGCGGCGGGCGTGAGGGGCTGCGACGCTGACTGGTAAAAGCGGTCGGTACGGTGTTGAAACACAGCGCCGACCAACCAGAGCTCGCCGTCGGACCAGCCCCAATTTTAGGGACAGTCTCAGCTCAGCCCTGTCAGCTCAGCTCTCCCCTGGAGTTAGGATTGATGGAGGGCGCTTTGTTACCGCGTGCTGCGTCGTTCCCCCCGCACGTTGGTGCATCATCTCTGACTGAACTCGAACGCCGACTTACGATCCGTGGACTCCTTTCAAGGGCGACAGCGACTCCGACTCTGACAAGTCGACCAAGTCCAAGTCCGACAAGTCCGACAAGTCTGACAAATCGGAGAAGTCAGACAAGTCGGACAGCGACCAGTCTTCGTCCTCGTCAAGCGCCAGGTAACCACGCGTGCCGTAATAGTTGAAATGCCCGTCGCTTTAGGTCCTGTTCTGGGCAGTCCCGGACCACTGCTCGGGGACGGTGTGTGGGTGTCAGTCATAAGAACCTGAAATCTCCGAAATCTGTGACCATCCGCGCCCAGGCGCTGTGATGTCCGTTTGCTCCATGCTGTTGTACTTTCTGTCGGTGCGTCAGCACAGTAGCGGTGAACTTCGGAAGTGTGCCGGCGTTCTCCGGCGTTCTCGTGGCGTTCTTGGTGCTCCGGTTCCGCTGGCTGTAATCATGATTTGACCCAAGTCCTGGCATTGACTTCCCGTGGTGCCGACTGCCCTGAACGGCGTGCGTACCAGTACTCTTGCACCGCAATGTTGATGCTGGAATTCATTGGGAACCTACCCGTTCGTAATATGGGAAGAAGCTGAAGTAGACCGCACTATCTCACTGATCCATGTTTTCTCTCTGGCCTATGTCCTTTCGCTCTGATGTCTACTGCTCGTCTTGGTTTGTGTAGTCGCCCTTGACATATGGCACTTCACTCGATTTCTCGTGCATCCCGTGACTGGGCATTCGGCTTGTTGTGTTGATAACTGCGGACATTTCCAGGTGTCGCTTTTATTTCTTGATCTCGGCTATGTGCTCAGGCTTATGCTGCTTTTCGATCTCTACTGTGTTCCAGCCGCAAACGTATATCGTTTCTCGGTAATCTTGATCTGAATTTTACTCATGGGTCTCTGGTCTTCACTCTGATATCCGATCTTGCTCTGGTCCCTAACTTTAGCCCTGACCTCTGACTGACCTATGATCTGATTCCTGTGGCGTGTGGTCTTTGGTCTCTGATTTGTGGTCTGTCAACTTTGACCTCTGGCCCCTGATCCTTGACCTACGATCGGTGACCAATGACCTCTGATCTGTGGGCTCTGATCTCTGGTATCTGTGACGTGACCTGTGGCGTCCGTTCTCTGACCTGCGACCTCTGCTGATGTATGGTCCGTGACATGTGGCTCATGATCTGTGGCCTGGGACGTGTGGTCTTTGAGTTCTGACCTGTTATCTGTGACCTGTGACCTCTGGCTTCCTACATGTGGCCTATGACGTCTGTCCTGTAACCTGTGACCGCTGACGGGGCCGGTTCGCCTGCGGCAGTGACTCGGGGGACGGCAGCAGCGGCAGCGGGGACGGCCGCTCGTCGGTTCCGGCCAGGCAGGAGGCCCGGCGCCGCAGCCGACTGGCCGAGATCAAAGAGGTATCGCCGCCGCCACCGCCGGCGATAGGTCAAGGGTCAGACCGCCCCGGGCGGGCCGACACACCGGTCCGGGCGCGTCTGACGGGCGGGTGCGGTGTATGTTTAGGCGGCGATGCGTTTGTTGACCCAGAAGAGTTTTCATTCACGGACTTTGCCATCGTGGCTTTGATTGGAACGTGAAGCGAATTTATAAGTCTCGTTCTTGCCACTGTGCACGTTGCACTAAGGAATACTGCGTGTTGTCTGCTGATGGTTTTTATCCGACCGCCGTAGTCCTCGGTTTCGCTCGGTTATGAATCGCGTGGTCGGAGCGGCCGCAGACTGTGAGCGCCGACCGAGCCGAGCCGGCGTGTGACGGACGGCCGGCGGCTGGCAGGCGTACGAGGAGAACCCGGACGTCTACGGCATCCGTCGCTCGGGCCGCGAGAGGAAGGAGCCGGAGCGACTGTCCGTCAAGGAGGAGGCCCACCATGCGGCGGCCAAGGCGCGCAGCAGAAGGTGAGGAGGGAGGAAGGGGCTTCGGCGGATCGCTGGAGGCCTGGTCCTGGAAATGGCGTCGCCTGGTAACGTCCTCTGGAAATTTGACTTCTGAGCGCTCGCCAAGTGTGTTAGTGTGTCATGGGGAGTGTTTACTGTCGCATGCGCGTGATATACCTTTGGAGGGTGGTTTGTGTTAGTTGCTAGCATTGGTCGAGGATGGCTTGGCTCTGCATGGATGTGTGCCAAATTCGAGAAGTCGGTGCCGTCTCGTTGCTTCGTCGTCAGTGACAGTATGTGCATGATTTGTCGGTAGCTTCTCCTGACCTTTGTTAACCATGACAAACACTAAACGGTTATTATCCGCAGCTTTGTGCTTTGCGTTTGACAAAACTGCACAAAATGAAACAAAATGCTGCAATCGCTGCTCTTGACGACGGTGCGTCTGATTGCGGTTTGGTTACCGGTGTTTGTCCTGGTAGCACTGATTGTTCTTCCTTGATCTGTACTGTCTGGTGTCCCGTGCTGACAGTACCCGTACCCCGGTTAACAACCCTGGCTAGCTCAGCAATTTTGCCAGGTGTCCGATGTCCGGAGCACTAGCTATAGTGCCCGTGACATGACTGATGGTGGTAATTGGACCCATTTGTGACGCCGGGCGGCAGCGGCTCCTTTGGCCTCTGCGTCGTCGTGGCCCCTGCGTCGTCCCGCGGAGCCGATGCCCTAACATTCCCGTCGCCGTGAAGCGTTTTAACGTCGTCTGACGCCGCAGGTCTTCAGCGGTCTGGGGCAGCTCCGACTCGGGCTCTGAGTCGGATGACTCGAGTCGGCCGCGGCCGTCGCGGCGGCCTGGCGCCGCGGCGGCCGCCGCCAAACGGGCGCCGGCGCGGTCCCGGCCGGCGCCGCGCCGCCGCCAGCTCTCCGAGACGTCCGAGAGCGGCTCCGAGAGCGACACCGCCAGGTCTGTGTCGGGGGGGGGGGGAGCAGACGGTCGGAGACTGCCGGGGCTGTGTCCTAGCAAGAGGGACAGGTACCGCCGGGTCTGCGTCCCGACGAGATGATCTTTTGGTCGGAGGATCGGAGGACATAACATCTGTGTCGCGAGTATGGCGAGAGATTTCGTCTGAATATGATTTCAGACAGTTGCTTCCTAGTCACTGCTGCAAGGTTAAAGTTAACCCTGTTCCCGGAGGGCTAGACGGAACGGCCCATTCCCGGCAGGGAGGGGGGGGGGGGAGGATTCGGCCTCCCATGAGATCTCGAAAACTGCACATCCGATTTCATCGCAACAGCCGGCAATTGATTTGCCATGACGTTAACTACATTTTTATAAAAGCAGTTTTCATAATTTTGAAATGGGTGGATACATGGGACGGACAAGTCAAAATGAGGGATGTTTTTGAACTTGTTATAACTCTGTTGTTTTTGGACGGATTTTAATGAAATTGGCATGAATGGATGGATTATGAATGTGACTCGTAGTACTGGTCAGTTTCATTTCATTTCAGATTACATTCCAAATTCTAAGAAAATTCACAGGTGAACAGTGTTTTGAAAATAGGAGGAATAGTTTCTCAGAAACTGAATTAACAAAAAGTTAAAAGCTGTTTTTCTAGCTTGTGCTAGTCATGTTATGCTGAAGAAGTACAAATTGTATTACATTGTTTATATGTCAGCACAGGCGGTACCAGGGACATGAAAAAAGGGGAACTGTCATGTTCACATGTTCTTCAGGTGAGCTTGGGACCTTTGACATTAAATGGCCTCCAGTGACCTTAGTCACCTGGAAAATTTTGTGTACATCTGACATTGTTTGAAAACGTTTCCAGTTATTTGAATTCGCTATATTTCTAAAGTACCATTTCACAACTGTTGTGATATAGCACTGATATTTTAGGTCATAGCTTGGTGACCCGACCTGATATCAAGCTGAAACGTGTTGCACAAGAAGAGGTCACCCTTCTACGTCATAGATACTCCGGGTTAGGCATTTGGAAAAATAACGCCAGAGTTATGATCATGAAACCAAATTTTGACTTGTGACCTTGACCTGACCTTGTGAAGTGATCTCAGCGTAACAAAATTGCATTTGTGTGCTTGCATAACTGTTAACCTATACAGCCATATAAAATTTTATGTTCTGTCTTAAAAACGCTATTTTTAGCAGCCATTTTCCTTTTACCCTCAGCAGGGCCAAAAATAGCCTGAGGTGCCTCCCAAAAACGTTACCTGACTCCGCCCCTGAGCAAAATAAACTTGCGAAATTTTGTCACAGTACGTAGGAAGAATAAGTCAGAAAAGTGACCAAGTTTCGTGAGGTTGCGTAAAAAAAAACGGACTGGCAAGCAAAAAACCCGAGGGGGCCGATTTAGCCCCCCGCGGGGAACAGGGTCATTATCTCAAAAGCGGGTGTCGGGGTTAGACTTACGCCAGGATATCCAGCCATGATCCCAAGAAGAGGATACGACTATTACTGGACTAGAGACGGTGGCATATCAGTGGCATTTGTGGCTCATTGTTGTGGCGTTGGCACGGCCAGTGATGAGGTGATCTGGGGTGAGGAAGGGACAGGTCCTCAGCGGTTCCACCGTCCTGCTGCCGGTCCGGCTGTGTTCCCGGCCCACCCCGGACCTCATGACGCTGACGCCGGGACCGCGCGCGCTCGAGACCGCGGCCGGGCCGGGCCGGGCCGGGCCGGGCGGCGCCGCCCGTTCAGTGACCCCGCGGCTCCGCCGGCCGGCGACGCTGCATGTCAGCGCCGGCGGGCGGCGGCCGCCCTGCCCGCCCTGAACAGGGCCCCTCGTGCCGGCCGGCGCTGCCCGGGACTGGGGAGTTGGCGGTCGCGAGGAGGGCGGGGAGGGGGGGGGGAGGTTTGGCCGGGCGGGTGGAAGGCGAGGGAGGCCAGCGGCTGTACAGATAGGCTATCTGATGGGCGACGGGACTTGTGCTGATAGAGTATCTCACGTGGAAGTGGCGCAGGAGCGAATGGCAGCGCGAGGCGACCTCCGGCGACGAACTTATTACGACGATGCTGAAGGAATTTCACGTGGTTTATGTACGATAAAGGTTAAGCCAGGTGGAAAATATCTCCAAACATAGGGGCCATTCGTCATGAGTCACGACGAAAAACTAAGAAATGCCTGCTTATGGCGAAGCGCGCAGTGTAATACCACGCAAGGCAACTTCTGGTAATTACGCATTCCTCCTGGTTCAGCTAGCTCAACCAGAAGCCCAAAGGCGTTAGGTTTTACCCGACCTACAGCCTGCATCAGGTACATGGTGGCTGCTGGCTGCTGTCTTGACCACGCCTATCTGTACAGGCCGCCGCCACGCGTGTCCCGTCTCCCACTTCCATACTAAAGCTTTCATGTATTTACATGCTTCCAGGCGTGCCTTCTACCTGATGCGTGTAACCCCTGCTGCGGAGTTACATTCGTGGGGGGGGGGGGCGGCCGTGGGTCGATGGTGCATTCTCACTACTCCGCCCGTCCTTGTTCACGAATCATTGTTTCCACTTCGAGTCCATGCTTGTCTTTCACGCGTCCGTTTCTCATCACGAATCTATCCTTTCCGCCGACGAGCCAGTGTCCCCCTCGCGATTCGTTTCTCCCGTCACGAGTCTGTGTCTCCTGCTTGGGGGCCCCTCCGCCGGCTACCGGCCGCCGGCCGCCCTGCTCGGCGGCTGGCATCGATCCATGTCTGCCCGGCGGTCGGCCGGCCGGCCAAGGTCACACCAAGGTCGCCGGCGGCCTGCGCGTCGTGCAGCGTTGCAGCGCTGCTTGTGGGGCGCTGACCTTGGCAGGCTGGCCGGCGTGGGGAGGGAACTCTCGCCACCCAGCGTGCGACCGTGTCCTGAGCGCAGTGACGACATAAGCGGCCGGGAGGACCCGGGCAGCTGCCCCGTGCAGTTGTGGAAATGCGACGTAATTTCGGCGTTGTGGCACGGAAAGAAACTACGTAAACATGGCTGTATCCTCGACAAGTTAGAAAGCGTTCCGCCGGCGCTCAGGGGGTGATATGTGGCCGAACGTGGAGCGGGAATGTCACCGGCCGGCGTGGCCTATGTTTGGAGTTCTGGGCTCCATTGTCGTAGCCGGCATTTGGTGGAGCCACTGGGAGGACTAAGTTGGGGAATGGTGCCTTTTGCGGAATCCAGCATAACGTTTGTTTATGTTGGATGCTGTTTTGCTGTTGTTTGTTTATGGTTGCGGCCATTGCTTGGAAATCACGCCATAATGACGTCGACGCCCCGGGTTCACCCAGGGCCGGCGAGCCGTTTCTGAAAGGCTGTTTGCACTTCAGCCGTTGTGCCCTGACCTATGCACGTCTGGTCGGAAGAGAATGACTGCCGGGGAGGGTGGTGCGATGCGTTACCCGGACCTGTTGCGTCTCCGGCCGGCTGCCGACGGACAGGGAGTGGAGTGGTCGGGGTTTGGACTGTTGAAAGTCGCCGGGCCGCGAGCTGGACCGGCTGCCACTGAAGAGCTGGGAGCCACTGGAGAGTCGCCAGGAGGGGGGGGGGGGCAGGTAACTGATGCTGTGTGGAGATTAAAAATTATTTGCGTTCCGTCATTTTTCACGAATGCAGCGATCATGGCAGCGCATCGTATCTGATCTTGTCGCACTCGGTCCGATCCCATCTGGCAGAGCCTGACATTACTGTGCGCAACCTAGTCTGCTTAGGTTAAAGTAAACTTGACCTGGTTTTTACGTCTGTGACCTGGCCTGGCTGGGTTTAGCTCCACTTTGCGTCATCGTACTTGACTTAGTATAGATAATTTTGATTGAGCATGAGACCAGTTCTGAGGTCGAACGTGGCCAGGACTGACCGTACCTGTGCTAACTGAACTTGAGCTGTCCTGGCTTTATCGTACTTGACCTTACTGAATGTTACGTGGTCGGAGTTGGGCAGACCTGAACTGACCTGAGCTAATCGGGCGTGACATGACCTGACGTTTACTGGCTGGACCTGGCCTGTCCTAGCTTGATCTACTTGACCTTACCCACTGTTACCTGGCGTGACCTAAGCTGACCCGAACTGAACTGACCTGAGCCGACCCGGCCTGGTGTGACCCGACCTGACGTGGCCTGGCTTGCGCCGCAGTCGATCCATCAGCCGTCGGACGGGCTCGCGGGTCAACTACCAGGAGGCGGAGGAGGAGGCCACGGACGAGGATGACCTGATGGAGGTGGACGCGGCGGCGCAGGCGGCCGCCGAGGACACGGGTGAAACGGTGGAGCGCGTGCTGCAAGACAGGGTCGGCAAGGTCGGAGGTTAGTGGCTGGCGGCGCAGCGTACGGGTTGGGGGGTGGGGGAGGAGAAGTTTTAGTTTATTTTTGTGCTGTAAGTGTTCAGTGTTGTAGGAAGGTGAACTCGGTAAGAATGGAAGGGCAGTGTCAGCCAAGATGCATGTCTCACCGCGGAGGGAACGATGGTTGTGTTTTGGAAGGGTGAAGGAAGGCAGATCTTTTGTAGAGTGTTGGGGTAAGGGAACTCTCTGTGTCTGCTCTGTGTCCGGTCTGATGAGGGAAGGGAACTTCTTTGTGAGGCCTCTGAGGCAAGCGAACTTTGTGTGCGTCTGATGGGGAAATGATATTCTCTTTGGAACCGTTGAAGTAGGGGACTGATGAGCGAAGGAATGATGATGAGGGAAGGGAGAGCTTTCGTAGGGCCGTTAGGAAAGAGGTAATATTCTTCCGTTTGTCTGGTCAGGGAAGGGAAATTTGGTGTGGGGCTGCTGAAACAAGTGGGTTTTGCGTTGTGTTTGCCTGATGAGGGGCGGACATTCAGTGTGGGGCCGTTGAGATGGGGAGGGAGGATTCTGTGTTTGTCTGATGAGCGGGTGGTGAAATATCTTGAACGTAATGGCAGTGAGTAACAAGTTTCCTGCGTGATTAATGAGAGTCTGTTGAGGCTGTCGGTAGCGGTTGAGCTGCCGTTGACGTCGACAGTGTCCGGTGTCTCTTGTCTCCTGGCTGACAACGTGCATGGTTGGCCGGCGACTGTCCTAAGTTCTGCGGGCTCGACGGAAGCCTGTCCGCTGTCAGTGGCGGTCGTGTGAGTCGCCTCCGTGACAGTGGGCTGGACCCACTCCACCCGTCCGGCGGGCACCAGACATGCCGAACCTTGGCGACTTTGGCTGGGAAGCCTGCCGTGACCGGCGCACGGTCTGGCGACAGGGAGGAGAGGATGCCGTGCCCGCTGCATGATGCCCATCCTCGCTTGTGGACTGGACTCGGCCGGTGGTTCGTTTGGGCTGGAGATAGAGAGCTGGCGGCGTCGAATTTCGAACGCACCACCGTGCAGCTATGAGCCCGAGTCTCATCGCATTGAGCTAATGAGGGAGGCCAGACTCGGCCGCGGCCGACTGACGCGCCGGCCGCTGCAGCCACTGGCGCCGCCACCACCGTGTACGCCGTGGAGGAGAACGGCGACCCGAACGCCGGCTGCGACCCGACCGACCCGAGCCAGCAGCTGGAGACGCAGTACCTGCTCAAGTGGAAGGGCTGGTCGCACCTGCACAACACCTGGGAGTCGGAGGACACGCTGAAGGCGCAGGGGGTGAGTGGTGGCGGCCGGCGGCCCGCCGCGCTGCGCTCCGTTTCTCCTCTCTCTCCTCCTCCCCCTCTGTCGCTCTGTGTGAGTAGTGACATAAGGGGGTCATGTTGGAGGCCAGACCAGCAGTTTGATGGTCCTGTTGGCATTCTGCAGGTCGCCCCCTCCCCCGTGCCCACTTTGGCGTAGTAGCCGTAGCATTTAGAGGTCGCAGCTAGGGCGTGTAGCGTGCTGTTCTCTGTTTTGTCGTCTGGCGGCGTAGTTCTCGCTGGCTTCTGCGTGAGGATGGCAGCAGGAGTGTTAAGTCTGCTCCTTGGACGGGGCTCCGGTAATGTTTCTGTTTGGCTCTGAGAGAGCATGTAGGGAGGTAGCTTGCAGCGTCAAGCGCTCCTGGCGACGCCAGCAGTATGTAGGCTCGTTTCGCAGTCGACAGAAGCGCGCCTGCAGAACCTCGACTGCACGTGTGAGGCGGCAACGTAGTGGCAGCGATCTAGCTGGAGGCGTGCGGGCGTAGCGTGGCATGACAGCCTCAGCACGTCAGGAGCGCTGTGGCAGCGTGTGGCACGGTGACCGCCGGCTTTGCAGCTCCTCGCCGTCGGCCTGAAACGCCGTCGTGGATGGAGCTCTCTTTACGCTTGCATGACGTTCCTCTCGCGCGGCTTTCGCCCTCCCCTACTGAGCCCCTCTCTCCCGCATGAAACTCGGCTCTGGCACGCGCTCATTAGTGGCTGCCGCTGTCGAGACGATGACTGGTGCCGGCGGCCGGCGGCGGTCAGGCTGGCGCCGGGACCAGACCGCGGTGCATGACACTCTCCTCACGTCTTCCGCTCCTGCTTGTCCGTCGTGATCCGCTGTCTTCAGGACCAACCGAACTGGCCCGCCGTGGTTTCTGGCCGGGCTGGACTGGCGGGTGCTGGCCTGCTGTGCTTTGTGCGCGATATATGGAGGGCTTAACACGGACAGCTGTCGCTTTGCGTGCCTCCCTGGCCTGGCCCCTCGGTCAGTGGGGACAGCCGCCGGACGGCTGCCGGCGGGCCAGCCGGCCGGCCGGCGCCGGTCTCTGCCGGCTGTCTTGTGCGCGTCATCCCCTCACTGGCTGTGGGCGTCTCTCACCCAATCGTGCCAACGTACCGCTTCGCCTGCCACTGACGCCTGCCGGGACTGATTGCGTGCCGGACGCCGGCGCCGCGCCCGCCACCTAGCGGCGCGGCGGCCGGCTGCGCTTCGGCGCCGCGCCGCCAGATGCTGCCACTCACGCGGCGCCCGCCGTGCTGCGGCGCCCTCGGTCCGCCTGCAGTACTATGGTTTGCAGGTGAAGGGCCTCAAGAAGATCGACAACTACCGGAAGCGGCGTGAGGAGGTGCGTCAGTACCTGGAGTCGTGCGGGCCCGAGGAGGCCGAGTACTTCGTCTGTCAGAACGAGCTGCAGGAAGAGCTGGTGGCCACCTACCTTGAGGTGGACCGCATCATAGGTCAGTGGGGAGGGTCTGCTGGGAAGTGGACAGCATGGTGTGCCAATATTGAGGGCTTACTGGGATATGGGAGGGGGACCACGTCGTAGATCAGTAGGAGGGCTTACTGGGAAGGGGGCACACCGTCATACAATACACTGGGCTTTCTGACAAGGGCGACATCATAATTCAGTGGGGCAAGGCGTACTGAGATGGAGGCCACATCATAAGTCAGAGCTTGCTGTACTGTTTTGTATTGTGTTGCAATATTGTAAACACTGAGAGTGGGGTCACATCATGGATTAGTTAGGAGGGCCTACTGGGAGGGGGCCATATCAATAGTTAATGGGGGGAATCTGCTGGGAGATGGCCTCATCATAGATCAGTAGGGGGGGGAGGGTCCTACTGGGAGGTGAATTGCGGCATAGATCATTGGAGAAAGTGTGCTGAAAAAAATGCCTCACATCCATCCTGGTCAGGGGGAGAAACTGCTGTAGGAGGGGGGGGGTCCGGATGGGCCCGGACGTCATCCTTGGCCAGTGGATAGGCGTACTGAGAATGGACCGCACCTAAGAACATGCGCCTGGGGATTTGACTGACTGATTTTTCACGTGTGTATGTATGTCCCCGACTTTCGGTTAAAACTGTGCTTGTCATCATGGTTTGGTTGCCTGGCTTTCTTTTTTTCTAGAAAGAGTGAGATTGTTAATTTTTCAACAGCCATTATTCAGTCTGCAATTGCACCATCTTTGCACCATAAGGTCTAATTTGAAGTCGTGAAAGATGATTTCCTAAGCCTCCTGGCTACCTTGTGAGCAGTTTGTTCTTCGTATTGCTTTTTTTGCCCCATACTGCTGTGAAAAGTGTTGATAACCTGTAGAAACATTTTGCTGCTGGTATGATAATCATCTGAGAGGAATTGGAATTCACGGGTCTTCTAATTGATCGGATTTTCTTGCAAACGCAGTGGTGCACTTGCTGGTGGCATCTGCTTCGTGAGGAGTGCTGTGGGTGTATTATAACCTGAGCAGCGAAATACCCCGCAAGTATGCTGGCATTGTCACAAGGCATTCGTTCGACAAGGCCATGTAGGCTTTCAACTGACTGCATTCGAACTGCACGTGACCAGAGGGGACCCTGGCGTGTAAATCGTCTTTCTTCTGCTCACCGCATATCTGGGTCTCGTGCATGAAATCATTGCGTGACATCCATTGTCATGTGCCTTTGCGACTTGGACTTAAACCAAAAGTCATGCAGCTTATGTGCCGAGGCAAATCCCACAGGCGGATGTTATGAAGAAGCTCTGTCGTGGTGACAAGTGGTGCGTTTTTGTTATGCCGGAGCTTTAGCTTCGTTGCCCGTGCAGCACTAAGTCAAAGAGTCTTCATTGTAAGATTCAGCGAAATCTGGAATCCCCGTTGCAGTCGTCCTTGTTTTCCGGCTTCGTTGTTGTCTTCAACGAAAGCCTTGCTGCACTCAAAATGACGTAACCTCGCTTGGCCGGACCTTGCGGTGTCCGCAGAGCTGCTGTGGGGCTGTTCGAATGGGTCGTCATCTCCGGGAATCGATGAGGCGCACAGGATCCGCCCGCACCCCGCGCACGTAATCACGCAATCGGCGAGTCATTCCACACGTCGCGAGTCGTTTTTTGACTCGCTGACCGTCCTGTTGTCCGATTGTCAGATTGTCCAGCTGTCCGGCCGTCCGACTGTCAGACTGTCCGCCGGTCCGACTGTGCGTGTGCTCCCGCCGTCGTGGGCTCGGCCGCCCCTCTGCCCCCTTCGCGATTGTCCGACTGACGCCGTCCGGTGCCGCCGCCGCAGCCGAGGGCCCCAAGCCTGGCCACGAGTACCCGGACTACCTGGTCAAGTGGCAGAACCTGCCGTACTCAGAGTGCACCTGGGAGGACGGCACGCTCATCGCCAAGAAGTTCGAGCACCGCATCGACGAGTTCGTGGCGCGAGAGCAGTCGCGCAAGACGCCCACCAAGCTGAACCAGGTGCTGCGCCGGCGGCCCAAGTTCGTCTCTTTCAGCAAACAGCCGAGCTTCTTCAGCGGCGTGTCGGTACGTAGCGTTACGAGAGGGTGTGCGGCGACGGGTGATTGAGGGCGCTGGGCGCCGGGACTGCCGGCTGTTGCTGTCAGTCGCGCGGCTGCGGGGAGCGTGGCTGCTCGTGGGATGATGAGGCGTGGCTGGGAAGCCGGGGGACCGAAGTCTGTGATGTTCCTTGCGGCTCTTGCGCCGACAGTGGGTGGTGCCTGTTGCACTGACTCATCTTGCTGCCATCTGTCTGACATGTTTTCCATCACCTGTCTCCATTACCACGAGGAGCCCGCTAATTTTAAAGGAATCTGACCATTTTGGATGAGCATGACACTGATCTCGAAATTACCGTTGTGTAGCTACTCAGGTATGGCCGATTGGCCCCCGGATGCCTCATTCGCGCAGTACGGACAATTTTGTATGGACTTGTCGTCTCAAGGGTGCCGTTGTGTAGCCGAATCATTGCCGATTGGCCACGAGGCCCTCAGTCCTGCATTGCCAGCTGTCGGCCACCGACCGCACTAACGGTTGCCTTGGCTCCCGCAGGGAGACCTTCTGCTTCGCGACTACCAGCTGGACGGCATCAACTGGCTGGTGCACTCGTGGTGCCGCGACAACTCGGTCATCCTGGCCGACGAGATGGGCCTGGGCAAGACGATCCAAACGACCTGTTTCCTGTATTACCTTTTCCAACAACACGCGCTGTTCGGACCGTACCTCGTGGTGGTGCCGCTGTCCACTCTGCCCGCCTGGCAGCGCGAGCTGGCCAAATGGGGGCCCGAGATGAACGTGGTGACCTACCTGGGAGACGTGGTCTCTCGTGAGAAGGTCAGTCGCTGGAGGAGGAAGGGGCGCAGGCTGGGGGAGCACCAGGAAAATGTTTAGAGCACTTGGCTGTCTTAAAGGGATGTGGTAGAGTTGTGATCAGTCTAGTTGACTGATGGGTTTCTTGCTCTGTCTGTACGCACTCGTGAGTTTGAAATGACTAATTTCCGTTGGTCTCCCGTATTATTTCTAGTTGTCGACATGATTCATCTATTCTTCACGATCATTTTACATCTGGTTTTGTTATTTGCGCCATTGTGGGGGCCACGACAGACGTTTTTTTAACAGGTGCTGGATACGAGGGTTCTGTTAACGGATGGTCCGTCCTTGCGTCTGCGGCATGCGCGTGTGACGGTACCATCTCTTGTCGCTCAGATTCGGACGTACGAATTTACCTTTCCCGGCAACAAGCGGCTCAAGTTCAACGTGCTGCTCACCTCGTACGAGATCCTGTTGAAAGGTGAGCCAGCCCGCCAGGGTCGGCTGTGACGTGTTGCCTGCGAGCTCCGGTCCCACCCTGGAGCCCTGGAGCCGGGCCGGCGGCTGCTGTTGTGGTCGCGGCGTTCTCTCGAAGCGTTGGCGTCTCGCCTGCGAGCGGGAGTGCTGTTCGCAGAGACGTGGAGACGTGGCCTGACCTGATCTGACCTGATCTGGCCAGACCAAACAAGATCCGTGGTTGGGCATGGATTCTTCCTGCCATTCCGATCTCGTGCTTACCGCCCGGCCGCCTCGCCGTCTCCACGCGTGTCACGCGAGCTTGTCAGTGACTGAGCCGCTCCACTTCTGACATGACGATCTGAGGCCGGATTTTCGCCAGTCAGTTGTCTCCTGACCGTCTGCATCAGCCTGAAGAGGGCGGCGAGACAAAAAGAAACTCCCCATCTAAACGGATCGTTTGATGCCCTGTAGTAAACCATGTTCATATCCGCTTTTGGTTTTGCAGGGATTTTGTTAAGTTTAACCCGCGCACGACCGTCGGTCCGTTTCAAACATGGGCGACTGGGGGGCGGGGGTAGTTGGCCCCCCCTCTAACTCACGAACGGTTGATCGCACGATAAAAATAAGCATACCGATGGAAAGCTTGTGACGAGTAGAGCTCGAAACTGGTCTCATTTTTAGTTTCAGGTAATATGTAAGCAATTTACGCCTGATATATGTTTTCTCATAGCCGACTGCATGAGACCGAGAAATAGCCTGAATCTCAAGGGCTGTGAATAAAAACGCATAGGTAAAGGAACCAGCGCACAAGTAAAAGTCCGCGGATGCCGATACACGTCTAATTTCCCAGATTTGTTCAGTATATACGCCGAAACGTTGAGATAAAGACACGGCATTTCTCGTGGTGGCTGTAGGCGTGCGCTGCTGCCGTATGCGGTAACAAATTGACGGGAACTAATATTAGCGTTCCTTTATTTTCGCGAAAAAAGACGATCTATTAAGTTTTATTGATCTTAGAGGTTCTTGTGGTGGTTTTTCATGCTTAAATTTTGGAAAAATTCATTAGTTATCAATCTGCAAAATTGGCGGAGCTTTATTCGCGAGAGCCTGTTTATTTCCAAAATATGCTATTTTTCCAACTTTTTGAGGCTCCTGGTATTACTTACGTCCGTGCAAGCTAGTTCTGCCATTTTCTACCCATTCTGAGTAATTCATCGTCGATTTTGACGGTGGTACACTTTGGCTCACTACAGTTATTCGTGACCTGACCTCAGGTCAATGGCTGCAAGTCATTGATACTTTGCCCAATGACGGTAACTAGATGTCTGCTTCACTCCACACTAAAAATGTTATGAAATATTCCGTCAATTTCCGAAAAAAACGACATGTGTTAAAAATGGGTTTGACCGTAGGTCAATGGTCCGGGAAATTGCGAAAAATCTGAGATAGCAGATTTGTTGCATCTATCACGTTCACTAATCCCTGAAAGTGTTATTAAGATATCTTGTTTTGCGAAAAAGTTACAGGGCGCTAAACTTTTTTGGACGTAGGTCTGTTTGACCTGACCTAGGTCAGGCACCTGACCTGACCTGAGGTCAAAATTTTGACACGAGATGTAAAATTGATGAAGCAAAAGGTACACAAAGTTTCGTGACTCTGTGTTTGTTGGTTCTCTCGCAATGCCAGAAAAACCTCAGGGGGGGGGGGGCAGTCAACTGCCACCTCCAGTCGGGGACGGGTTAAGGCGCCTGGTGTAGCTGACCGACGCTTGACATCACCTGAACTGAACTCAAAGGGACAGATTCTGTCGTCCACTCGACAGTCAGTTGTACTGTGGTCTGATCTGACCGTGGACGTTTCTGAGTAATGCAGCCGAACGTTGATCTTATCGGATTTGCTTGGCCCGCCCTGACCCGGCCTGACCTGAGCTGACCTGACCTAACCTGACATGGCATGACATACCTTATCTCACCTCACTTCATCCCACTTGAGCTGATGTTCTAATCTGATCTGGCCTGATGTGACGGACGCGACATGACCTGACATGGCATGACCTGACCTGACCTGACCTGACCTGACCTGACCTGACATTACGTCATTTCGCCTAATCTGGGCTGACCTGTCCTGACCTGACGTGACATGGCTTTACCTAACCTGAGTTGACATGACCTGGCCTGACCTGGCTTAGCGTGACCTGAGCTGGCATCACCTCGTCTCACCTGATCCGAGCTGACTCGCCTTGATTTGACCTGGCCTGATCTGACGAGGCATGATGTGACCTGGCTTGACCTGACGTGGCCTGACCTGACCTGATCTGGCCAGACCAAACAAGATCCGTAATGATCCTAATGCTCCCTGACCTGATCTGATGTGACCTTCTCCCACCTGACATGACCTGACCTGACTTGACTTGCACTGCAGACAAGTCGTTCCTGGGCGCCATCAGCTGGGCGGCGCTGCTGGTGGACGAGGCGCACCGTCTGAAAAACGAGGAGTCGCTGCTCTACAAGACGCTGTTCGAGTTCAACACCAACTACCGCCTGCTGATCACGGGCACCCCCCTGCAGAACAGCCTGAAGGAGCTCTGGAGTCTGCTGCACTTCATCATGCCGCAGAGGTTAGCACTTGTGGCGGCGGCGGCCGAGGAGGCTGCCCTGCCCCTCCCCCCCTCCCGACCCTGGTCCGCACCGTCCTCCCATCGGCCCTTATGCTTGACGGGAATTCCTACCGATCGCTGAATGTTGTGATGGGATCTGTCATGGGTGTATATGTGAAGTAGTTATTTAACGGTATTTACAGACATGTACGTGGAGAGTATTATACTCTTCACATACATACATACATATGTGAAGAGTGTTATTCTCTTCACAAATGCCCGTAGATACCGTTGCTCTTGGCGTCGTATTTTATGTATTTGTTTGGGAGCTGTCTGCTGTACGCCATACGCACATTGGGGCTCGTTCACACCAGTTTTGCGATGTTGGACCTCTGGCCGGTCTTTTGCTTACACACCCATTCATCGGACGAAAAACTGGCTAGTTTTTTGAAGACTGAAGGTCTTTAACACGTGAGCTTTTACCTGACCTGGATCCCATGGAAACCTGCCTTCCAGTCGTTGTCACACTTGTCACAGTGATTTTTTTCAGGGATAGGTTCGCAAAAGTCGTGGATCATCTTCATTTGTAGCGTCTCGGGGTGTGCCAGTAATCTCCAGTTTTCAGCGTCGTGCTAGCGTCATTGGGGCAGAAACAAAGAAACGCATTCCAGTGGCTGCTATCCTGCCGCTACAGTTAGTGCCAGCTGCTGCTGATGTACACCTCTCTCTCCGTCTCTCGGTTGGCCGTTATCCCCTTCACGGCCGTTCCGCCCCCGCCGTGGTTAGGAGCTTTATCTCCCCCTCCCCCCCACACGTGGCGATTACCTCACAGTGTTACCGAACCTCTGCCTATACCGATATCCGCCTCGGACGGCCACTCTATCCCCTCTGCAGGTTCGACCGGTGGGAGAACTTCGAGGTGGACATGGACCAGGGCAGCAGGGCGTATGCGCGGCTGCACAAACTGCTGGAGCCGTTCCTCCTGCGGCGCGTCAAGAAGGACGTGGAGAAGTCTCTGCCGGCCAAGGTGGAGCAGATCCTGCGCGTCGGCATGACGTCGATGCAGCGCCAGTTCTACAAGTGGATCTTGACACGCAACTACACGATGCTGAAGCGCGGCCTGAAGGCGGCGGCGCCGTCGCTCATCAACGTCATCATGGAGCTGAAGAAGTGCTGCAACCACGGCTTCCTGACGAAGCCGCCCGACCCGGAGGCCCGGCTCAGCAGCAACGAGATGCTGCAGGTGCGGAGGCGCAGCGTGGCTATAGCAGCTGGAATGCTGGGAACCCTGGTTGTGGAACAACGAACGACTTTCTTAATGCCAGGAAAGACTGGTGGGATGTTTCAGCTTAAGCTGTTCTTCAGCTCTAGGTCACTCCCGAAGATGACGTAGGACCGAAATATTGAATCTGGTATTAATACATTCCTTCTACACACAAAACCAGCCTCTTTTAGGGTAAAGAAGGTTGTTGTTTTTGCATATGATGTCAGAAATGTGTTGGCCAGTGAGGACCATTTATTGCTATTTTGGGTTAACCCTGATACTTCACCGCTACCGCTGTTCCGGGCTGGATCCAGGTCTCCCAGGGTTAATGAAGTACATTTACAACGGTCACCCTTGACCCACAGACAGTGTCGAACAAAGGGCCATCCCCAGGTGGGTCACAGGATGGCCACGCAGTTACCTGCGTGGCCATTCTGGGTAGGGTAGGGGTGTAGGGCGATATGTCAGGATGCGGGACGTTACGGGTTTTCGAGTTCCAGTTTGAAACGGCTTAAGTAGTGCCGTGTGTCATTGATCGTTTCTCGGTTGCGTTTGGATGTAGTCTCCGTACCCATCTTGTTCGCTAAACGAGCCTGTGTTGTTGATGCCAGTCATCTGTCCCTTTGCGTTCATTTATCTCCCATTGAGATGTCTGCCTTAGTGTAATTCCTTTTTTCCTGTTTTTGATGTTGGAATCCTGATAATCCCATATTCTTCATCATTCCAGTTTAATGTATAATTGCTAATTCAGCGCAATATCCGGTAATCAGTCTCCCACCGTCCGAGCCCCCAGATCTGCGCCATCCCCTCCGATCCTCCGCCGGACAGCTGACTCCGCCTCTTCGCCGTTCCAGAACCTGCTGCGCGGCAGCGGCAAGCTGATGCTGCTCGACAAGCTGCTGGTGCGGCTGCGGGAGCGAGGGCACCGCGTGCTCGTGTTCTCGCAGATGGTGCGCATGCTGGACCTGCTGGCTGAGTACATGCAGCTGCGCCACTTCCCGTTCCAGCGGCTGGACGGCGGCATGCGGCGGCGACCTGCGCCGCCAGGCCCTCGACCACTTCAACGCCGAGGGCTCGCAGGTGGGTGCCGGGCGGACGGGGAAGGGGGTGTGGGAAGGGAGCAGTGGGGCTGGGAGGGAGCTGGAGGATGGGGGTTGAAAGGTGGGAGGGAACCAGAAGGGGAGAGGCCCCCACCCCCGGCTCAGATTGCCCCAGGGAGTGGGGAGAGCTTTGTTGTGGGGCCGCACTGGGGGGAGGCCGTTTTCCGACCGGATGGGAGCAATACCACAAAGAAGCAGGTACGTCTTGAATCGCCAATGATCGATCGATTGCGAACTGGCAGCCCCGGGTCGGGGACAGGAAAGCGACGTCTGGCCAGGGTGCGGCGGCTGATGCGGCGGTCATCTCAGCTTGTCTGCGCCAGTTTTCCTAGCAACTGTCC
The DNA here is from genome assembly GCA_030062745.1 of Capitulum mitella. Classification (NCBI taxonomy): domain Eukaryota; kingdom Metazoa; phylum Arthropoda; class Thecostraca; order Pollicipedomorpha; family Pollicipedidae; genus Capitulum; species Capitulum mitella. The sequence continues at coordinate 12,798,037 of CP099851.1, read as the reverse complement.
CTTTGCACTGCCCGTCATGCCGGGCATGAATTTATCATCACGCTCGGCGCCAGCTCATTCAACCTCGGAAAACAGAAACCTGCGCTGAGTTCTGCGGGTATCTTCCCCACCTGTCGCGTTGTTCGAGGCTGAACAGGCGGTTGACGCGGTGTCCGGCCGGCAGGACTTCTGCTTCCTGCTGTCGACGCGCGCCGGCGGACTGGGCATTAACCTGGCCACGGCCGACACGGTCATCATCTACGACTCGGACTGGAACCCGCAGAACGACCTGCAGGCGCAGTCGCGCGCGCACAGGATCGGCCAGAAGAACCAGGTGAGCGTCGGGCCGGGTCGGGGCGTCGGCGGCCGGCGGCTGGGCCGACTCCGAGAAACGCAGACGCACATACACATTAACACACATCCTTGTGACGCCGACACATGTATATGTTTTCAGGTACATATGCACAAGCATGCTGGCATGCAGATATATGTGGCCGGATATTCTGATATGCACAGAGATTAGTACACATACTGACATACAAGCTACGCAGTCAGACAGACAGACGGATACGCTGAGAGAGAGAGAGAGAGAGAGAGAGAGAGAGAGAGAGAGAGAGAGAGAGAGAGAGAGAGGGAGAGAGAGAGAGAGAGAGAGAGAGAGAGAGAGAGAGAGAGAGAGAGAGAGAGAGAGAGAGAGAGAGAGAGAGAGAGAGAGAGAGAGAGGGGGGTATATATGCTGACACACGATTGTACAAACTGAAACTCGTATACAAAGAGGCAAATCCAACCAGCTGCAGACATCAGACACCTAGATATATGTACAAGCAGGCACACCAGCAGATAGGAAGATAGACATGGGGGTACAAAGACAAATGCAGAAGCGTCGTTCCCGGATGCGCAAGCGGACGGACTGGCAGATGGACACGTAGACGGACATGGTCACTCAGGCGAGGTCCAGCCGGGCACGTCCTGTTCTGGACAACGACCATCGAGCCGCCTGGGAGGGACATGACCGACACGGCGCCTCCCCCGGGCCGCCCGCGCGTCGCACCGTCGCGGACGGTTTGGGGCGCTGTGTCGAGGTCGCCGGTGGAGCTGGCCGGCCGACCGGAGCGTCCTCGGCCGGCCGCCAGCCGGCAGAGGAGACCCCCGCCCGGCGCTCATCGGGCGTTACCCGCCGCCCGGCTGGCCCTGAGACTGAGACTGAGTCGACCGATAGCCGGCCTCCCGACCTTGACATAAAATGCGTATTAGTGGACTCAACAAAACGCTGTGCTGTAATGACATGTCGCTCAAATCCGCCACGTGTCGCGCTGTTATCTCGTGGAAATAATTGGCACACGGCTTTGTATCTCGATCGTAACTGGTTCTTGGAACGGATATTATGTGGTGCAGGCTGGTTTTCCCTACTTTGTTGGGTTGGAAACATGGCGTCGAAAGCTCTTCCTCATGCATCCTTGTGTGGCACCTCATGTGCTGTCCATCGCGTGAACCGCAGGCTCAAAATATTCGATGCTTGCATTAACAGGAATCTGTAAACCCGGAACAACCCGCTTTCCCTCTGCTACTTTTGCCGTCGTAATTGGGTCTGACAACTTGAAGAGACCCTGTTTGCATTCCGAGATCCACATTCTGGTCAGCTGTGTCCATGACCGGTGATGGTGGACTGAGTATGGTGCCACCTGGTGGCGCCAACGGTACCTCTGTCGGTCGCTGGCGGATCCGCCCGGCGAGCGGCTGCTCCGCGCGAGACCTCTGTACACTGCACCCGACCGGCACCAGTGATCCTGTCCATTTGGCTGGCCTTCCAGAGAGCCGTAGCGAAGGACCGGAACGGGCAGAATTCGCCTTTATGGCTCTGTGTGCCGGAGCCATTGTCATGCACGACCCGGCTGCATTCCCGCTGCCGATAGCCCGGTGCTGTAATCCCAGGAGGCGTGTTCTGCACGTCTCTGCGGCGCGCGGAGGAGATGGTCGCGCCGGCTGCGGTGCACCACAACCATGTCGCTGTCGGCTTACACTCGATATCTTTTCAAGGACGCTGAACCAGATTTTGGCGTTATCAGTGCGGGCCGCTAACTGTCCATGTCTTTCTGTGGTCAGCTATGGAAGGTCGAGGGTTGATGCTGTGACCTTTGTATGCTTTGCTGCGTCTGAAAGGACAAGGGTTTTTACTCATCGGAGACGGCATCGATCGTGCAAGCTGTCAGACCGATCACCTATGAGTCAGCAAGCGGCCGAAACGTTCTCTCGCTTATCTCATCCGTAATTTTTACGGGCGTGTTGCTTTTTCTGCCTCTTCTGTATGAGTGTACGAGTGTACGGGAGAACGAGATTGAATTGGAGATCAATGGAGAAATTACCGTTCCGGAATGCTGGCGACAACTGCCTGCTGTTTTGAAAGTTACGCAGTATGTCAAATCCACGTTGGTAATGACTGTTGCATGGCCGGCCGTGAAGAGGAGCGGCTTTGTCCGGACTGGCGGCATGGTTAACACCATGTTCGGGAAACTCCTGCTCAAGGACCGAGAGGAAGGAAATCCTTCTGCGGTTCCGTGTTTCTGAAGCGTACTAAAATTAATGGGATGTAACAGCGACATAGCCAAGGACAGACGTACGTTCGGTCTGCGCTGTCGCAAAAATAAACGACAAGGGTGGACTGTCAGCTGCAAGATATTAAGCAGGCCATGGACCGGCCCTGATGTCCCCAACGTCATGGGGGTGTAAGGTAAGATCTCGTCTTTCGTTACTGGGTCTTTTTGAAGAGCAGTTACAACAGGGTTTTGCTGTGGGTGCTCCAGTGCTTCCGAACACATTGATCTGGTCCAAAACATTTTCTTTCGTCTCATTCGTTGTGCGTTGAGGAGGTCCTGTCCTTTTTTGCAGCGACAGGAAGACATTGAGCTGGCGTTTATTGGACTTGGCGTTTCGGCTTGGATTTGTGTCCCTTTTATGCGCAGGGCTGGACTGTGAGACGATGACCGGCCTTCGTTAGCGTTCGGAATATTTTGTTTGTCTTGTCACTACCGAACAGAAATATTTGTTTTCTTCGTGTCATATGGATGAAGTTCCAGTCTCTTGGGATTGTATTTATCTCGTGAAGCCTTTACATTTTTTTTTGGTTTTCCCAAAGTAATGTTACGGACGTTCAGTAACGAGTTTGCGTGTGTTTACGTGGTATTCGGATGTTTTTGGGCAAAGGAACGAACAGCTTGACATTCGGTTTGGTAGACGGCGATATCACCCGCGAAGTTGTGAGTTTGAACTTCCCTTTGGTCATACGCCGTGGGAACTCATGCTAGCACCACCATCACCAGTAACGAGGTCCTTTTCGTTCTGACGGCAATGCATGTAATCGGCTTATCTTCCAGTGCACTGGAAGATGGGCTCTGGAATATGGGAACATGCAGTCATAAAATTTATGATGGCCTGCTGATGTGTCGAAGCAGAATTCACAATCAGCGGCATAACCATTGTTTCCACGAGTTTTTTTTCTGCCTCCCGAACCTGGTCCCGGCCGGTTCCCGGACCTGTCGCTGGTGTACCCGGGCCTGGTCCTCTCTGAGGTTCGGTATATCCGGGCCTGGTCCTCTGAGACCCGGTGTATCCGCTCCTGATCCTGTATTGGCTCGGTATATCCGGGCCTGGTTCTGTGTTGGCCCGGCGTATTCGGACCTGGTCCTGTTTTGGCCCGGTGTACTGGGACCTGGTTCTGTGTTGGCCCGGTATATCCGGACTTGGTCCTGTCTAAGGTCCGATGTGTCCGGACTTGGTCCTGTGTTGGCCCGGCATATCCGGACCAGGTCCTATCTGAGGCCCGGTACATCTGGACCTGGTCCTGTGTTGGCCTGGTGTATCCGGACCCGGCCCTCTATTGGGCCGGTGTATCCGGGCCCGGTCCGGTGTCGGTCCGTTGTATCCGGACCTGGTCCCGTCTGAGGCTGTTGCGGCCGGAGCCGGTCCGCGTGTCGTCGGCGCGGACTGTTTGGAGCTGACCGAGAGCGCGGACCGGCCCGGTCCGGTTCGACTGGCCTGACGAGCCCGGCCGGGCAGCCGGCGCCCCCGACTTCCGACCGGGGCGTGAATCAGCGCCGGCGCAGAGATCCCGATCTGGTTCGGCGCCACTCGGAGGTGCGGAATCCTCCGCCCTCTGGGTCCCTGACGGGCGGCGGAAGCGGGCCTCTTCCGGGCCCGTCTGACGGAGCGGAGCTGGGAGCGGCGGCGGCCAGTCCAGCCGGACTGGACTGGTTTGCTTGTCATGGGAGGGTTGACCGTGCAGCCTCGCGTCGCATTCACCGGGAGGATAGAACAGGAATCTTGGCATGACGCCTGAAGGTCATGCTGTCCTCGGATCGGACAGCGTGGACAGACGACCGTGTCACTGAGAGTGTGATCCAGAGTGCGCCGTTCAAACTTCTGTTTATTACTGGGAGCCATGATCAGAAACGGATGGTCCTGAATTATGTATTTCTACCGCTGCCCGGTCCGGGGAAGTTCTATTGACTTTCAGATTCCTGTGTTGCGTAGATAGTCGTTTCCCGTGCAGCTCGGAACCAGCCGGGGATGCTGGAGTGCTTCCCCGCCTTGGAGCGGGGTGACATTCTGGTGTGTATCCTCTTGGCGTAGTGCAACTCCTCCTGCTCCGGAGTGTCTTCTTCGACGCGTCCGGCGCCTGCGTTCCATGGCCTTGGCATTCCTGCTGGCCACCCTGGCGTACAGCAGTGCCCTTGGACAAGACTCTGGGTCCCCGACAGACATGGGTCTCCCGGGGTCCTGGATTCCCCGAAGTCATACCAAGTCCCGCGGCGGCCCCTTCGGCATACCATCGGGACCCACGGCTGTGGATGTCTGAAGGTTGCTGGAGGGACCCAGAAGGAGTTTCGCCCTGTTTTCTATCAGCGCCTGTGTTTCCCATGGACAAATGCCAAAATGCTGGCGTGCACGCGGGCGCTACCAAAAGCAGACAGGACGACACCCATGCCTGGCCTTTCCGGCGCACCATCTGGCACGTCCTCCGAGCTCCAGCGACTGGCCACCTGAGCGAATTGAAACACGCTCATCTGGCTGCTCCGCTGGGAAGCGCGGCCACCGCCCACCACGCTCCCGGTACCCTCCACCCACGGTGGCGCCCATCAGTCCCGGATCAGCCCCCTCACGCGGCTGGCGGCGGCAGAAACAGATGCCTCGCGGCGGCCTGATCATTCTGCGGCCGGCTTTGGCCGCTCGGAGCGCGCTTAGCTGCAGTTCCGTGAGGTTCGGTGGCGGCGAAGCGCCGCGCGAATGCCGCCCCAGATGAGCGCGCCCTTGGCTGGCTCGTCTGGCCATCAGCCGGCCAGGCTCGCTCCCGCCGCCGGTAAGCCGGGCCGGAGCGCCGGCGGCGACGGCGCGGCGGCGGCGGCGGCGGCGCTCCTGGTCCGTCGTCGGCAGCCAGTCGCGACCTTCGGGACGCCCTCGGCCGGCCCTGCCGTCGGGCCGCGCGGCGCCCGGCCGCCCGGTGCGCTCCGCTCGGCCGTGGTTCGCTGTAATCAGCCGTGCTGGGTCGCCATCGGCCGTGGTAAATCGCGGCCGGTCGTGCTCGGTCGTACTCGGCCGTGCTCGCCGTACTGGGCTTGCTTGGATGTGCTTGGCCGCACTTGGCCGTGCTCATCGGTGTTCGGCTGTGCTTGGCGGTGCTCGCCGTACTCGACCGTACTCAGTCTTCCTTGGCTGTGCTTGGCTGTGCTTGGCCGCACTTGGCCATGCCCGCCGTGCTCGCTGCAGTCGGTCGTGATCGACGTGCTCGGCCGTGCTTGGCCGTACTCTGACCCCATGTGGCCTGAGTCGACAGGAATTGACGTACCGCGGGTACGGCGTGACGTAGCAACCCTCTCGCCTCCCGACCGAGAGGTCCCGATCAGGTCCAGGCAACACTGCCATGTCGCCCTCGTGGTGGCAGCCGGCAGAGAGGCGTGACGCCAAATGGTCCTGGCGGCCCAGGCGTCGATAAGCCCAATAGACGGCCGGCTGACGCACCCGCATTCCGTGGAGGCGCTGTCGGCTGGCGCCGTGCAGGCGGACACGGGAATGTGGGGACCGCGCCGCGGAGGCGCCATCGAAGCCATCGGGACGGCGCCCGCGTCGATGCCGTACCGCGAACGCCTGCTCCGAGTCGGCGGGCATGTCGCGTCCTCTGTCTGTGGCGGCGCCCTCCCCCTCTCTTTGGACACCTGTCGGAATACGGTAGTCGGTAGTCCCTGGTGTTGTATCGAGGTACGTGTCCTGAGGCAGTGGGTTCGGTCCCCCCTGGCGTTGTATCGCCGTACCTAACCACGACCTAACCACGTACCGGGATACGTGGTTAGGTCCATCCTGGTGTTGTATTGGGACACGGACCGGGATATGGGGTTGTGTGTTGTATCGGACACTTGGGGGACACGTATCTGGATACGGAATTCGGTCCTCCTTCGTGATGCACCGGGACGCGTTCTGGGTCACACGCCCTTCGTGTGGTTTGTCGCTTAGCAGTCAGGCATCCCATCATTCTCACCCCGAAAGTGAGGCACAAAGTTCGTTACGCCCATGAGTCCGGAGCCATTGTTTGCCAAGCTCCGCTGGACATCATTATCAACCGATCAGATATGGTATTATATATATATATATATATATATATATATATATATATATATATATATATATATATATATATATTGTATATATATATATATATATATATATATATATATATATATATATGTATATATGCATATATATTTACATATGTAATATAGGATATCCAAACCGACTTGTACAGTTTTATCAAACTTCATTGGCCATCGGTATCAGCTGGATCATGGATGGTCAAACCGACGTGTACAGTTTAATAGCTGCCGCGAAACTGTCGGGCGGGACCGTTTACAACAGCTGGTACAGCTCATCCTCAGGATTAGTGTTCAGTGAGACAGGCCCACCTGTTGTCCTGTCGGCCAGCGCTGGGCGGACGTTTCGCGTGCGAGTCGTCACGCGCTCATGAAGCGGATTACAGGCTGTTCATGAGTCGGGTGTTCTGAGTCATACGGCTTTGGCCGGTGCCGGGCTGCGCGGCTGAACCGGCGCCGCGGATGGTGGCGTTAAGTCGGGTGGAATTCCGGCGGGGTTCGGAATTCCAACTTCGATTGGACGAGAGGTTTGAGGAAAATAGCGCGTGCATGGAATTCTTATTGGTTGTTTTTTTTTGGTTACAGCTTTGACTATTCCAGGTCATGCCACGAAACCGAAACGGAGACAGTTAAGTTTTTTTTAGTGGAGGTTTAGCCCGTCTTACTGTCAGTGGTTGAAGAGAAACTTTCGAAACAAGAAGCAGTGTTTACCTTACGACTCGGTGGTTACCGTATACATTTATTTTGAATCACTTGGTGGATTTATGTGTTTGAATCCCTCGTCATTTCCTGCGCAAACCAGACTGACGTAGCTGGAGCAAGGAAAACGCTAATCGTGCGTTGGGGCTTGGGAATAGCTTTCCTGCACCTGTCTTCCTAAAAGCACCTGGGTGTTTCAACCCAGCACCACCTATAGGGTGTCAAATACGGCACCCCTCGGTTTTTCTTGAATAACTTTTGAGCCGTTAGAGTCAGCCCAACCAAATTTTCGGTACCTGTTGAACAGTCAGTTCTGCATATTTTAACATCAGTCATTTTTATGCTAGGTCAGGTCATGGGGATATGACGTCATAAGTGAACCCTTGCATGCTTGTTTTTGCCTTTTAAGGTGGTGGCACGAACATGCTTCGTTTTTTTTTTGATAATATTTGTCAGTGTAATGCATGGATTATTTGGATTTGCAAAGGAAACGGTCCCCAAAAGGATATACAGTCGTGACATGTTAATATTAAAGGTCATGCTAAGTCACATGCATGATGGCAGTTAGACTGATTCGCATTGTGGTTGATTGAAGTTGTTACCGCAGACTTTCCCCATCATTCATGTCAGACAAACAAATCTATATGCACTTCTTAGCAAAGTTCGCCAAATGCAACGTGAGGTCATGTCAGGCCACGTCACGTCATAGGTAGATGTCAAAACGAAATAAAATGCAACATTGTCTGTGGAAGATCGCTGGGTAGCAGCAGACGACAATTATTGTTCCCAGTCGGAAAAAGAAAAATGAGTAATTGTCCTGACCTGGCTTGACCTTGGCCCACTAAGGAACAGACAGAGCGTATTTGATTATCACGAGATGTCATTTCAGTCTGAATCGCAGTGAGTAATGTTTTCTTTTTGTCAGGAAGAGTAATGCAATGTTATCTGACCAGACCTAGACTGACCTTGACTGGACGAAACGCAGATAATGCAAGACTGATCATAAAAAGGTTTCACTTTCATTCGTTTTGCCACGTACATCAGAACGCTTGCCAGTGAGTATCGATCTTTGGCATGTAAAGTAAGACCAGTGTCTCCGCTTGACCTAGGTTGACCTTGACCTGACATTTTTTAACATTTTGTCGTACATTTGATGCGGAAAACCTTTCGTTTGATACCCAGTTGAAGGCTCTAAGACCATTTTTACCGATGATATGAGGTACAAACCAATGCCAGTTTTTCCGACGTCGTTTTGCGTGATCTGTAACGTCGTCAGTCACGTGACCAGGGCTAACGTAGTATTTTCTGAATCGCAAGACTCAGGCTATCGATTGGTTGTAGACCGGTTCAGATCCGACGGTTAGAGCCTGAGATAGCGGCGTACCCTGTTTGACACCCCCAGGCGGTCGCTGGTACGAAAACACGCCAGGCAATGTCGAGTTAAGGCAGTGGTAGCATTGGAAACTCCGTTTTGATCTTGGGTATTCATGCATGCATTCCCTTAAGAGCATATGATTTTATGGACCTTACAGCTAAAAGCACTGCCTACAACCATCGTTTTTTGCATATTTGTTGCTACTTTAAACTCATATCTTCAGTTTTCTATGAATATCTTGCTATTTGGAATGCACATTTTTGTCATTTTGCTGGGTCGTCAGTGAATGTTGTCGCTGGTGGTTCATTTTCGCCTTTTCAGCCACAGCAGTATTAACTGCTTATGGCGCAGTGGGATAATTATTGCATTACTTGAGGTTATATCGAAGGGAAAACAGAAGGCTTATTGACACGCATAACTATGCCATGTAGCATAATCATTCTTTTAGAATGCGTCTTTTGCCAAACGCCAAGAATCGGCAGCTTTTTTAGGGCTGCGCAGTTATGCGGATGTGAATCATTGTGTATATATGTGTACATATTTATCTTGTGCTTGCGTTACTAGAGTTAATAACGTGACGTATAATAAGGAAAGAGACAAGTTGTAAAAGAATGAATGGCATGTGTGAAAGTAAATGTAAAACATAAGACAATAAAATGATAAGCGTAGTAGTAATAAGCTTCAAGCTTTCATGATTCCAGTCGTTCAGACAGGGTCTTTCAAATCACGAGCCTGGCTGGTTCACTTCGAAGAATCTTTGCTTCACAACATGTATACGTCTTATACGGGAAACAACCGCAGACCACGATATTTTTTACAGTTCACAAATGCTACTATGAATACCGTACTTTTGCAACTTTGCATCATTTGGCTCTTCAGTCATCCGAGAATGACACGATAACTCTTTAACTTGGCGTGACTTGGATATATTTGGGTTTGCAAAAGATGCGCGATAAATGCAGTTTAATTTCCAAAATTTCAACGCGCCGAAAATAAACTCATTTGCTAGTAATTCTGTCTCCCCACACCCATAAACTCTTTTGCTAATATGCGGTGTCAGCTCACCTCCTCTCGCTGTTTTACAAATCCTAGAAAACTGAGGAGCTACATTCCCCGTGGGGAGGGGGGTTGGGGGGACTGCAGCCGGCGTCCCGGAATCTGTGTCATCGGGTCCTGATCTACCTGGGCCGGGAGTCGGCCGGCGCGACCTGTCGGGCCAGGCCGGGATGGCGCCAACCCTTCACGCCGACTCTGCCGTCTCTGCCGACTCTGCCATCTCGCCGGCAGCCACGGCCTGTGATCAGCTGCCCGGCGGCCGGGCCGGAGAGAAGTGCCGTCTGCGCGGTAGTGCTGATGCCCGGATGGCAGGGTTGGTCGGTTTGGTTTGGTTTGGTTTGGTTTGGTTTGGTCTAGGGCGCGCAGCCTTTCGGCCTCAAGCCCCCGGTGTCCAAGCCGCACCACACGTTTCACCGATCGAGAGCTGGCGACGTCGAAATTCGAACCAGCGACCTTGGGATTATGAGTGCTATCCACTGAGCCCACGAGGAGGACACCTGAATGGCCGGAGGGTGCCGCGCCGGCCTGCGTTTACCGTCCGGCCGCCTGGTGGCCTGCCGGTGGGGGTGGGGTCTGGGGAGCGGGTCCCGGCAGAACTGGCGGCGGCCGGGTCGGACGGCGGGGTCGCGGTCTGCGCCGGTCTGTGGGGACCGATGGCCGGGTCCGGCGCCGTCTGGTGGGCCGTCTGATCGGCTCCTTCGGGGCTGGTCCGTTTGGTTTCGTCCGTCTGGTCCGGCCTATCTGATCGTCCAGTCTGGTCCCTGTGATCTGGTCCGTCTGATTTGGTCCATCCGATGTGGCTATTCTCATCTTATTTATGTGATTGGTTCAGCAGCTGATCTGATCCGTCTGATATGGCGTCATTGCATTGCTAAACTCTCGTATTTCGCGGCGCACGTGGCGCAGTGGGTCGAGACGCTTCTACCGAGCAGAAGGACTGTGGTCATTTTCCGCCTGTTGGGGAGCTGACCCGTCATGTAGAAGCTGTTCTGAAGTTCTGAAGTGCTGAAATCAGACCGGCGGGCAGACGCACAATTTCAGATAATCGTCAGTTGGAAACTGCCACCAATCGTACACAATCAGAAGTCAAAAATCGCACCCAGTTCTGTGTGCACGGTCTGAAAACGCCATGCCGTACTGTATCCATGGTTAACGCTGGCTCGACAGGCCCGACCTGCCCTGTGATGACAGGCTGGTGGGCTCATTTTTTGGATGGATTACGAAGAACCACGATAGACGCCAAGGACGGACGTAATCCCTGCATGTTCGTACTCCACGGACGCGAATCCTACTCAGCTTATGGACGAAAACTTACTCAACGTCAGCCTTAACTGACGCATATCTAAATAACGACGGGCATGCCTTTTGCACCGCCCCATGGCCACGTCCAGCCCCCTGTGGCTTGGTATGGAGGAATGCGACGTTACTCTTATCCCGGTCTGATTCAGGCTCAGCGTGTATATATCTCCCTCTGTGTCTGTGTCACAGAGACATAAATATCTCCGTGCAGCTGATCACGGACGCATTTTCATGCCGCAGGTGAACATCTACCGCCTGGTGACGATGCAGAGTATCGAGGAGAACATCATCGAGCGCGCCAAGCGGAAGATGGTGCTGGACCACCTGGTGATCCAGTCGATGGACTCGACCGGTCGCACCGTGCTCAAGAAAGGAGGTCAGTCCCGGGTCGAACCGTGCGGGCCGGTCCAGTGTCTTCCCCACACCGCCCCTACACCGCCCTCACAACACCCCACACCGCCCCCACACCGCGCCCACACCACCTTTGCACCGCCGTCACTCCACCGCCACACCTCCCCCACACCGCCTTCACACCGCCCCCTCACACCGCCCTCACACCGCCCTGACGCCACCCTGACGCCACCTCACTTCACCCCCACACTGCCCTCACATCGCCGTCACTCCACCCCCACACCGCCCTCACACCGCCTTCACACCGCCCTCACTCCACCCCCACACCGCCCTCACACCGTTTTCATCCCCCCCACACACCGCCTTCACTTCACCGCCACACCTCCCCAACACCGCTGTCACACTGCCTTCACTCCACTCCGACATCGCCTTCACACCGCCCTCACACCACCCTCACTCCACCCCACACTGTCTTCACACCGCCTTCACTCTCCCCCCACACCGCCCTCACACCACCCCACACCGTGCCCACACCACCCCTCACACTGCCCTCAAACCGCCCGCGCACTGCCCTCACATCGCCCTCATTCCGCCCTCCACACCGGCGTCGCACCCCCGCGGAACACAGTGAAATCGGCCCGAAGGTGTCTCATCTGACCTGCGTCACAGGCTGATACGTGACGTGACGTTGATGCGACGGCCCGTGACCGGGCCGGCGCGTGACGATCCGCACGTTGCGTGATGCCGGAGACGGACGGTAGGTGACGTGCGTTGTCACGGTGATGCTGCGGCATCGGAGGTGTGATTTGACATTCCCCGTGGTCGTCTGCGCCGCTGAATACCATGAAATGGGACGTTGAGAAGGCGGCACAGGTGTGCACCAGAATCCGTTTATTTGTGGTCAGCATTCCGATGGTAATGCACCTGCATAATTATCCCAGAGGATTATACAGGATTGGTAATGGAATGCAAAGTAAGAATCCGAAGTGATGCGGTTTGGAGACTTATCGCCCAATGTTTTATTTCGGGAAACTGCCTATTTCCATTTCTTGTAATCCAAGTGCAGATGGGGCATCAAAAAAGATTAGGTCATGGCACTGGAACCTCAGACTGGCGCAGGGTGATAACAGTAATTTTCCCATGCCCGACAACGGCATTTCCATTGTATTTGGAAATGTCTTCAAGAAGCGATTTGAGCACCGTCAACTGACGGAACCACGCTGCGCGCGCCACCCGGGGCCCTCTGTGAACTTCGCATCGACATCTCCGCTGGCGCTGGCGGGTCGCGCTGAGTTACGACCGCTGTCGCGCCGCGCGGCGTGACCGCCGCATTCCGGCGTCGGCCGCGCCGCCAGTGTCGTCTGCAGCCGGGGCCTCGGCCTTGCAAAGGCCGCCTTGCAGGCGCGGGCGGCGCGGCGGGGTGACAGCTGTGGCACTGGCCTCCGGCGGACAACAATGAGGGCGCTCGCCGCTTAGGGGAGGCTGCACGGTCGGCTGCGCCTAGTGTGTCCGCCGCGCCGTGTATATATGTCCTCTGCGCCATATATATGTGCTTTGCGTGCATACGCGTACTATTGGACGTCTGGAGCTCGTCAGGGGGCTTAACCGTATTCGCGGCTGGAGGGGTTGAATCCGCCCCCTGAGGTTTTTTGCTTGCCAGTTCCGTTTTTTTACGCAGCCTCACGAAACTTGGTCGCTGTTCTTACTTATTCCTCCTACGCACTGTGACAAAATTTTGTAATTCTATTTTGCTCAGGGGCGGAGCCAGGCAACGTTTTTGGGAGGCACCTCAGGCTATTTGTGGCTTTGTTGAGGGTACAAGGAAAATGGCTGCCAAAAATAACTTTTTTAAGAAAGAACTTTATGTGAGTGTATAGGTAAATAGTTGGGCAATCATGCAAATACCTTTGAGTTAAACTACGATCACTTCGCAAGACCAGATCATGGTCAGGAATCAGAATTTGATCTCATAGTAGTAATTTTGGCGCTATTTTTTTCCAAAAGCCAAAGCCGGGATACATATGACGTAGAAGGGTGACGTATACTTGTGTACCAAGTTTCAGGTTGATATTAGGTCGGTCACGTAGCTATGACCTAAAATGTCAGTTCGCGTACTCTATCACAACAGTTGTAAAGCGAAATTTTAGAAATAGAACGAATTCAAATGATTCGAAACGTTTCCAAACAATCTGAAATGCACACAAGAACATTCCATGTGGCACTAAGGTCACTGGAGGTCATTGGAGGGCAAAGGTCGTAACTTGACCTGAGTAACATGCGGCCATGACAGTCCCCCGTTTTCATGTTCCTGGCACCGCCTATGCTAACATTATACAAACATTGCAGTACGATTTGTCCTTCTTCAACATAACATGACTAATGGAAACTAAAAATGTATTTTTAACTTTTTTGTTGTTTCATTTTTGAAAAATCCAATCCTTTTATTTTTGAAATCTTGTGAACGCCTATGAAGTTTCTCAAAATTTGAAATGTATGGGCCACTGGTACAAGTCACCTTCATAGTCTCGATTTGTTTCACTTCCGTCAAAATCGGTCCGTAAACAACAGAGTTATAACAAGCTCAAAATATCCCCCATTGTGGATTTTTAGCCCCTCGTATTCAACCTTGTCGAAATTTTGAGTTTTTCATAACATTGTAGTTAACGTCATGACAAATCAGTTGCCGTTTGTTGCGATGAAATTGGATGTGAAATTATCGAGATCTCTGGAGGGCGGAATCTGCCCCCCGCCCTTCCGGGAATCGGCCATACCGTCTAGTCCTCCGGGAATAGGGCATATATAAATAGCATCTGTATAAATGTACAAATATATGAATGAAAACGAGATATAGATAGCCCCATGGCGACGTGGGGCTGTGGAAATGATGGGATGTCAGACATTAGTCTGCCTGCCGTGGGTTGTTATGGTTTGCAGTACGGGGTTAAAAATGATGAATGAAATGAAGAATTTAGGAGATGATGCCTGACCGAACTTTTCCGCGTTTTTCGTTTTTTTTTTCGGGATGCGCCAGTGGCCTTGGCATGCCATCCACGGACGCGTCCTCAGCGTGCGTTTTTTTCTGCCGGGAGGTTTAATTGCTGTCGAAAGGATTTCTACGCTGATAGCATAAAATTCCAAGGGTCGACCCGGGATTTCTGCTTAAATCCTGTTACGATTTTTCTGTTTCAAAATGTGTAAGCCGTCTCCGCTCAATGTTTGTAGACAAAGCGAGTGAAGAACGCCATTTTTCCGGGATCAAGCTTTGCTTTGCAGAGAGAATACGGAAAGGGGCAATGTGGGGGCCGTTGCTGGTTGCTGACGTTGCACTGGTGTGTGCAGCACCATGCATGTGTATTCTGTATGAGAGGATTCATTATCGCGTCACATACCTTCTCCCTTTGGCGAGGTTAATTCTTGCCACCACCCCACTTTTAAGAGCCTGAACATCCGTGTCAATTATGAAATGACTTCCTTCGCGGTCGCAGTGAAGCGTAAGATGAGGATCTCCTGTAAAGCTCCAGTCGTACACTGGGAACAATTTGGACCCGTGTTCGAGGACAGTGAGCCGGCGGGCTGCGTTTGCGCGCAAGGCTGCCGGCCTGTCCTTGCGAGCGATGCGTCCTTGGCGTCGCCGCCGCCGCCCGAAGAGCGGCCACTCTCGACGCTGCAGCGGCGACGGCGGGCGTCGCGCCGCCGACCGCCAAGGCCGCGCCGCGGCCGGCGGCGGCGACGCGCCGTTTTTGACGCCGCGGGGCCGAGCGGTGGCGGCTGGGCGCCGGCGGGCGGGTCCGGACCCCCGCTGACAGACTGTCGTCTCTGCGGCGCTGTGTGTCAGAGACCACTGCTGCCCGGAACAGGGTGACGCTGAGTGAAATTTGGGGCGAGATAAGCTGTTTAAATGCTTGAAATTCCAGTTCTATGGTGGGACCGACCTGGTCGCAGTGCGTTTTGTAGGGTTATGACTTCGCAGGCACCTGGCATCATATTATGATATGTCTCCAGAACACAGCCCAGTTGGGTGCTTCTTTTCGTTGACATTCGCAATGCTGTAGCTTGCAAACATTTTTGCTCACTTAACAATTCGGCTGTGATATTTCCATTTTTAGGCCTGTTTTTGTCCGGGTGGTTTCGAACCGCTTATTAATGGTAGTGAACGGTGTTTTATCGTGAGTTTTGTGATACACCTGCATCACCACATCACACTCCACCCATAGTCCGGTCTGAGAGTGTGGCTGTGAATGACTCCATCAGCGCCTTGAGCTGGCTCTGTCGTGTTGTGGGGCGCGGGCGCCCGTCCCGGCTGCTCTGCCCTGAACAGTCTGGCGCGGTGTGCTCGAACGTCGGGCTCTACTCGTCGGGAGCGCTGGAGAGCTGCCCAGCCCGTGGTGCGGCGCCCTCCCACGGAGAGCTCTGCGTCCTCCTGCGGAGAGCTCTGCGTCCTCCTGCGGAGAGCTTTGCGTCCTGCGGAGAGCTCTGCGTCCTGCGGAGAGCTCTGCGCGCCGCGGACGCTCTCTGAGAGTTCCGTGGCACAGCGCCGGCCGGCCGGGCTTTACGCGAGGCCGCCGCCGTGTCGGCGCCAGTCACGTCCGCGCGGGCGGCCGGAAAATGGCGACCGCCGGCCCCACTGGCGGTGGCGGCAGACAATGACGCGGTCCGGACGGGCACCTCTCCGGCGCCGGCCGGGCCGCCGGTTCGGACGGCGCCTTTGTCGGGTTCCCGGTAGCGGTCGGGCCGGCGGCGCCGCCTCCGCCTCCGCCTCCGCCTGCGACGGCGCGGCGAGCGGACCGGGCCCGGCCGCGGCGCTGGCCCGGCGGCCATTAGCAAGCCAGATGAGTTCCGACGGCAGGGTCCGAGGATCCGGCCGCTTCCCCGGCGCTGCGACGTCATCGTTACGTCGTGACGTCACCGGGGGCGCCGTGGCGTCAGCGACGCGGCGCGCTTCCCTCGGGGCGGCTCGGCCGGCGCCGGCCTTGCGTCGGCCGCTGCCGCGACGCGCGTCCGTCCGGCGATGCAAGCCTGCGATGGACGGCGCCGTGTCGGGGAGTTAGCACCGGTGTCCGGCGACCGGCCCAGAGGTACGGCGTCCGCCGGCCGCCCCAGGGTCGGCGGGCCGCGCCTTCACCGTCCTCGTTGCCCGCCGTCCTGTTACGGCTGCACGCCCGGAGACAGGACCGTGCTCCGACCGGTCGTCCCTTCCGTCAGGGGTCCTCTGTGGACGCTCAAGGTCGAGAGCGACGGCACAGGAACGTGGCGTTGGCAGGGTGAGGCTGTTGCCAGGGAGACAGAATGTGCCGGTTCGGGTGTGGTGGCCAGAGGCGATTGGAAAGTCGTTGGAAATTGCGTTTCTGTTGTATAGGCTTTCGTAGACGCAATAAGCAGCTTGCCGACATGTCTTTTAAAGACCAGATCAGATCGCACTGACAGTGTCTTCTCCGCCGACTTCGGAGCCTGCACTTTCAGCCAGCCAGTCGCCGTGGCTAGCGAGTGACTCCAGCCGTGGTCGGCAGCGCTTGGCAGCACGCGTGGCCAAAACTGGTGTCCGACAGCCTCCGGTTTCGGTCGGCGGTGACCTGCATCCGTTAATAGCGTTCAGTCCAGGTCTTGCCCGGTCGGCCGCGGCTGTCTGGTCAGCAGTGGTCGGCGGCGACCGACATTGGTCGGCAGTGGTCGGCTGTGGCTGGGAGCCGTGTCCAATCTGCTCCACGTGCTGCAGTCGGCAGCGGCGCCAGTCTGCCGGCTGCGTCAGACATAACTCGCCGATGGCATTGACCGGCCCGTGCGGCCGCTAATCCGCGCCTTGTGCGTGTGGCCGCCGAGCCCCCCTCTCCCTGCAAAAGTGCGCACGGTGACCGGACGTGCGGGGAGGGCGGGGGGAATGCCGACCACGCGAAGGTCACGGGCGGACCGTGCGGAGCGTGGTGGCCGGAGGCGCCGGCACTGGTCTGTTGTGACTGATCACGGTTTCACCCTGCGATCTGTTGAGGAGACTCTGTGGCCGACTGGCGTCCGTCATGCCCACGGGCAGACGCGCCCGTTTCTGGGGCCCACTGTCGGTACGGAAAGGCGTCGTTCGGTACGGAAAGACTACGAGATGCTCGACGTCGCTGTGCTGACTGCAGCCAGGACGAGCGGCTGATTCTGCCGTCGTGGTCCGTTGAGGGCAGTCTGCTATTGCGACTCGCGGTTCCGTTTGAGCAAAGTGTGCCGGCGGCGTGCTGCATGAGCAAAGTCTACCGCCGTGGTTCTGTCTGAGCATATTCGGCCGCCGTGATCTTATCCTGTCAGTCTTCCACTGTGGTTCTGCGTGATCATCATCTGCTGCCTTGCTCCCCTCTGAGCAGAATATGCTTTCTTGGTCTTGTTGGGGCACTCTGTCGCCGTGGTTTCTTGCCTGGTCATAATCTACTGCCCTGGTCCTGTCGGAGTAGAGTCTGCCGCGGTCCGGACGGACAGACGGGCGTCTCTGCCGTTGCTGGCAGACCGGCGGCTGTCCGTCGCCGGCCCTGACCTGGTCCGGTCCTGTGCCGACGCCGCGCGGCCGCCGATAAATCGCGCCCGGCGGCGCCAAGGCTGGACGCCGGCCCCGGGACCTGGCGGGCACGGTCCGCACAGCGTGGCCGGCTGCCGACGCTGGAGCCCGACAGACGCCGGATACTGGCCGCGCGCGGGCCCGGCGGACGCCGGACACTGCACAGCGCTGCGGGACCGGGATGGAGCTGGCGCTGGAGCTGGGGCTGGAGCTGGAGCCGGTCCGGAGCTGATCATCTGGACTGCTGCCCAGAGCTGTAGCCGACAGCCCGTCGGCGAGGGGAGCTGAGCGTGGACCGCTGCCGGCTGGTGCTGAGCGGGCCGCGAGCGGCGGCGGGAGTCCCGGGCGGTCTGTTGTAGCGACATTCCTCGGGCCGTAATCACCCGAGCGGCGACCTTTCCGCGCGTACTCCGCCATTGGCCGATCGCCGCCCGGCGGCTGTGTCGTATCGGCGCCGAAGCCGCCGGACGGGCCGATCGGTGCCGCCCGGAGCAGGTCGTCACGGCGGAGGCCGATGGCGCAAGGCAGCGGGCGGCGGCCAGCGCCGCGCTTGTCCAGTTATGCGTCGTGTGGCGTCCGCGCGTGGCGACGGCGGCCGGGTCGGCGGACGGGACGGGCCGACGGGCTGACAGCGAGCTCCGTCCTCGCTGCCGTGCCTCCGTTGTGTAGCGGCGGCCGGCGCGCGCTGCCCGGCCATGAATATGCCGCCGGACAGAGCCGACGACTTAATCCGCCGTCCAGACGGCCGTCGTTCCCTCGCATCGCGGCCATCTCAGGGGCCGACTTCCTGTTGTTGACCGATGGAAGGGGGGGGGGGGGGGGGGGGGTCGTCGTCAGACGACGCCCTAGTTTTTGAAGGACGCGCGCTGGCCGTCGGGAAGGATTTCTGATTTGTGTGAAGGTGTCCAGGCGGCGGATACGGCGGCTCGCGGACAGAACAGGAAATGTAAGGGGCATTTGTCTTTCTTTTTTGGCCTTAATTTCTGTTCCGTCATCTTCTTGGTTCCACAACCGGTGTGTAATAAGGCTGTGTCCTTCGTGTAGTGCTCGAGGATTTGAGGACACCATTTACAGACAAATGAATATTGCAGTCTGAGAGATCTGTGCTTCTGATGCGAGTTGACATATCGGAACCTTTTAAAAGCGTTCACTCGTCGCGCGGCGTCCGGCAGGTTGGACACGCTTCGGTCGCAGAGTCATCACAGTGCGGCAGAGTGACGTTTCGAAAAAAAAAACGGTTGTGGCAACTGGAACGTTCGGGCAAACGCTCGTTACGTATCTGATGACGCTCCGGAAAGAAACGCGTCATGTTTTGCGCCTTTGCGGGATTTGCGACGTTTGCGGTGGTGAGCAAGCATTTTCCTAGGGAAGATTATCAGGCCCCTGATGCCAAATCAAAGCGTGACGTACGTTCTCGGCAGTCGCGCGTGATTCTCACCGATGAGGTCTTTTCGCCGAGGTGAGGAAACAGCGGCGCTCCTCCCACATTGTTCAGCGATTAATGAGGCCCGCGAGGCGCACTTGCTCTTCCCAACCTGACCCAGGCATGTACCAGTCATGAATCCTGTGTCCACACTGCGAGAATAGGACGTCATTTGTTTGAGTCAGTCACAGTATTCATATGCAAACCGAGTGCATGCTATCAGTTGGTCATTTCTTCGAAAATCTTGCAGAGGGGCTTATATAACCGTTGTGAAGTGTACTGGAACCTTCTTAAGAACATGAACATTGCACTATTTGAGGGTCGGCACATGGGTTTTGTTTGGGGGTTTGTTTATCCTCCTGATGGATTCTCAAACAAACATGTTTGTTTGACCACACGTTCGGGTTTTACGTAAAAATTCTGGGATGACTGACCGTGGAGGTAAATAGGTTGTGAAGAGACGACAAGGAGTTTTTTGCCAGTCACGAAACGTGTTTCAGAATACATACTCGATTTATTACCGTCGAATGATTAACTGCAAACGTTGTCTTTGCCAGCTGTTCTCAGCGGTACTATGCACAGTATTTCATCGCCCGTAGGCATCGTGAAAGGCCCGCAGCCGAGCGCTGACGGTGTTAGCTTGCTGTCCCGTGCAGTCTCCAGGTGATTCTGCGGATAACGATAACGGTATTGCCACAATCCACTGCACAATGGGCCCGGCGATCGGGCGAGAAATTCCGCCGCTCGATGCAGTGTCGCCGGGGACGGGACGGATGAATTGGGAGTTTGTCAGCTGGCTCCGAGCCGTTCCTTTTCCCACTGGGGCGCACGGGACCTGGCTCCGTAGCTCTGAATTTTGTTATTGCAGGTACGGAAGATGCGATTTTTGTTCGCGTCATATGCTCAGTGGAGTTCCGTTGGTTGTGAACACTGAGCACTGAGACGCGGACTTTGAGTTTTGATCATTTTTTCCCTAGCGTAGTCATTGTGCCATTATTTCCACTTGATTGTTGGTCATTATTTATGATAAGACGCAGGAGAGCTGAGTATTCTTATATCATTGCCGTTTCTACGTATTTGAGTCGTGCTTTCTGAATGTGAAGAGTGCGATTTTCGCGGAGGCAACCAGACGCATTTAAAAACAGAGATGACCATGATGACTTCAGGGGCCGGCTTAGGCCTCATTCGAGGTTGTTCTGCTTCCCGATACATTTGTAACGCTGCACATGCCAGAGTGTGAACGTGGGCCCCCAGAGGAGCACTTCAGCAGAGAGATGTCACAGAGATATGTCCGGCAGAAAAGGCTGCGGCCCCGGGCGAGATAAGCCGACGTGGCTCAGCGCGGTCTCCTGGGGAGCGCTGGGTTTCACCTGGGAGTACCTTCGTCCTGAAAGGATGGCCTTGCGTGCCACGACTCTTGGTGACTCCTCGTGTTCGTGTACCACCACTTGGCAGCGAGAGGTTCCACCTGGAAGTACGGCAACTCGGGACTGCATGGTGCGTTTGGGGTTGCAACCGCTGTTGAACGCGAGGTCATTTTTCGAAGAACAGTCCTCGCTGTGCCACAGCACTTCTGGTCGGAAGAGCCCCGCACGCCAGTGCGCGAGCAAGGAATTTCGGGCAGACGGGTTTCGGCATTGCGTCAGTTTGCTTGCCACGGCGCACAGGGGTAACGCGACGAAAAATGTAGCCATAATCTCATTTGGCAACAACTGAGTTTTTTTCGATACGCTCCCATCAGTGCAGAATTAACCAGGATATTCGACGCCGCGTCTCGTTTCTTCGTACCTCTTGGACATTTAGTTCCTTTTTATTCAGTCGCTAGCTCAGTCGGACATTGAACTTTCTATCTGTTTCTCACCGAACGGCTCTGACAGACGAAATAGTCTCCGTATTTATTTGGCATGGCGTGGAAATGTCATTTTTAACTTGCGATGATAATTTTGGTACTGCATAATAGAACATGATGTGCTCTTTCAGTCTGCGTGTTGCAAGTTTCAGGAAAAGGATGCTACATTGCAGCAAATACTCCGCTGTTTTGCTTTGCGATAAATGGTCTTTTGTGCGATACATTTCGCTTCATGGAGTCCAAAAGTATTGTGCTCTCGAGACCCCCCATTGTTTTTACGTCCAGGGTATTGATTATAGCGTTGTGAATCAGTCCTGAGAAGAGAGAATGGCACTGCGGAAACCGGCGGAGGCTGACCCGTAACGAATTGTGACACCTGGTCCTCCGGCCTCCCGGCCCCCGCACCAGTGCCGGCTGGCCAGGGTCATCACGCTCTGTCGACTTCTGGCTCTGTGGTGTCCCGTCATGTTCTCGCATACATCCCTCCGATCAGCGGGCACCGCAGATAATGTGGCTGGGCGGCATTGCTTCAGCGAGGTCCTGTACCGGCTGTTTAGTCCGTCCACAACTGCGCTGCGGTGAGGAACTGACAGACCGTTCGGAAACAGGGCTAGACTTAACAGAGTGATGCAGTTTAACGCCCTGAAAGAGACTGGTGAGCTCAGCAAGCAGTCGAAACGGGGTTTGGAAGTTAGTGTGAAGTGTATTTTTGAGCAAGCACGTGTAAATCTGGATGAGCTGACTGTAGAGCCCCCCGAAATTGGTAAATGAACAGTATCTAGAGTAGTTTAGCAAAGTAAAAGAAAAATGACAAGCAGCGTGGATGACACTTTCTTCGACAGCAGACAAAGCTTCTGGTGAATAACACTGTAGTGAAAGTGTCGAAACTTAAGTTCACACATGATGTGGGCATTCGTGTATATTCAGGTTGTCCAAAGAAATCATCCGAGGAGCGGAGCGAACCTGCACGCAAGTGCCTCTGTTGATATTAGATATCCCAGAGGCACGAAACCGGAAAATTCGTCAACCCGTGCCCGACTGGCTGTCGGCGCTGATCACGCCCGCGGGGGGCGGCGGTTGACCGTCCCCCCTTTAACTCATGAACTGCTGATCGGGCGATAAAAATAAGCACACCGTTGGAAAGGTCGTGACAAGTAGGGCACGGAACTGGTCTTATTTTTAGTTTTAGATGATATGTAAGCCATTTATGCCTTATGTATGTTTTCTCACAGCCGACTGCATGAAATCGAGAAGCGGCCAGGATCTTAAGGGCTAATAAAGGCTAGGTTAAGGTACCAATGAACAGGTAAAAGTCCGCAGATGTCGACACACGCCTGGTTCCCCTGATTTGTTTAATATATACGCCGAAACGTTGAGTTAAAGACACGGCGATTTTCGCTCTGACTGCTGACTGGCGCCATAGCCGAACGCGGTATAAAATTAACGGGAAGTAATTTTAGCGCTTCTATATTTTCGCAAACTACGCTTTTCCGTGTAATATTTACTTATCCTAGTGGTTCTTATGATGGTTTCTGATGTTTAAATTTTGGAAAAATTCGGTAGTTATCAGTGTACGCAATTGGCGAAGTTTTATTCACAAGTCTGCTTATTTCCAAAATGTGCAATTTTTGAACTTCTTGGTATTGCTGTCATTTGTGTCGGCCAGTTCTGCCATTTTTAACCCGTTCTGAGTAATTCATTGTCGATTTTGACGGCGGTGCATTTCGGCTCTTGACAGTTATTTGTGACCTGACCTCAGGTCAAGTGCTGGAAGTGAGTGATACTTTGTCCAGTGACGGCGAATGGATGTCTGTATCACCCCACACTAAACCCATTCTTAAAAAAGTCGTCGAATTCCGAAAAATCGACATCTGTCAAAAATGGAGTTGACCTCAGGTCAGGGACCCGGAAAATTCCAAAAAATCTGACATAACAGATTTCTATTCCCTCATCTATCAAGCGTCCATCAAGATTTCTGTTTCCTGAACGTTTTATTGCGATATCGTGTTTTCCGAAAAAAAGTTACTGGGCGTTAAACTTTTTTGGACCTGGTCCACTTGACCTGAACTAGGACAGAAACCTGACTTGACGTGCGGTCAAAAATCCGGCACAAGGTGTAAAAATGATGAAAAAGTGCAAGGTACACAAAATTTCGTGGCGCTGCGTTCTCTCGCGATCTTGGAAAAACCTCAGGGGGCGCTCAAACGCTCCCCCCTCCACCCGCGGTCGGGAGCAGGTTAAATTTACCTGTCAGAGGGCTCGTTTTGAGGAGAAAACTGCGCTCGCCTCAGTGTTTAGGGAGGTTACGTCGCCCCCGGACAACCATTGAAGGCCTGCGGAGCAGTAATGCTAGCGGCAAAAGTCTGAAACGTCTGACTGACGGGCAGACACTTGCAGTGTGCGACGCGGCTGACGTTAAGGTACCAGATGGTGCGGAAACTGGCTAACGGGGCAACCAAAACAAAGCTGTTTCCAGCGCATGAAAAATTTCGGAAAGCAAAAAGACAATGCTATCCTGACCAAGAAGGCATGACATGCACCGAATCGGATAGTGAGGTTCCAGAGACTGATGGAGACACGCGACAGTGCATCCACGACATCAGTTCTGAACGTGATTTGGCGTTTTTCGTCATCAGCGACAGAACAGATCGTCACCACTGTAGATGTGTTCAGAGGCGTGTGGGGTTGTGATAGTGCGACCAGCCAATCATCGGATAAACAAAAACATGGCTCGGACAGCACATCGGTCAAGCATGAGGAAAGCCTCGTTTGTACGTCTCTGGTCCTTCTCGAGTTCCTGGCAGACTCGAGCCCACACAGCTTGGCAGGCTGTGTGGACAACCGATAAGCCGTCATCAGCGCGGTTTTATCGGCCTCTCCGACTTCAAAACAACTTATTGAACATACAAGTCATCCCTTTTGGTGATGATGGCGACGTTATACCTCTCAATAAAGAACAGTAAAATGGGGGAAAGCATTGACTTCGCTTCCGACGTCTGAAAACAAGTGCCAACATATACGACCTCCATTTTTCACTAGCTGAACGCTCCACTGTCCATTACTTTGATAAAAGTAACAGCAAAAATGGCATGATAATCGGAGTCAGCGCTCCCGAAAACAGGGGGCAACAAGAGGTGGATGGTCTACAAACAGTGAAAACAATTTCGACCACATTTTGGTCGGAATTACCCCTTTGTGCACGACAGTGATTTTTGACGGGACGGTTCTGCGTCATCACCTCCAGGAAAAACGTCTCGCGGTGGCCCAGGTGACGTGCCACTGCCGAGAAAGCATGCCACATCGGGATCGGGCATTACGGGCCCCACTAATCTCCCCCGGAGAACGCCTGAACGCCGTTACTTGCTCAGAAATGGGCCGCGTGTGCGGCGTGACGCGTCTCCACGTCACGCCCAACGGAGGACATTTCTGGCCGTTTCACCTGTTGGACGCTGCCATCGGCGCCGACCGCACATCTCTCCGACCTGACGGGAGGGGGGGGGGGGAGAGGGCTCCGCCGCCGCGGTTCCCGGTAGGCAGCGTCGTGAACCGCCGTATGCAGATGGCCGGCGGCCGGAGCCGGCCGCCGTGATGTCACGGCGGCCGCCGGCCGGCCGCCGCCGCCGCGGATAAAAGCAGCCCCGGCCACCGAGCAGGCATCACTCCCCGGCCGTCAGCCGCCCGGACCGCCCCCTCCGTCTGCCGCCAGCGCCAGTCCCGCTCCGACCATGATCGCTCTCACGCTCATCTGCCTGGCCGCCGTGGCCCATGCCCAGCTCGATTTCGACGGTAAGTACTCGAGCGAGAAGAAGAAGGTGATCTTCTTCGAGGCGGACCACTACACGAACAAGGCGACCGAGCCGGGCTTCTGCGAGGACTTCTGCGGCAGCGTGAGGAGCGAGATCGTCCGCAAGCCAGGTCGCTGCCCCAAGATCCCGCCCGGCCCGCCGCGTGGCCTCTGCAAGGACGAATGCACCTACGACTCGGAATGTCCGCGCAGTCAGCGCTGCTGCAACAACGGCTGCGCCAACGTCTGCGTCGACCCCGACTTCCGTAAGACGTGCGCTGAGACCAGCTGTCAGTCGGGCACCGAATGCGTCGAGCACGCCGACCGGGACGCCGAGTGCGTCGACACCACGCCCAAGGACGGCCTCTGCCCGAAGTACATGAACGACAGCCGGCCCATCGGCGGCTGCGACGACATGTGCCGCTTCGACGCCCAATGCGATGGCGACGCCAAGTGCTGCTACAACGGCTGCGCACTCAAGTGCCTGAAGCCGCGCAAGCCCGGCTGTGCCGAGACCAAGTGCAAGGTCGGCTACAAGTGTGAGGAGGACAACTTCGGCAACCCGCAGTGCAAACAGATCCCATGCGAGCAGGACGGCGAGGTGGTCGACATCGAGTGCAACAGCTGCACCTGCATCCAGGGCTTCCTGCTGTGCTCCCAGGAGGAGTGTCCTCCCACGAAGCCCGGCTTCTGCCCTCGCCTCGTCAAGGGCTACAAGGGCCGCTGCGTGGAGGACTGCAGCAGCGACTACGACTGCGAGAACGAGGAGAAGTGTTGCAGCACTGGCTGCGGCCACACCTGCCAGAAGCCGGGCAAGGCCATCGTCCACCCGTGCAAGACGGTGCGCTTCCGCTGCGGCGACGACACGCGCTGCGCGGCCACCCGCGGCCTGTGCCAGCCGGGCAAGCCGTGTCCACTGTCGCCGCTCTGCGTCTCCAACCGGGTGCCCTACTGCGAGAGCTGTCCGGACGGCAAGGTGTGCGTGCTGCAGAAGAAGGCGTGTCACGGCGCCGGCAAGTGCCACCGGCAGCCCATCTGCATCCAGCTGTACAGCGACGACACGCCGTTCGAGGAGAACGAGGACCTCGAGGTGGCCGTGGTGGCCAAACAGCAGGCGGCCAGATTCGATGAAGATCTTTTCTAGGGCGTCGTCGCTGAAACGAAGAGGAATTCGTCTTCATCGGGGCATTGGCGAAGGCGTTCTTGTTATTTAATGACTCATCTGACATGATTTGTATCGCCATTGTTATCCTCTGCTTTGTCGGGAGCCCAAGAAGCGTCTCCCCATGTGTTAGTCTTTCACTAGGGTAGGGACGTAGTCCCCTGTTTTGTACGTGTATTTTCAATAAAACCCTCGGAACAGAGACGGTGTGATACTGGTCGCTGGAGGTGGCCCAGATTGCGTCCGCGGGGCCTTGGCTATCCCTGAGCGTCTGTGCACGGAATTCCAAGGCCGGCCTGAAGAAGGTGCCGTGTCGTCCCTGAGACCGAATGCTGAGACCGATGTCCAAGATCTCTTCTCGATCTTCTCTCTAGATCTCCGAGGGAATTCCGAGACCGATTATCATCCCAGAACGGCCCTGGAACGGCCCTGGAACGGGAACCTCCGCAGGACGGCTCCAGGGTGGGGAACGCCTGACGGGAGGCCGCTGCCGGCCGCCGGGGCTTGTACCGCTGACGCTGGTGTCGCTCTGGACCCCCGGGCGGTGCGATGGTGCGTGCCTCAGGGCAGTGGGGGCTGGACTCGCCGGGCCGGGCTGGGCGGGCTGTTTTGCGGCCGACTGACCGGTTGGCGCCGTGGCGGCCGGTGCGGCGGCCTTGTGGCGGCGCCGCCTGGCGCGCGCTGCACATCGGGAGAATGTGCGGCCCGGTCGGTCGCAGGGGTGAGGGCTTCGGACGTGGCCGGAACGCCGTGGAGAGAGAGAGAGAGAGAGAGAGAGAGAGAGAGAGAGAGAGAGAGAGAGAGAGAGAGAGAGAGAGAGAGAGAGAGAGAGAGAGAGAGAGAGAGAGAGAGAGAGAGAGAGAGAGAGAGAGAGAGAGAGAGAGAGAGAGAGAGAGAGAGGAGAGGAGGGAGAGGGGGGGAGGGAGGGGGGAGGGAGGGAGGGAGAGAGAGAGAGAGAGAGAGAGAGAGAGAGAGAGAGAGACGTGACTGGTGGATCGTGTTATGACACCGGTTAGAGAGTTTCGCTGGTCACCTGATTTCGACCGCAGGGGCGCGAGTCAAAGAGGGATGGGATAATCTTCATTCTGTGAAAAAAAGTGCCGGAAAGATTCGTCGACATAAGCGCGTTTCTGTTGTTGTGGCAGTGGACGGCCTGCATGGTGGAGGGAGACAGCTTGCTTGGAGTTTTTGTAGCTGCAATATTTTTACACCGTTGGAACCCGTGTGGTACATTATTTGGATGCCTGCCATCAGCGTGCCTTTATCTAGTGTCCCGTTGAACGCAAACCTCAGTCAACGTTTATCCAGCTTAAATGGTTTTCACCAGAATCGGTAATTGCGACATTGTCCACTTCGGCGGGATTTGCG
Source organism: Capitulum mitella (assembly GCA_030062745.1). Classification (NCBI taxonomy): domain Eukaryota; kingdom Metazoa; phylum Arthropoda; class Thecostraca; order Pollicipedomorpha; family Pollicipedidae; genus Capitulum; species Capitulum mitella. Next base: position 12,770,528 of record CP099851.1, on the reverse strand, counting down.
GGATTATCCGGCGTTTAATGCCTTCTGACACTCCGTTGCACAAGCTTTAGCACACACCAATCGCCTGGCAGGCATGCGTTCTTGTCGGTTGTCGCTCGGTGCGTGACCTCCACGAAGGTTCTAGTGATCCGACGCAACGGTCCTCGGAGCGTCTTATCGAGTGTCCGCCGTGTTGGCGTCTCTGTGTCAGGCTATTGCCCGACCCCATCCCCCACCCTGCACGTGTGCGTTACCGATCGGGGAAGCCCGGCTTTCCTGCCGCTGACGACGATGTACCATCGTTTTGTCGATGGCCAGCACACGCTTCCGAAATCTGCCACACCACGCAGGCGAAGGCACCTGTTCACATCCCTCCCGCTGAAAAAGTTTCCTTCGGTACGATGCTCCCTGACGCCGGCCGGCGCCTCGCCAGCTCCGCTGCCGGACGCGGACCGGCCGCTCGTCAGGAGCTGCTCCCGGGCCGGGGCCGGATCGGCTTCCTCTGCAGGACCCGGGCCGTGTCCGGTCGACGCCGCTGGCCGCCGGACCGGACCGACACGGCTCCTCGCCGGCTGCACATGACTCAGCCGCCAGCGGCGGCGGGTAAAAATCGCCAAAGATCTGGTGCCGGGGCCGCCGGCCCGGGTGTCGCCGCGACGTCCGTCGCTGGCACGGGCCGCGGCGGATTAATGGCGCCGCGGGGGAGGGGGTCACGGTCGACCTTGCAGCGATGCGTCGCCGCCGGCCGGCCCGGAGGGGGAGGGAAGGGAGCTGGGAATCTGGCTGCGCCGTGTCGGCGCGCGAAAGCGAGACCTCTGATGGAGGCTACGTGAGCTGGTCGTTTTTTGGGCGGCTTGTGGGCGGAACAGGTCGGCTACTCGGCCGGGTCGGTCGGGCTCTGCTTCGAGGCCGTGGACAGGAACGGTCTGGACTTGGACACGTCCCTGCAGAAGACGCTCGGGGTTGTCCGGCACGTGTTTCTGTCACGCTTCAGGGGGCCGGTCGCACTCTGGACACAGATGTGCTGCTTGATTTGCGGACATAGGAGAAGCATGACAGCTTGCGGTATGTTGCACGACGTGAAAGAAATCGAGCTGTCGAGAGAAGGCCTTGTCGCATACCTGAATTCAGGAGATACCCTTGACAGCTTTGGAATTTTATTCTCGCAGTTTCAGATTGATGAGAAGAAAATTTTAAAAAGTGAGATTAGAACCGAAGTGATGTGTACCTTTTTGTGATGCACATGGGCGAAACCGGGGGCGATATTTACAGGGTTCACATGCAGATCCATTGGTACAATTACAGTCTGAAATGAGGCCTTGGAAAGGCCACAAGAATGTTTCAGAATGGGCAGTAGATTCATGATCTTGATGCACGATAAATCACGAAAATCACTAATTCAGCATTATGATCATGGGGTAGTTGAGGAAATGTGCCAGCGAGGATACCTTTTGTTGATCTGAAGATAAATAAAACTGATCGCAACGTGCCAAAGAATTTCGACAGCAAAATGTCTTAGTCTGAAGACTTTTTAAAGTACTCGTAATTCTGTCGTTGCATCTCGTCATGTACGTACGAGTCTGGAACAGTTGCGGTAACGAAAGAGCACTTTCGGGGCTTGAAAGCAACGTTTTCTTTTGAGAGGTTTCTGACGTGTAGCGAGGTGGTCCTGATTTTGATGGCCGTCAACGTCGTCGAGACGCTGCGTTCGCTACGCCTGAGCGTTCGTCGCGCGACGGGTCATACTGTCGAGCCAGGTCCAAGCGCCTTAACGTCACGTATGTCGCACGTCGTGACTGGCGGCACGGCTGGTCACTCGGACACGGCGTCACCGGCCAGAAAACCAGCGTTGGGGAATCTGGGCTTGTTTGGTGTCCTGCCCAGCTGGCGGCCGAGTGGTCTTCTGACCGTAGTGTACGCCGCGTGAGTTCTTGTGATGTGGAAACGTGTAGGATCACGGCGCTGACCCCTCCTTTCCAGCCGGAGAAATGCGCTTTGCCGGTTGTGGCGGTCGGAGTGTGTGCCGCGCGTGATCGCTGGCATATTTCGGCACTTTCTCAACTCCCCGCTCTCCACCACACCCTCCACTTCAACCCTGTTGCTCTCGGCGCTTACCTTCCCGTCGATTCCGACGCCCACCACCCCGGTCCGTCGCGACATCGGTAACGCATTCGCGGCGGCTGGAGCTGCCAGGCGACGTGTGCAGTTCTTTCTGGCACTCCTGTCCCTGCGCCTAGCGGCGGTCGGCTGCTGACTCGCGATTTCTGTCGCCGCTCGGGGCTTCCGGCGCTCGCCGCGACCTCCCGTCGCTGCACGGCTGGTCCGTCGGAGCCGGCGCACGGCAATTAGTCGGACAGCGAATCGCGAGGGGGCGGAGGGAGCGGGGCGCAATCGTCGGATACCTGGCCAAGTCAGCGCCGGCTGTCCCGCTCACTGCTCTGGAACCCCAGGGCTTTCCAAGGTGGAGTATGGGGGGGGGGGGCGTCTCCGACCCGACACGTGCGCCGTGCCGAATCGATCCCCGAACCGCGATTCCAGGACCTCCGCGGCGGCTGGCGCCCCGCCGCTATGTACTGGGCTATTATCGCCGGCTGACGACCCATCGTGTCCGTCTCCGGCCGAGAATACACGGCACGGCGGCCGGCCAGGCGCCGGCTCCGATGGAGGCCCCGCCGGGCGGCCGACGTTCGCCGAACGGGCGGCGTCGGCGGCCGGCGCCCGGGCCGACCAGTTTCAGGAACGCGGCGCTGAGCCGCGACCGTACTCCGCGCTGCTCATCAGAATTTCATGCCGGCCTGTGTTTATGCTAAGCAGGCGCGACGTTAAGTGTATTTATTTGCTGTCGGGCGGACCTGAGAGGGCCGGCCGTGTCGCGGCGCGCCAAATTCGGCAGTTTCGTCGACGGCTGACGTCATACGGAATTCGGCCGTAACTCTATGTAATCGCTGCGAAAGGCATCGGGTTGTGGGCTGCGCGGTGTTTCGGGAAGTCGGACGGGGCGATTGTTGCCCAGTTGGGTCGTTCGCGGGGGGTTGTCGGCTGGTTTTCTTGCGCATCCGGCTGAGATTCCCTTCGGCGAACCGCCTCGACGAGGATGTACTTTGTGTCCGCTGAAGGATGCGCTTTGTGTCTGGGCTAATCGATTCTGGTTGCCATGTTGAGCAGAGCTGTTGGGAATTTTTAACGATAGCGGTCAGTTTGGGCACCGTCAGCTTCTTCTTTGAATAACTATTTGAGAGTTCCGCATCGCTGAAGACCGGAACTTCCGTTTGTGCTTCCGCGAATACCGGTGGCGCCACCTGCCAGGGCAGTGGTGCTGCCACCTGAACATTTCGCCGTTGCTGAATGATCGCAGGGACATGGGTTTATGGGCTGGTGGGTACGCGTTACATCTGCGGCGCGAGGACGTCAGAGTTATCCGTTTTGAAGGAACTGACTACTGTGCGTCAGAGGGGAACGCATAATCGTAATCACCACAGCCCTCCGCCCGGGTCTGTTCGGTTGAGGGAGGTTGACGCGAGCGGTGCGTGCGCGGATTGTTACGCATTCTCGTCGCGTGCCGGACGGTGGAGACACGCCGCTCCGGACGCGGCTGCCGCGGCCGGACCGTCTGCAGGCCGCGCGCCGCACGCAGCGCCGGCCGAGACGCGCACGGCGCGAACCGACTTGTTTTGAAGGTGGCACGAGGACGTGGGATTTGAATGCGCTGACCGCCGCGCTTTGCATTCGGCTGTCGAAAGTGGGCTGCGTGTCTTGTCACGAGATGGCTTCGTTAACAAGTTATGCTTGTTTGTACATGTTGTTCACGGGCACGGAAAAATGTGAAGGGATTGGCAAATGTCGTTAAAGAAGAGCGAAGGACTTATTCTGTTTATGCTTAGTATTTCTGGGATCGAATGGGCTGATGAATGGTATACAGTTGTGTTTAATTGTTTTTCCTGGTTTGAGTGCGATGTGATATTTTCGGAACATTTTTACAGTTATCAGTGGGTGACATGACAAAATAACATACCAGTGATGAATGTCCGTAAATTTTATATGTGCGGTTAACTAGAAGTTAACTACTACAGAAAGCTTTGAGACAAAGACAGAAAGGAATTAATCTTTTTCACTCATTGGCGAAACATCCGTCAGTAAATCCTGACTAGTGGCTCAAAGGGTCGTGAATCATCACGCGGCATGCGTTACCGGCCACACTTATGACTCAGGGGATCAGAGCCGCCAAAAATGGACGCCGCCGGGTCCTTGTACAAGGCTGCCGTCGCCGGAGCGAACGACCGTCACATCCGGTCCGCGGCCACGGCGGTGACGGGATCGTGTCGCCGCGATGTCTCCGCCGCAGCCGCCGCCGCCGCCGCTGCTGCGGTGCCGCCGCTGACGCGCTAACGGTGCCGGCCGCCGCGGAGGGTAGACTGCGCCGCAGCGCGCCGGCGCCGGCCTCGGCAAGGCCGCCCGGCCGCTCGCGGCCCCCCTCCCCCCGGCCGGCCGCGGCCGCTGCAGCCGCTGCAGCGGCCGCGGCCTGATGCGCCGTGTTTGCTACAGGGCGCCACTGATGGTGCGATTGTCCGGCGTGTCGTGCTGGCTGTTTACGGTGCCGGCAGCGGCTGACGGGCCGCAGCCGCTGCCGGCACTGCGCGGTCGGCTCCCAGCTCGCCGGCGGCGGGCGCCGCTGGCAGGGAGGCGACTGTGCGCGCTCGGGGCCCTGGAACTGATGAGGGAACTCAGCTTGCGCGCGAATTGTGAACGAAGATGCGTGTGAGATGGCTAAGGTTTTGGTGCCTCTACGGCTTTTACGGCGTAGTGAGTATATGCATGCATGAGTTGCAGGCAACTGGAACGATGCCAGCCTTTTGGGAACATGACAAAGTTTCACAAAGGCCAGGAAGTCACTGCCGTCAAAGATAAGCATTTTATGGTAACCTGCGCAGTTTATTCAGAGTCTTCTTCTGAGTCTTCTGAAATCAAATTTGATTTATGGTCGTGATAGCCGTTATCGGCGGTCATGTTTACACGGCGTGGTACAAGGCGACCAGAATAGATTTGTTTCGCGGAAACGGAGCCTGGTCCAGGCGCCCCCGTCCCGCCGAAAAGGAGACCGCCCGCTCGTGACTCCCCGGCACCGGCGCGCTGTGTGTGTCCGGGTGTCCGGCCGACTGAAGATGGTGCACACGTCGGCAGGACGGCCGTGCCGGACGGGCCGATACCGCCTGCCGGCCGTCGCCCGGGACAATCGCGACCGCCGATCGCATCTCGGGCGTGCCCGGCACGTCTGTGCCGTGTCCAGGGCGTGGCTGCCGCCGCCGGCGCCGCGGAGGGCCGGCCTGCCGAGGTGGTCGGCTGCGGACGGCGTTCCCGTCCCCGGCTGCCGCGGCAGCGGCTGAGGAGGCTGGCGGGCCGGGACGACTGGCGACGCCGCCGGTCCCCCGGCTGGCGCAGTCGAGGATGCGGCTGGCCCCTTGAGATGCCGCCGTACCGGTTTTAGTCGCCGTTGCACGAGATTGCTGCGCCGTGATGTCGCCGGCCGATGGCATCGTCTCGAGATCATGCCATCCACCTGCAGGCCGCCCTGTCGCGGCGGAGCCGGCGTTTTGACTCCGGCTCGGCCGTCTGCTGCCGGGCCGGTGACGGCGGGCGCGGCCGGCTGGCGGTGACTGGCACGGCGGCCGGCGCCGGGTCGACCTCGGCTCACCTGCCGCCGCCGGGCCGGACCGGCCGGGGACCGGTCCGGCCCGGCGGCCGCCGGTCACGGTCCGACGCGGACCACCGGTCACGGTCCGGGGCGGACCACCGGTCACGGTCCGACGCGGACCACCTGTCCTCTTTTGACCGCCGGTACTGGTCCGGGGCGGACCACCGGTCACGGTCCGATGCGGACCACCTGTCCTCTTTTGACCGCCGGTACTGGTCCGGCGCGGACCACCGGTCCTGGTTCGACGCGGACCCCGTTTCGACCGACCGTCGGTCCTGGTCCGACCACCGATCTTGGTCCGACGAGAACCGCTGAGTTGGCCGTTTTAAGAAGATGGCCGCTGCTGTAGCGACGGGCATCTTCATGTTCCAGCGCCGGGTGTTCATAGTATTAAGATTAAATATGATTTGGCCATGGTGTCAGTAATATTCGGACTTTTGCAGTCGTCACGAGTGGCGCACAAGCATGGTTACTGACGAGAACAGCAGTCGGAAAATGAGCACCACGAGGTCGTCCTTATCACAGCCACTTGTGGAGACCATACCCCGGATGTCTGCTGGGATTTCCGATCGGGTTTGCTGTGTTTGGCTAGAGGAGGACGCCGGCTCTGAAAGGCTGACGCCGCGCCGGCTTCGCCTGACCTGAGGTCACCCTGCGGACCTGTGGCCGTCAGCGCGCCCTCCCCTGGTGACCTGACATGACCTGTCTGTTGATCTGAGGCGTTTAGGATGCTCGGCTGCGCTTGGCACACTGACCAGCGACGCTCAGAACGACCCTGTGGCGGCCTGGTTAGTTGGTCACGCGGCGATTTCCTTCCGCATGCACAGAACCACTACCTGCCGACCTGGAGACTGGGAGTACTCATTTGCACGGGTCCGGAACGTTAACGATGTACGCGAATCCAGTGGCCGTTTAAATGCCGTGTGATTAGTCTTGCCGGCGAACCCGTCCTCGTGGAAGCCTTGTGTCGTATGTTTTCCTGTCGACTCGCTCGAGACCGGTCTCTGCTGGCAGGTATTGGAAACGGAACTGACGGCGCTTTGTTTCATATTCAGTGCATGCGGGGAATGCTGGCTGCACGGGCGGCCGCTGCGACAGGGTTTGTTGTCGGCATGGGGCCTTGCCGGGTGGGTGGACGGTTTCGAACACTGCCGCCACCGCCTTACGTCCGCGATTCTGCTGCTGGGGAAGTTACGGCGTGTGTCTTCTCCGGAGAACCTCAGGGACGTCGTGCCGACTTTGGCAAGGTCGCGACAAGACTTGCGACTGTTTGCCTATGGAAATGTATTGAACAAAGAGGTCTTTGATGGCGTTTTGATGCATTATTGGGTAGTATTCCTGGTGGGTTCCGGCGTCCTGATGTCACACCCCGAAGCCGCCCTCCGAGTTCACGTGGACCGGATATCCGCCATTTCGCCTCGGTTGTCTGTCGTTTTTTTTGTCTAAATATGGGGATGGAATCCGGAAATGACATCCGAAACCTTCAGGTTTTTTTTGCGTTTCATAGACTTGTGGTTTCTTGTATTTTGGATTATATGTTAAATTAATGTTCCAGAAATAGATGCTTCGTTTCGGTAGTACATTTTTATTTCGTTCTCATATCGGCGACAAATCCCGTCAAGCTCCAAAGTGTATTGGTCATCTGTTTCCTGTTCAAACGCTAGGTTTTCCTGTAACATTTATTACCAAGATTCGCATGCCCTGCGAATGCGTCCTTCAATGATATGTGACGATGTGGGGAGATGACGTAATACTCACGGGCTCTTCGGAACCCGCAGCGTGAAAGACATTCGATTTTTTACGCGCAAAGATCTTGCACACTCGCATCAACAACCGACGCGTCTCTCATTCGCATCCGCACCGAGCTGACCAACATAAATACGCAGGTGATACAGGGACCGGTTAACCCGCTATGAGAAGGTGACTCCCTCCGACGGCCAGGGGCCGGCCGAAATGGGAAGGCGAAGAGAGAGATGGGGAAGGGGTGAAGGAGTTATTGGAAAATGTTGTTGCCGATTCTGGCCGCCTGCTGTTTGGCCACCACGGCCACCTCGAGGTCCTCGTTCTCCTCGAACGGCGTGTCGTCGCTGTACAGCTGGATGCAGATGGGCTGCCGGTGGCACTTGCCGGCGCCGTGACACGCCTTCTTCTGCAGCACGCACACCTTGCCGTCCGGACAGCTCTCGCAGTAGGGCACCCGGTTGGAGACGCAGAGCGGCGACAGTGGACACGGCTTGCCCGGCTGGCACAGGCCGCGGGTGGCCGCGCAGCGCGTGTCGTCGCCGCAGCGGAAGCGCACCGTCCTGCACGGGTGGACGATGGCCTTGCCCGGCTTCTGGCAGGTGTGGCCGCAGCCGGTGCTGCAACACTTCTCCTCGTTCTCGCAGTCGTAGTCGCTGCTGCAGTCCTCCACGCAGCGGCCCTTGTAGCCCTTGACGAGGCGAGGGCAGAAGCCGGGCTTCGTGGGAGGACACTCCTCCTGGGCGCACAGTAGGAAGCCCTGGATGCAGGTGCAGCTGTTGCACTCGATGTCGACCACCTCGCCGTCCTGCTCGCATGGGATCTGTTTGCATTGCGGGTTGCCGAAGTTGTCCTCGTGGCACTTGTAGCCGACCTTACACTTGGTCTCGGCACAGCCGGGCTTGCGCGGCCTTAGGCACTTGAGTGCGCAGCCGTTGTAGCAGCACTTGGCGTTGCCGTCGCATTGGGCGTCGAAGCGGCACATGTCGTCGCAGCCGCCGATGGGCCGGCTGTCGTTCATGTACTTCGGGCAGAGGCCGTCCTTGGGCGTGGTGTCGACGCACTCGGCGTCCCGGTTGGCGTGCTCGACGCATTCGGTGCCCGGCTGGCAGCTGGTCTCAGCGCACGTCTTACGGAAGTCGGGGTCGACGCAGACGTTGGCACAGCCGTTGTTGCAGCAGCGCTGACTGCGCGGACATTCCGAGTCGTAGATGCATTCGTCCTTGCAGAGGCCACGCGGCGGGCCGGGCGGGATCTTGGGGCAGCGACCTGGCTTGCGGACGATCTCGCTCCTCACGCTGCCGCAGAAGGTGTTGCAGAAGCCGGGCTCGGTCGCCTTGTTCGTGTAGTGCTCATCCTCGAAAAAGATGACCTTCTTGGGCTGCGATTGCGCCGGCGGCGGCTGTGGCGGCGGCTGCTGCGGCCGCGGCTTCGGCCGCGGCGTCGGCTTCGTCTGCGGCTGCGGCGGCTGCGATGGCGGCGGCGGCGGCGGCGGCGGCAGCACCGGCAGGTTGGCTTTGCTCCGCGGCGGCTGGAACTCGCCGTTCGGAGGCAGGTAGAGGCCGGTGGGCGGCAGGTAGCGGCTGGACGGCGGCGGCGGCAGGTAGCCGGCCAGCGGGTCGAACTCCTGCGCCCGCGCTCCGGCCAGGACCAGGCAGAGGAGAACGGCGATCATCGTTAGCGGCGGAGGCGGAGGACCAGTCGGACGTGTCAGGAGGCGGCTGTCCCCGGCGGACGGCCACGGCGCGACTGTACGCCGCCAGCTGGCCGCCGGTGCTTATATTGAGCCGGCGACCTGCGCCCCGCGCGCCGCCGCCGCTGGCGCCGTGACGTCACGTCACGTGACAGCCGTGCTGGCCGGCTCGCGCGTCCGGCGCCGCCGCTGAATCACGGGGCGCATCGGCCGCGAGCGGGGCGGACGGGCGCGCCTGCAGCCGTCCCCCAGAGGGGCCCGCGCCGGCGGCCGGCCGCGCGCGCGCGCGACCCTGCTCCACTTTCGCCGCCGAATTTTGGGCATTGTCCAGTGCGGCGTCAGCGAGCAGGAGGGGCCCGATATATCGGCCGGCGCCGGCCCATCGGGCCTTGGTCCACTTCGGCCGTGTAAAAGTGCAGCGGGAATGCACGGGCGCCGCGTGGGCTCGCCGTTTGGCGGTGTGCTCGTGCCCGTCGGGCCAAGGGTCGGATGTTGGCCGCCTCGCTCGCCGGCACGCGGCAGGGAGAGGCCGGTCTCAGAGGTCTGCGACCGAGACAGGTCCCGTTCGTCCGTTTACCGCTTTGGTCAGAAGTGGGGGCTCTGCACGGTGCGGCGTGACCGATGGTGGTCGCCGGACGTACCGGTTGTTGCAGATAAGGCGAGCAGCGAGATGACGTTGCTCGTCATTGGCGGACCGTTGTATGCAAATGCTGTAGTTCAGCGGGCAACGCCACTTCGCCATGCTGTGGCAGAGGAACGTTTCAGGTCAGGGCGTTCAGGGAGATAGAATATCTACTGGATGTACCTTCTTTTGCGTCCAGTTGTTGGCGTGGGAAACTAGCACGCCGTGGAGTCGGACCTTTTTACGGTCCGACTTTGCGTTGTGGAAACCCCTGCCGCGCCCCCTTCGGCGGTCTTGCCAGTGTCCGAACGCCGAACCGATGGAATCCATTGTTTTCTACTGAAAGCCGGGATCACCCATGCCCACATAATCGCCAGTCGGATCAAATGTTCCTTCGGGATCCACACCAAAACCAAGCCAGCAACTCATCACTGCAAGAAAAGTGTTCTCTTGCATCGCCAAGCGTTTAAAGTGGTGCCACTGAAAAGCGAAGAACAATTCTGGCACACTGTCTCTGGAAACGAGATCTAAACGTCTTTCTAAATTCCGAACAACGAAACTAATGCTCTCTGCCCGTTTCTTGTGCTGGTTTGCCGCTGTGGCCAAGACTGGTCCAGAAGTTATCCAACCGATACAGAGTGCTCGGCGACCGTGTCCACACTGTATTTGGATGCCGTCTGGCCGGCGACCCCGGCCACTGCACCGAACTATGGCAGCGGCGGGCTGATTTCATCTAAATAATGATGAGTTGGCCGACCTCGGCCATTCCGAGGAGACCCGCTCTCCCGCTCTCTATACCTGTCTCTCTTCGTGTTGCGGCTCGGTCGGACCGGACCTGGCTGGCCGCACTGGGCTCGGGTCGCCGGCGGCCATTAGCTCGGAGAGTCGGGGAGGACGCAGAGACCTGAGCTGGTGGAGAGCCTGGTGAAGGCGATGCGTGGATGTTGTGTTTCTGTGCCGTGGTCGCCGTCGTTTTCGGCCCCGAAGGGAGCCTGGGTTTCCCCAACAGGTGTGAGGGTTTGAGTGGGCGTATCGACCGTTGGCCGCCATCTTCATCGCTCATGGTGGTGAAGTGGTTGTCGGTTGGAGGCTAGGTTATAATACCGGGAATAGATGATTTAGTGTGAACAAATATTACATTGGCCAAGATAATCTAAACGATTAGTCTGAACAATACATTTCGTCAACCTGGCCTACGTCAGGTACAAACGATCGAGATTGATCATTTAGATTGATTGGCCATTTAAATTAGTTAAGAATGATCATTTGGATTCCCCTGGCCAATTTAATACTCCTTGAGAATAAGTCACCTTTCCGTGGTATTATGTTCCACAGTCTCAAAAAGGGCGTACCTTTAACCCGCCCCCAACTGTGGTGGCGGTTGACCGCCCCCCTGAGGTTATTTTAGGATTGCGAGAAAACGAACAAACACAGCGCCACGAAACTTCGTGTACTTCTTGCTTGATCATTTTAACACCTTGCGTCAAAGTTTTGACCTCAGGTCAAGTCAGGTATCTGACCTAGGTCAGGTCAAATGGACCTGTGTCCAAAAAAGTTAAGCGCTCTGTAACCTTTTTCGGAAAACAAAATATCGCAATAATATTTTCAGGCATTAGTGATCTTGATCTTGATCTCGGATTTTTCGGAATTTTCTGGGTCATTGACCTAGGGTCATGCCCATTTTTAAGATATCGTCGTTTTCTGGACATTGGGGAAGTTTTCATAACATTTTTAGCGTGGAGTGATGCAAACATGTAGTTACCGTCAGTGGGCAAAGTATTAATGACTTCCAGCCATTGACAGGTCAGGTCACGAATAACTGTTGTGAGCCAAAATGTACCACCGTCAAAATCAACGATGAATTACTCGGATTGGGTAGAAAATGGCAGAAGTGGGTTGCACAGACGTAAGTAATACCGAGAACCCCAAAAAGTTTAAAAAAATTGCATATTTTGGAAGTAAACAGGCTCTTGCGAATAAAGCTCCGCCAGTTATGTAGATTGGTAACTAATGAATTTTTCCAAAATTTAATCATGAGAAACCATCACATGAGCCACGAAGATCAATAAAATGCAAATGGATAGGCTTATGTCGCGAAAATAAAGGAACGCTAAAATTAGTTCGCGTTAATTCGTACTGCGTACGGCTGCGGCGCCCGCCGACAACCGGCGTGAAAATTGTCGTGTCTTTCACTCAACGTTTCGGGGTATATATTGAACAGATCTGAGAAATTAGACGTGTATGGGCATCTGCGGACCTTTATTTGCGCGTGGTTTCCTTTACTTATGCGTTATTAGTCACAGCCCGTGAGATTCAGGCCGTTTCTCGGTGTCATGCAGTCGGCTATGAGAAAACATGTATAGGACGTAAATTGCTTGCATATTCTCCAAAACTAAAAATAAGACCAGTTTCGAGCTCTACTCGTCACAAGCTTTCCATCGGTGTGCCTGTTTTTGTTGTGCAATCAACCGTTCATGAGTTAGAGGGGGACGGTCAACCGCCCCGCCCGCCCCCCACCCACCCCCCGCCCCCAGTAGCGCGTGATCGTCGCCGACCCACGGTCGTGCGCGGGTTAATCAGGTCGGAGGCCGTGTTGCTCCGCTGATAGACCTGAGAGCAGCAGAGACGCACACAGCTTGGCAGAGACGGGCCGACAGCTGGGCACCGCTTCTGACGGCGGCGTCAGTGCCGTGTAAGCGGGGCCCGGTGCGGCCCTCCTGACCGCCGCCCGTCGGCCGGCGGAGGCCAGGTCAAGTCAGGTCAGGTCAGACCGCTGCGGGCCTGACTCGGTCGGTCGGCCGCGCCGCTGGCTTTTCTGGCGGCCGACAGACTCCCCTGGGGCGCCGCGAGCGCTGCTGAGCTGCGTTTACAGAGCCGCAGCGCTGTATATGTCTACCGGGCTGTGTTTACTGGCGCGCCGCCGTCGACCGGTTCCCAGTCTGGGAACGGCCCTCTCGCGCGTGGTCGTCCGCGGGCTCGTGGAACGGCGACGTTCAGGGAAGGCAGTGATCGTGGCCCGATGGCGACCGGCTGTCCGTCTGACGGCCGCCCACGGACCGGGCCGGGCGGGGCCGCGCCTGCCGGCGGCGCGGACCAGCCCGGCCGTCGGCCGGCGCTTTTTGCCGGCCGTAGTACGCGCGCTAACTTCCTGCCGTGTCCGGCCGGCGGCGGGCCGCACGCGAGTGGCCGCTCTCGGGCGGCCGCCGGCCGCGCGCTGCGCTGAGCGAGCGCGCCACGCCGTTCGCGGCGTGCCCGGCTCCGGCGGGCCGCACGTGCCGCGCCGCCGCACGCGATCACGCCGGGCCGTGCTCGGCCGTAGTCGGCCGGTTTGGTCCGGCGCGGCTGGACGCGGCTGTCGGCGTGCGCGCGCACGTGCGCACGCACGCCGCTCGCCGGCCACCGGTTTCCGGGAGCGGGCTTAGCGTGATGGACACGCCGACGGTGCGGTGCGGGCCGCGCGTGTGGAGGGTCGCTGCCCTGTTGGCTGTCTCACTGATGGGGCTTGGAGAAGCCGAGCTACCTCAGTGAAGGGAACGAATGTGGCACTGGAAATGTTGGTGGGGGGAGGGGGTTGTAGTGCCCTTTGTGGGTGTTGTATGTCATGTAGTGCGGCACAGCTGGTGTTGAATTTTCAACTTTTTAGCTACCACACCTCTTTTCTGGTATCCTGGCCCTAGGTCATACATCTCTTGATATTGAGCATATTTGCTGCAGCAACCCTTGAGAGAGGGGATATGCTTAGCTGTCGAAGTCCATGGAAGTGAGGAGAGATAAAGCCAGTCGGAGTCCGTGACAAATGAAACATACGGTGACTTTAGTTCCCGAGACAGAAGAGCCGGTCAGCTGGCGCCTCTGAGAACTGCAGTGGTCGGTGCTGATCGGTTTGGGAGCTGCAGCAGCCGGTGCCGGTCGGTCTGAGAGCTGCAGCAGCCGGTGCTGGTCGGTCTGAGAGCTGCAGTGGTCGTTGCCGGTCCATCTGGGAGCTGCAGCTACCCCGAGGGGAGGGAGCCTGCAGCTGCAGGCCGAGATGGACCGGCCTGCCGAGAGGGGCCGGCCGGCCGGCGGCGGCGGCAGTTCTGGCCGGCCGCCGACCTCGACCCGGCACTGGGGCCGCATTCCGGGCGTCGCCTGACCTCCGGCCGGGCTTTCCAGGGCGCCTGCGGCCCCTCCCGGGCTGCGCCGGCCCTCTCGACCGTCCGCCCGGCGGCGGCCGCGCTCCTGCCGGGGTCACGGCTCCGCTACCGTCGCTCCGGCGCGCCCGTCCCGGTCCGCCGCCGCCGGGTCCGATCTCTGCTGCCCCCCCCCCCCGACGCCGTGACGCTGGACCGTCACGCGGTCGAAACGAATACCAGGCTGGATGTGTTTTTTTTTCGTTGACACTAGACTCCATCTTTCGCCATGTCGCATGGTGAAGGAAGGCGTCCCGGGCAATGGTTTACGCTGACAATGTGTTTGCGTCGATGATTTGCACCGGAGATTGTTGGGTTGGCGAGGCCACGTTGTGGGGCAGTTGACGGCCGTGTTCTGACAGCCATTAGAAGAAGTTTGCCTCGACCTCGGGTGGTGTTTCAGTTGTGGCAGGACATCCAGTTAAGCCTTTCGCCAGCTGCCCGATAACAAAGAAAAGAGAGAGCATTTTTATTGTCTGGTGTCATTCAGATTTTTTAGTAGTGGGCATCTGTTATGGTCTGCTTGCGCAAGCAGTTGAACTGCGTCTCTTTTTGAAATTGATGGCTTAATTTTTGTGATGAGATTGAATCCCGTGCCGTAGACTCCGCGCCGGTGTTGAGATTAATGTGCGCTGTTTTTGTTCCACCGGTTTTTACGTAAGGTCGTACATGACTTGGATGATTTGAACTCGATGTAGGATTTACAGGTTTAGCCATGGTGGAAAAAAAAACACAGGGATTGCGTGGACCACTCCAAGCACCTGAACATGCACAAGGGTGATTGGTTTCTGTGTTGACGAAGACGTTACTAACAGCGGTATTTGCGCTGGACTAAAGCTTGCCATGCGTCTTCTGGGAGCCGCTTACGGCTTGCATGTAGCAGTGCATCATTCGCTGCACTTGCAAGTGTGACTGCGATAGCTTTGTCAGCTATTACCGGTCAGTGGCCGAGTATACTGTCGTGATGGATCGGCTTCCGCGCCGAAGACCAAGGCCGCCGAGCCAGCCGAGGGGACGCCGCGGTGGCGTGAAGGGCCGCCTGTTCCGAAGCCGTCGGTGTGACCTGGCTGGAAGCGCCGGCCGCGACGCCACCACAATTGCTACATCCCCCGAACTGGGACCGGGCGCGGGGGCCTGCGCACGTAAACGGAACCGGCGAGCGCGGTAATCGCGCTCCGGGAAGCCGTGTCCGGCCGACTTCTGCCGCACGCTTATCCAAATATTTGGCTAATTGACGCGGGGCCACACGCGCTCCAGAGCGCCGCCCGTACCGGGAAGCCGGCGGCGGGAAGCCCGTCGCTGGCGCCGCGCTCTGTCACCGCGGCGCCTGGTCGACAGTTGCGGCGGCCGTCCGGCGTCGTTGGCGCCTCCCTTCGGCGAAGCCGTCAGAAGTCGTGTCATCACGTGACCCATGGGGGAGGGGGTCGCCTGGCACGCGGCATGGTAATGGTGGGTCTTTGTGGCGGTACTCGGGCCGATTGCGGCGGCTGCGTGAGACGAGTCAATTAATTCTCCCGGTGTTCGGTCACGCCCTGCGTGATTAGAGTAGCTCCTCCTCCGCGCTAACTGGGTGATTCCGTCGCGCCGCATTGCGTGCCCCTAGTGCTGCTAATGCCGCTTGCGTGGATAACGTCATTAATGCCCATCGAGGGGCCGGAAATGCTTGCCGACCGTTCTGCAGGGTGATGAATCACCTGCTGGACCCCGCGCGCCGGCCGGGGAAAGGTCAGCTCGGGGGTCTTGTGATCTTCTTCCGAGGTCACACGGGCGGCGCTGTTCCTGTCAGACGGCCGGTACCGATCCACTTCCGCGCTGGCCCGCGGGGCGCCGGTCACGCCGAGGTCGCTGCGGTCACGCCCATGTCACGTCCATGTCACGCCGCGGTCACGGCCGGGATGCGTGCGCCGGCCGGCCGCACTCCCCAAGGGGAAGCAAGAGTGGTAGAGTCGGGCGTCCTTAGCTGCTGCTGCAGCGGCAACGGTGGTGGCGGAAGGGACTCGGCTTAGAACAGAATGGCCAGAAGAGCTCTCGGGACCGGTCTGCAGTCGGCGTTGTTGAATTGCTTTGAGCCGGACTGAACTGGGTCAGGCTGAAATAACCGCCGGTGAATTGTCATGTTGCAGGGCTGCCAGCCGCCCCCAGGACGGGGGTCTCGTTGTCTGGTTTCCCGCGGCTATCGCATGTCCAGCAGAACAGGCGTTACTTCTAATGATTAAACTGGCGGTCCTCTGTATCGTCGCGTGCCTCGATGCGGAAAGTCAGCCGACACAGATGGTCAGCCGTTTGAGCCCACTGTGACCGGGAGAGCGGTCGTACTGCGGCCGTGCGCGGGCTGGCGGGGCGGCCAGCCCGGCGCGCTCTCGGCACCACTTCCCGGCGGCCGGCGGCTGGAGCGTGCCGCCGCCGGCTGGGCCGCGGCCGCCGCCCCCCGGCTGCGGGGGTGGCGGGTCAAGGCGGCGCCGGCACGGGCCGGGCGCCTCCTTGCCTGCGGCGGCGGCCGCCGCCCCAGCCGGCGACGTGCCGTTGGCCGCTGGACGGAGCGCTGCGGGCGCCGGCCGCGGATCGTGGGGCGGTCCGGATCGCGGCCGGTCGGTCTGACCTCGGCGCGCCGGCAACAATCGCGCCACGGATGTCCCCCGGCCCGAGGGGGGCTCCGTCTGCTGGCGGGCTAGAACGCTGGCCGCACGCCGGACGTTAGTCGACCGAAGGAATCTTTGTCCGTTCCTCGAAGTCAGTGTGGGAGGCTGTGGCGAGAGTGGTGCGGTCGTTCGCCGTCTGGTTGTCGCGGCGTCAGTCGCATGTCTGCCAGCTTTTGACGGTCGCCGTTCTGCCGCCGGTCTGCCACAGCCGTGTCGGTCACCGTTCTGCCGCCGTCGGTCGCCGTTCTGCCGCCGGTGACGGCCGCTGAGTCGTGCCTGGCCTCTGTGGGCGTAATGGGCCGCTGCACCTGGTCTCGCCCAGTCCTCCACCTGAGGTCCACCCGTCCCGGGAGGTCTCAAGACCTGCCGGCAGTACGCGCAGGGGGCGGGCCCGGATATAATAGCATGTGCTCTCCTGACATGAACGTCGGTGACTTGTAGGTGTCACTGTGGCGAAGAGGCTTTTGCACCCTATGATGCACAAGATTGATATTTAGATGTTTGATGGTGCGCGCCTGTGCACACAAGCATCATATTTTTCTTCGAGTTGGCTAGGCTAGACAACTGGTTTGAACATTCATGTGACCACAGCGGTCCTTGGAGCAGCAGCGGTGTCGCGTCATGCTGGCCGGGTGTTCCGCCGTGGTGCCAGGCGCCAGGGCCACTCCCTGGATTGATGGGCCCGATGCGCTAGGATTGATTTCGACGTGAACGATCTCTCGCTGCATTCCTGTACATCGCGATGATTCAGTTGGAGCCGACAGGGTGACCGCCGCTTGAAGAAAGAGTTTGAGCGGCTTTCGCTGGTGACTTTTACCAGCTCGCGCTCCATCTCAGTTCAAAAAGACGTGAGACAAAATTCCTTCAGCTGTCCTGGCGAAATGTGACAGCCATACGCGGCTTACTGGTGCTTCGCCTTCGTTAGTTTCAAAAGTGGGAGGAGGGTGAAGTCGGCTTGCTATTTTTGAAAGGAGTTTTCAAAGATCGGATTACAATGCGGGTCGCAGAAGAGCAGGTTGCCGTAAAACGTGGCGCTCAGTTTTGCATTGTTTCACTCATTTCTGTTTTCGGAAAGGATGACTTTGTGCAGAACATTTCGTAAGAATCATGGTCACGGCGGAATACATGGAAGTCGAGCAAGATTCAAACTTGGCCTTCACGTCCTAGTATGTGGGAAGAGAAACCAAGTCGAGACTGAATCCCTGGGCAAAAGACAGCTGGCCATAACAGCTTGCCGCGTCGTACGTGACTCCAAATCGAGACCGTCACGTCAGACTGGACTAAATCGAGACCGACATGTCGCACTTTACTCTAAACCAAGACTGTCACGTCGGATATGGCGGAATCGGTACCGTCACGTAGAACGTGGTGAGAATCTAGATCGTTACGTCGGACGCGACCCTGAATCGAGATCGTTACGTCGAACGTGACAAATCGAAAACGTCACATTTGACGTGACTCTGAATCGAGACCGTCACGTCCGACGTGACCGTGAATCGAGACCGTCACATCGGATGTGAATAAATCGAGACCGTCACGTCGGACGTGACTAAATCCAGACCGTCACGTGGGACGTGACTGAATCGAGACCTGGTCACCGGCGTCGCCCCGGCCGCCGGTTGTTTGGCGGCTGCCCCATCTGTTCCGGCCCCGCCTCTGCCGGCCGCAGCTGGGCGGGACCGACCAGCCGCCGGCCGCTCCCATTCGTCGTCGGAGGCCGCCAGAGATGCCGACGCGGCACAGGAGCGGTCCGGAGACTGCGCCGCCGGCCAGGACGCTAACGCAGCGGCACGCGCCGCCGCCCGCCGCCGGCGCCTGTCAAAATGGCGGCGGCCGGGACATGGTGGCGATACTGGCACGGCGCGGACCGGGGCACGCGGCCGGAAAATACGGCGGGACGTGTGCTTTGACGGCCGCGCTCTGTCCCTCGAAGGGTGTATCGGTTTGACGTTCTGGTACGATTTCTTGCGGCTGTCCGTTGGCCATTCCTGTTCGGCTTTGCACTCTCTGACGGCCTTTCCCTCGGCACGGTGGCCTGGCAAAAAAAACGTCCCAAAATCTCCAGCGGTATATGCGCTTGAGAGCGCTAGGCTGTAGCGGTCGGTTTGACCACCTGCCGGCGGCGGGGGCTTCCCGTGCCGCGAAATCTCACGCGGAATCCCGTGTTCCTCGCCCGGGCTCGAGTTAATCCGACATCGCGCGTACGCTCGACCGAGCCAGCCTGGACACGTTAGCGGCCCGGGAGGTGACGAGTGGGTCGTGACCCTCACCTGGAACCGAGCGTGCTCCGGTGGGCGGCCCGAATTCCGGAACCGCTCTGCGGAGCGGCCGGCCGGTGCCGTCGGCCGTTGTCAGGCGGTTTGGTCGGCGTCGATCGCTGGTGGGATCGGCGGAATGGTGTCGACGCGAACCGCGGACCCAGCGAGGTCAGAGTTCTGCTGGCCGGCGGTGGCAGCTGCCTGGCGCACGCAGACGGCTCTGACGATGCCGGCGGGACGGAGGGACGCGCTAGGGTCCGGCGGTCGTTGTACGAACCGTCCACAGCGAGCAACTCTGGCTGTGCTAAGTGTTTTCAGAGCTGCTCGGGCATGGATTCACCCAAGGTGATCTCGGACACAGTGGAGACCCGAGGGGGCTGTTTTAGTAACCTTACTCGGGATTGTCGCCTGGTTTTACGTTGTCCGAGGGCGTTCCTCATGTGTATCTGAGCCGAAATGATGTCCGTAGACGTGAACGCAGTGCGTAAGCATGGTTCACACCATGACGTTGTGTCATCGCACGAACGTCGCAAGGCTTCGTGAGCTGCGCTGCGGATGAACACGAACTCTGTTTGTTCCGTAGATGCCCTGTGAACCGGTATAAAACGAGATTTTGCACGCTCTTCTGTCCATTAAAAATACTTATGTGATCAGAGGTGAGCGAACTGGAACTCGCGAGATGTTTTATCGGTTAAAAAAGGGCTGTAGTGTGATCAAAGGTGACCCGAACCGACAGAAAACGGTTTTGTTCAGGAAGAAACATCGCTGGTTTACATAAAAATGTCGTCTATCGTCTTAGTTCGGAGTCGTCAGTCCGGATCTTTTGCGTTCCGGGAGGCCAGGGCTTGGTTCCGGTTCGCTCGGTGCGCGCCCGCTGCGTGCAGACGGCGCCTTACGTCACACCATGGATCGCCGTGACGTTCGGTCGCGGCTGGTCGTGTCCGGGAGATGGTGCTCACTGATGGTGGACACTTGACTGGAGCCGCGGGATCTGCGAGCTGCGGAATCCGACCGGCTGCCGCGCTCTTTGTGTGCTGTTATGGCATCTCCGTCCGATCTGCGGATGATCGCGCAGGGTCGGCGTAGGTCATGAAGCGAAGGCCGCGGTTTTCGCATTGCTGGGGTTGAGCCAGCCGGAGGGAAGGGGCTTGTCAAGTTGACTCGCGTTAGGCTCACTGCGCTTGAGATTAAGCTGTGGCTTTGGCCGTCTCGCTCTCTCGCATTAAGTGAGCCTACTCGTGAGCAGCCATGACCATTGCGACGGGTTTAGCGTCTCAGCGGAGAGCTGGCATACTCTGGACGGCATTTGAAGCACGCACAGACCATACCGCAAGGAAGCTGAAACCATTGGCTTCCCGGACACTGTCTTCAAAGCAGGGACAGTGGGGTGCCTCCTGTCCTTCAGCCCGCCTCTGCGATGACGATCCCACGGTGTCGTGATCGTCATCCTCGCCACGTCGTAGTGCTGCATGAAGATTGATGGCTTCAGTTGGCGTAATGTCACGGCGAAAACTGCTGGCGACTTTGGTAGCTTCAGTCAACGTGACATACCGATGACAACTGGTGGCCGTGGTCTGCATTACGTTGCGACGAAACTGTTGGCCACTGACATCTTTACTTTTGGCAGAAACTGCTGTGTGTCGCTCACATTACCAGATTGCAGGGTTGGCGTCTAAAATGGACGGTATTCGACGTCACATTGCAGCGACCAGTGCTAGCCACACGTTGCGTGGCTGCGAAGCTGGCCGATGCAGCCATAAGTTTGCCGCTGCAGCTGGGTGCTGTTGGCTCATTACGTCGTGGCACAACGAATGGCCACAGTCAGCTGGACGCATTGGCGCCCACCAGTCGCTGCAGTCGTCCGGGAGAGCGTTTCCGGCTGCGGGGGGAGGTGCGAGACTCGCGGGTGGTCGGTGAGGAATATGCACATTACGACAGTCGTGGCCCCGTGATCCAGACCACGTGTTTTAGGCCGCGTGTCTCTCTTAATCGCAATGACCGGTCGCGAAGATTGGCCCGGGCGGCGACCTTGGAGCGAAGGATTTGTTCTAACAGGGGCGTCCCGTCATAGGGACTTTGCAGCGTATCTGCTGACTGCGATGCTTCGGGCGTCTAAAAGGATACGCGAAGGAATTTTGATATGTGGCCTGCAATGTAGCCGAGAGCGTAAGAACAAGACTGTATGAAAAGAAATGTTAATAACAAGAAAAGTGCATATTTTTTTAGTAGCAGACACGCGACTAGCTTTTTGCTAAACCGGTACGAATGACAATACTGAGGCACGCGCCCTGAGCACGTACATTCCACAAAGCTTTGTCGGAACCCGGAACTGTTTTCTCCGTCCTTTCTGCTTGACCGAACCATGCGACCTGGTGCATATCCTGAACAGCCTGGTGTCTCCATTCAGGACGACGAAAAAACTCCCGCAGAGTGACGGTAACAACCGGTCCGATGTTTTACTCGGCAGCCATGGGAAGCGAGACGTGCGGGTTTAAAAAACTTCCGATCCTATCAGTCCACCGTTTACTTTTCGCCGTTCAGAAATGTGGGTGTGTTGATGTCACGGGTCGTCGCGCAACGAGAGGCGGTGTGCTGTCACCCGTGAGCGCGTCAGAGGTCAGGGTCGGGGGCCGTCCGGATGAGGCCGCAGGAGTTCCAGGGAATGGTGCGTGGTCGTCGGGTAAGCTCTGGCACCCCCTGTTTGAGACCCCTGTTGTGGCTGCAGGAATTTTCGGGGTCGGCCATTCGATAGGTTCTGTGTCTCTGTGTGTGTGAACCCGTGTTGAGGCTGTAGGGATTTCCAGGATCTGGTAACTGGCCAGTCTTGAGGACCAACAAACGGAACAGAGACGCGGTTGTGGGTGCGTACGATATTTTCGAATAGACGTATCAGTCAAATGTTGCCAACAGCCTCTTACATTTGCGACCGCCGCCGACTCACTGGCCGACCTCCGAGCTCAGTTAACGCTGCTCTTGACGGCTCCAGCTGCTGCACAGAGCTTTGAGTTATGGGCACGGCCCAGCAGTCGGCGCGTCCCAAGTCCAAATTATCATCATCGACCCCGGCTCGACCGGCACCCGTGCCCTGAGGCAGCGTCCGGGTCACGACCTCCGGGCGCCGGCTCATTGCACTCCGCGTGAGGCCCCCGCGTGGGCCTCTCGTGCGAGAGGGACGGGGCGGGGGGGGGAGCTTGGCCTGACAGGGTGGACGCCGCTCTCCCAGTTGGACGTCTGGGCACGGGACCGGTACCGGACCTGCCACCGTCGGGCGGCTCCGTCTCTCAGGCCTGATTGGCGTTGATCACGGACCAGCCGCCCGGCCGGGCCGGTACCGGGACACGCGCATATTACGAGCGAGGAGACTCTGCTGTGGGGTGTAACCAGCTACGCTGTTTGAATGTTTTACGCCGGCCCGCCTTTTATCACTGGTATCATTTCTATACCGCTTGTTTCATCTTCATCTTTTGCATGTTAATCAGCTAGATTCGGAGTGCAGTAGCCACGCCATGCTGGAAATTCCGGATGTCAATACAGTACAGTACGGATGAGGCTGGGCGGTCGCCTGGATGTGGCACGCGGAAGCCGTGTGACCAGTGTGTGGTTGTCGTGGTGGAGGTGGCCTCGAAATCCGGAATCTCAGCCTCAGAGCCGTAAGCTGCGTGTGCATTTTGCCGGAATCGTCGAGGCTGACCAAAGGCGGCCACTCGATTTCTTGTTAAATCGGCATTGCGCTGGATACAACGTCATTTAAATGCCGATGCGTCTTACATCATCGTGGCATCCGGGTCTGACCGAGCCCGACCGCCTTCATCCCGCCCTTTCGTCTGGCGACGCCTTCCTCTTAGCTGTTCTTCCCCGAACTCATCTCGATCAGATACCGGCGATCAGAAGTTTCAATGCGATTAGGCGCGGCGTGGCCGAGACCGTGGCTTCACCGCGTCTCCTGACGTCCGCAGAAAGCCCTAATAGCCAGATACCTGCGGCCGAGTGCAGGTGCCAGAGGGGCCGAGGGGGGACCGGGTGCCAGAGGAAGCCTGATGAGGAACCAGGTGCCGAGGATGATCTGGTTCGGAGCGGGCGGTGTTTGGTGTGATTCAGACCGGACGGTGCTGTGTGGTCCGTTCGCGGCGCGGTTGTGCGGTGGATGGCGCCGGGGACAGCGTGAGGGAACGTTGGCGTGATGACGTAGCCCCGCGATACCGCCGCGGTAAATTGGATTTCACTGAGAGAGTAAGCTGGGGTGACGCAGCCGCAGCAGAGAGGGGCGTCTGATGGCGCAGAATGTTCTCGGGGTCCCAGAAAAAGAACTAGAAAGGCGTCAACACAGCCGAAATGAACTTGAGGCCTCACTATCTTTGATATCTCACTGAAGGCGTTAGACCGGAGAGCCATTTGAGCTGTCGTTTCAGACACTTCTGTTTGTCCTCGGCTCCATCAACATGCAGACACTCCGGGGACCAAGTATGTACACTTCTTTTCGTTTAAGGTGTGTGCTGCAGTGCGTTGAAGGCTGATAAAGGTTTGTGGTTTGTACTGATGCTTCTTCCATTTGTTGTCGGATGCTGCCGAAAACGGACGAAGAGGTCCATCATTTCCGCTGATGTGGAACACTACCCCGATAGAAAGTCAAACAGGTCTGACTAAGTGTTTGTGAGCTGGACCAACGGGAAGTAAGAAACGGCCCTTAGCGACAAGTCCCTTTTGACGTGCTCTGCAACAGTTCAGGCTTATTTGTAGAAATGGATTTTGTTTGATAGCCCTTCGTCCCTCGTCTCGCTGATCAGGTTAACAGTCCCGATATCGAGGGCCCATATCGGCAAACGGGACATAGCGGTATTCGATGCGGCCGTCACCACCATGATGCAGCTGTCATCACCTGGGCATGATGCCATCGGGTCGGTTAAGATTTACCACGGTTCGATTTTTGGGACTCGCGAACGGAACGTAGTCCTCTGTCCGTTACTCGTGGGTATGCCAAGGTCGAGACAGTAACAAGTAGGAATCCCACGAGATGTCATCGCCTGCTGTCCGTCGATGCGAGATTTTCCCGATGCAAATTCATCTGGAGACGTCGTTTGTCACGACTGTCGCTTGTAGCCTGTGCAAGGGGGCCGCTGCAGGAATTTCGTCTTTTACGGGCTATTTTTTATGGTCAGCGGTTAGGAAGGTTTGAACGTAAGCTTCTTACAGACACCCTCAGATAGAACGTGGATGAAATAAAACATTGCTGCTCATTATACGCCCAATCGTGAAGGAGATTGGCGGCATTCTTGTCCATGTCTTTTTTGCCGCTTCACTCTTGGGCGTTTCTTTGCTTTCTCATCTACCTTTTACTTCGTATTTTAAGGAAGTGTCGTCTCCATGCGGTAAATAGAGGTAATTGCCATAATGGAATCTTGTGACACCCCACCACTGCGAATGCATCTTCCCACTTAAAACCTGGGCTTGATCTGGAGGCTACTCACAGGTGTAGTGATGCCCCTTCCACCGTGCCAGTCTTCCCGGCGTACCCGTCATAGAGAACGGGACGGGCGCTGTTAGGGCTCGCAAGGGTGATCATATTCTTCCGGCTGTCTCTCCTTTGCGATGCGATACGCTTCTGGGGAAATTTGAGAAGTTTCCGCCCTCCCTCGGGACTGGTTTGACCATGTAGTAACCATTGTGTACCTCTAGTGGGAAGTCGTTTAAGTCCTGCGTTGGTCGTGACGGCCCTCCCCGGTAATCTGGTGGCCGGTCTGACCGCAGCGCGGCCCGCCTCTCTGCGGCGTTTCTCGGCCGCAGAGGCGGCTTCCCAGGGCCGGCCGTCTCAGATGGTCGGCTGCCCTGACTCGGCAGCCTTTGTCTTCGTCCGGCGGTGGCGCCCGCTCGGCGCCCGCTCGGCGCCCGGCCGCACGGTGCGCTCACGCGGCCGGCGAAACTACCTGGGACCGCGCTATTTTTACGCCGACGCCGGTGATGTCACGGCGCACGGCGCGCCGCTAACTTGGAGCATTTTCTGAGAATCGAGTTCGATCGCCCGTTCGTCCGGGCTGCTTTTCCGTGGCTTTGCTGGAAAATTGGAAAAATTGACGAAGACTGCCGTCGGAAAAACGAAACGTGACCTTGGTGGGCGAAAGCCACCTACGGCGAATGGCGTCCCGTTTGCCGGCGGCGGCGCCGGCCTGTCGGCAGATGTGGCGCACAGTCCCGGACCGGAGCCTCGGGTGGAGGGGCGCCGGCCCGGGACGGGATGTCACGGCGGCGCGCCGTCGCGGCCCGCGCCGCTGCGGAGAAAGACTGATCACCCGTGGCATGTGCCCTGAATCAATCGGCTTCAGTAGTGAGTGGTTCTGATAGGATGCGGTAGGAATCTTCTATGACTGGTGGCAGCCCCTTGAGCTGCATCATGCAAGTGACGATGACCGTCGAAATGGGGGTATGTTGGGGTTATCGGTGACGTCGGGAAGGTCAGATACCTTGCCGTTCTGTCTGATCATCGAGGCGCCCGTGACCCTGCCATTTTAGGTCCCGGTGTCCTTTCTGCCACCGGGAGGTAAACTAATGGCCTTTCTTATGTGACCTTGAAGGTCACGGTATGTCTTCGGACCCCTGATCACGGTCTCCCGTTTGACCCCAGGTCGCTGAGTGACCTCAGACCTCAGGCTGCTGCCTGCACCGTGACCTCAGGTCACGGTGAATGCGGACCCCGGCCTGGTCGTGACTCCCCCGGCGCTGGTCGGAAGACCTCCGGACGTCTCCGGTCGAGGTGGCGTCCTTGCCCGCTGCAGGCACGCCATCAGATAGCCGCCCCGCTGCACGACCCCCCGCCCCGTGACGTCACACTGCACCCGGCAGCGGCGCGTGCGTCACGTGCGGCCACCGGACGTCACGCTGAGTTATGTGACGCGGACGCGTGGCGTGCGCGGCCGGGGCGGGCCGGCCGGCCATTTGAGCGCGGTCGTTCGTCTCCGCGGCCGGGCGATAACTCAGACCGGCGCTGCGTCGTCCGGCCGGCCTTTGTGCCGACGTCGCAGCCGCAGCCGGGCCGTCTTTGTGGACGGTGGACGCGACGCGGCGGTCCACCGTGCGCCGTCGCGGGACGTCCGTGACCGTCTTGCCTCTCTCTTTCTGCGCGCAGACGTGCAGCGCGGCGGCATCTGATCGGGCGCACCGCCAGAGACGGCGAAGCGCGGGGCCGCCGGCGCGCGGGCGCCGTTTCGGGCCGGCGCCATCTGATCGCGACCGCGATGGCCGCTGCCGTGAGGTCGGCGGGGCCCGGCGGCTCTCGGCCGGTCGCCGGGGCCGTGGCGAAGGCTCGGACGGCGGCGACTGTCCCCGAACTGAGGCGTCAGCAGTCGGCCGCCGGGCGCCCGGAAGCGGTCCGCTTCCGGTCGGGCGCCCCGCACGGGCTGGCCGTGGCAGGCGCCGGGCCGCGCCGGCCGTCAGAGATGCGGGCCATCAGCTCCGATGTCGCCGGCACTGTTGCGCAAGATCGACGTTGGAGCCTCACGACTGAGGCCGAGGTGCACTGCTCGCTGCGCGAGTCTACAGACCGTTGAGTTGACTGCTTTGTTTTTGACAGCGCGTTACGTTACTTGAATGCTCACGCTTCGGTTCGGGCTCATTGTGCCTCGTCGGCGTTGTGGTGCAATTAGCGACCATCTTTCAAAGCCGGCATAGCAGTTTGTCAGATCCGATTACACGACACTGCACACCCCGGTCAATTGGCGCGGAGGTCAGTGCAGGATAGCAGAGCTGTAAAAGCCCTGCTATCCATCAGGGCGCGCGCCGTTCTTGACTGGTCCAGCGAACCGCGGCAGCGATTCACCAGAGCCGTGGGCCGGCCGGCACGGCCGCGGCACGGTGGCAGAGTCATAGTCATAGTCTTTTACCTGACAGCCTTCCACGGGGTGGGTTTGAATATTCCAATCAATTGTATGTATGTAGAAGAAAAAACAGGACGACTCACAGACAGCAGCCACCCCTTGCACACACAGACTCCCAGGCAGGAGCAGATGCGTGCTACACGTTACGTGCAGCAGACGAGCCGGACCTGCGATGACCGATGCAGATGACTGGGCGGGCCAGCGCCGCCGAAAGCGGCCGACTCACGGCCGACTCGTACTCCTGTGCTCATGTTTATGGATGGGCGCGGGGCGTCGCCCGCCGTGCCAGCCGGCGCGAGTGCGGGCGGCGCGGACTGCGCCACGGCTCCCGGCCGAGATCGAAAACAAACCGACCGATCGGCATCGCCCGGCGTCTGCGGTTCACACGTGGCGGCGGCGACGGCAAGCGGCGGGTCTCGGCGCCGGTCGCGATCTCGCCGACCGTCGCGGATGGTGTCCGTCATTGTCGGCGGTCCTGCCACTCGGCTGGGCCGGGCGAGACGCGACAGCGGTACTGATGCGCGGCGGCCGGGCGCGTTTCTCGTGACCGTCGGCCCCTGCTGAGGACGCCGGCCGCATGGCCGGGCTCTCTGTGGCCAGTGTCGGCTGACTGACGTGTCGGGGAGGCACGTCGCGAGCGGCGAATGAGCGACGCGTCGGGGCGGGGCCAAAGAGACCGCTCGCTGCCTGTGCCAGATGGTCGGCTTGTGTCGATCTGTCCGTGTCCTCTTTTGTACGCCGGCGGTGCCGGGGGAGACGATCACGCCTCCGAATCTTTGTTCGGCTATATGCCGGGATGTTACGCCAGGTACCCTGTAGCTTCACAACGATTGTGTCGTTTGTCCGTACGGGACGTCCGTAGGACGACCAATCTGGGCGGCCATTGAAGTCAGCGCTTTGCAGCGGAGCGGTCGTTTCGCCAGTGCCAGTCACCCCGTGACCACCGTACCGCCGGGCACAATGCTGGTCGCCTCTCACGGCCTTGCACTGTGCGTCAGCCTGGGCGGCACGTGCGTGCACGGCCACGTGCGCGCGCCGCTGGGAGCCGGTCGGGAGAGCCGGCTCAGTGTCACGGCAAGCTGCGCCGGCTGTCCTCCCTCCCTCCGAGGCGGCCGAAATCCATTGTGTAAGGGACTGGGAAGGGCTGGGCAGGCAGCTGCTGCCTTGACCGTGCTACGTGATGTTCAGTGCCGGCTGGGTGGCGGCGGCACCAGCGGGTGTGCCGCGCCGCAGGGAGGGTTAACAGTGGCCTGACTGGCGGGCGCCTCCTGGGGAAGACGGCGCGTCAACTCGAGCCGGCTCGACAGGCGCCCGTCAGATCGGGTCCGCGCGGGAGCCGGTGTGAGGGGCCTCCCGGCGTCGTGACCGGCGGCCCCCGCCCGGCCGGACCCCCCGCGACGCGGCGCCTGCTCGTCCCGTCCCATCCCGTCCCAGCCCGGCCCGGCCCGGCCCGTTCAGACCCGCGTCAGGAACTGGGTCACCTGCAGCAGAGGTCGGCCGGGGGACGGCGCCGCCGCTGCCGGCGTGCTCTGCTGCCGGGAGGGGAGCGGCGCTGGAGAAACCCAGAGAGGGCCTGCACCGGCGGCGGCCGTCGCCCTCCGTCGACCGCGGCGTCTGTCTTCTTAGCGCGGCGATCGCGCGCGCCCGGCCCGCCTGGGTCCGGCGCGCCGCGAGTAAAGCGGAGACGGCAGCGGACAGCCGCCGCCGCCGCCGCCGCCGGGTCGGGAGGCGCTGCTCTGCCGGCGGCGCGGCCTCCGCGTGACCTCGGCGTGACCCGGTCGGCAGTCCGGGGGCCGGCCGCCGCCTTATACGGCCGGCGCGCGCTGCAAGGGTGGCGTGCCGGCCGGCCGTAGCAGCCGCGCCCCGCCCGGGCGCGCTCCGCCAGCTGAGACCGCGCGCCGTTGCGTCACCGGCAAGGCCGCGGTGCGGGGTCGCTCGCCGGCCTTCGCCGCTGACGCGCGAGGTGGGACAGTTTGCAGGCCCGGGTTCGAGCCTCGCTCGGCGCTGGAGCTTTCGGAGCGGCGCCAGCGCCCGCGGCCGGGGTTTGGCCTCGTTGCAGGTCGCGATGCTTGGCGCTCATACGGATTTCTTCATCGCACCTGGACAGAACGAGTGGAGATCGGCTCACGTCCTGCGCGTTCGACAGCCCCGCAGCTCTCCGGCACGACCAGCTGGCCGCCATGGCGGCCGCTCCGCCGGGCCGATCGACTCTCGGCGCAGAGGGTTGGCATGCCAGCACGAGCATGTTTGCGTGGCAGAGCCGGCGTTTATGCCCGAGATGGCTTCATAATACGGCTTATCGCACCAGATGTTTGGGATCTTTAACGGAGATGGCGATTGCCGGGAGCTGGTGCGTGGCGGCTGGCAGCGGATGCTTGACCGAATTCCGCGGATTTCGCGCCGTTTCGTGCAGAAGAGCTACTGCCTCTCGGATCGCATTACCGCCGACAGCCTGCCGTTAGCTAATACCTCGAGTTGATGGCGCTTAGTTAATCGGCACGG